>CAHIKZ030001557.1:3365000-3390000 GCA_903632075.3 Acanthosepion pharaonis
TGCTAAATAGCATGTTAGAATTTAATCCATTTTCTTTTTTTTTTTTATTAGCAAGGCATTTATCTGCTTCCTAGCATGAGTTATATCTTAAAATAATTTGTTAGAATGAGCAGACAATTTTCTGCACTTCTGAAATTATACAATTGGTGTTAAGCATTTTAACTGAAGAAAATCGACAAGTTTTTAATGATTAAATCAAAGATAATGCGATAGGTAAAATTTTATTTAAAAACATTTGAAAGTTGGTTCCAATGTGACTGATTAGAGAAGCTTTGAGGCTTAGCAAGGATCATAAAAATAGACTAGCAAAGTCTTAAACTTGTTTATTATGTATATTAATCTTGGGAAGACGAGGTACTGAATAATGGAATAGCAGATATTCAATTATATAATCTAACAATAAAGATAAAACAAATGTCCTAGATTTTGCTATTGTGGAGAGAGCCAAGCTATCAACACAGATTCAGGAGTATGGAGTGCTCTTTAAAACCAATTTTTTATATATATAATATATATATAGAGTTAGAAGAAGACACAAGAGATCATCATTGATAGCTATGATAGAAAAAATCAAGAATCATTTTTTTTCTTTTTTAATGCTTCTTTTTAAGCTTTTTGGTGTGATAAAAAACTTGTTTGTTCTTACAGGATTATTTAGTAGGTGTGTGGTTGAGTGGGTAGAACACTATTGTTCTGACCACAAGACATGGGTTCAAATCTCACCATGGTCGGTTTATAAAGGAGATAACTTCTTGATAATATTGTTCTGGGATGATGATCCTGGCATGAAGCAATATTGGGAAGTGCCTGAAAACCACACCACTGATTAACCTAAGTCTTATTAATGAAATTATCTAGAGGAATTATTTGGAAGCTATTACTAATTGTGCCAGCATAGTCACTAGTCCTCCTGACTGAAGGTTTGAGCGTACTGGATTTGTTCAAGTACTCATCATGCCAGATTATGCATTCTCTCCCAGACAATATAACTAAGGTCTACTCAGTATAGTTGCTGTACAAAACACAAGTTGGCTCTGTGGGTGTTGAAGAAACACAAATGTACCTGAGCAACAGGGATTAGATAGCTACACTAGTAAATGGCTATACATGGAAACAAGCAGCCAGACATTAATTGTCAGTAGAATTTGTTCCATTGTTTGCAACCAATTTTAAAGTTATTGGAATACAATATAAATGATGACAAATGCTATGTGGAAATGTCATGAAGTGGAAAAGTTTAAGGTTAATCAGTGATTCTGTTTCTCATATTAATCATTTGATAGTATATTTTATAATAGCAATTGTAAAATTATTTTTTTAAGATGCTTTAGTTAGTTTTATCAGACCAAAATGTTATTCAGATAATTATACAGGTGATAGTTTGATGGTCTGTTCAACATGATATATACTATTGATAAGCATATAATTGCATTTCTAATAAAAACAAAAATACATAAATAAATCACGTATTTGTCATTTGTTGGTAGACTTTATAATAGCAATTGCAAAAAGTATTTTTAACATGTTCTAGTTAATTTAAGCAATGTGATTCAATGTAGAGATTGTAATAACAGAAATAACCTCCTAATCACAAATATTATCGATAAAAATTGTTCTTTTAGATAATTATGAAAATGATAGTGTAATATATACTATATACTATTGACAGACATTTAATTGATATCTAATGAAGAATATAAATAAATCATGTTAAGTAAAACATTATTGGATTTAATCTTAAAAAAAACAGTTGATATATATCTCTTTATTGAGTAACAATTAATCTTTTTAAATTTTTTTATACTAAAATGCTCGCCCAAGGCCTAAGAGTCATTCAAGGTAGTGTTACTGAAGGAGATTGTTAAATGAAACTAAGAGGAAGAAGTAAGTGCAAATCATGCGGATATGTATTATGGCTCTAAACTTAAAGAGGTTAAGATTGTAGTGATCAGGAAATCATCATTTCAAGAGTCTTTTCACAAAGTAGCAGTTCTTAGAAAGAAGCTGAGTAGAGGTTACTTTTTTTCTTTCTTTTTTTTTTTTTCTTTTTTTCTTACCAGTGGCATATGATGAGAATGATTAGATTGCTTACATGGTATAGTGGGCCATAGCTGAAGAAGTCTGAACTGTTGAAACTAAAGAATGATTGTTTTGAGCTGTCAGCTTTTAATCAAATGGTTTACACCAATGTATCAGACTATTTGAACTTGATGCATAAGTTTAAGTTGAATAAACCACCGAGGCACTTATCTTTTCACTTGTCTTTATCCATAGAATATTATTATTGCTGCAGTTACTTAGACTGAATGTCATTCAAAATGAGGCATATATTTTGTGCTTTGTTGCAAAATTTAAGGTTAACTTTCTAACAGAACAAATAATTTTTATCAGGTTTCTCTAAATTTTATGATGACCACTTTTACATTCACAATGATATCCTCATCTTTGTTGTTGTTATCATCACAGCATTTCATTCATTGTGCCCTTCAGCATTCTTCAAGTCTGTCAACCAAGGTAACCTTCAGGGAATTTCAAACTGAACCCTTAGTTTAATCTTTAAGAGTAGATTGTTCTCATTTTGCTTTCCATGTCTAGTGATATCTGTTTCATCTTGTTCTTATTTAGTACTGTTCTGTTATTTCTCATCATGTTTTCATTACATCTAAGTCTGTACTATCAAACCCAGAGATTGAACTCACAATTACTATGTTACCAAATTTATGAACCAATGCTTTAATCAACTAGCCTATTGTTCCATGGATAAACTTGTCAAAGAATCAGAAATGGTTATTTTTGTCATTGAAATAACTTAGTGAACTTCAGTCAAAGGCTTAAAAAATATGAGTATGCCATTTTATTGCATTTTTTAATAAACTTAAAGAAGTTGTAAAGTTTTTGCTATTGTTATGACAATGTTTTTGTTTTTTTTTAAATTGAAAGTTTTAATCATTTATGAATAGGTTTGTGTAGCCAGTGATGCATATGGCTAAAGTGAAAACCTCCATTGTCCACTCCAACTATAGCCTATCAGGACCTGGATGACTTTGTCTAGTCATGGGTTATTCAAGTGTCCAGCAAAGTCTCTTTTTGTGATTCATTGAAATGGATAATGGCTGTGTTTCTTTTTACTACTACTTGTCAATAAGTGCAAGCTCTCATCATCTGGAAGAAATGGAATGGAAAAATCTGCAGAGACTCTCCATTAGCCAAATTACTTCTCTCTATCTCTTCCTTTTACTGTTGCTTTTCTCCTAATGTTTTGAGTAGTGAATTCCTCAAACTTTTACATGAGTCTATTGCATTTAACTTTTAAGAATTTTTTTTTAATAGAACCCTTTATTTCACTTACAAAATTACAATGTTCTAATTGAATTGGAAATATCTTTTACTCGATCTTTCATTTATGAACTTTTCAAAAAGTTGATATCTTATAGGATTATCTATTAATTAACCTGTCTACTAGCAAACTGAAATTATTTTGAAAAGAAAAGTACACACTTTTAACCACTAGCTTATGAATTAAAGAAAATTGTCTGGTAATCACATTTGAAAGACACCTGATGACTACGAGAGAACATACTAGTAAAATCTTCTGGCAATCATGTTCTGTAGACATCTGGTGACTACTAGAGAACATACTGGTAAAATTTACTGGTAATCGTATTCTATAGACATCTGGTGACTACTTTTTTGTGAGCTTTATAAATAAGCAACTGTTTGTTTATGGTTTCTCTAATTAAATTGCTTAGTAATTCAAATAGTCATTTTCTGCTCTGAAAGTGGTAACAAACTTAATATTTAGACCACAGCTTGGGACTAAAGGGACTAAAAGCAAGCAGTTTTGGCATTTTTTATACTTTATTTTGAAAATCTAATATATATTTTGACATAACATGCTATATATACAAAATTAAAAAAAAATACTCCCAAAATGATTAAACTTATCAAACTACCTTAGTTATGACAATTTCACTGATATCTACAGCATATGTAAATCTCTCAAATTAAGAAACAATTGCTTTGAGCGAAGGAAAAGAACATAGTTTGTGTAACACTGAATAGCATAGCATGAATAAATTTTCCTCAATGATTTGAAAAGTTAAAGCCTGCAAATTCATGCAAATTTAATATAATTTCCTGAAATTAATTTTTTATATATATATATATATATATATATATATATTCGATTTTTGCATAATCTACTTTTAAAATAAAAAACTGCAAAATTACTTTTTTGCAGTTTTCTGATAATAGTTTACAATTTACTTTTAAAATCACTGTATTCTTATTTTTTTTTAAATATCTTAGTTTCATCATTAACCAAAATTCAGACCTTTTTTTTTTTTTTTTTTTTTTTTTAGTATTTATGATTCTTCATTCTGGTTATTGTGAATTTTACAAATACAGAGACGTACAAGTACTTCATTTTAAATGTCTATTCTTTTCTCAATATTAATTGTTAAAGTACTTCATAATTTGGATGGTTAGTAGTGTGAAAAATAGAATTAGCAACAGAGTTCAAATTCCAGTCAAGGTTGTTGCTGTTCACATGTCATTCATGTTCCTGGGGAAAGTCATGACCCTACCTCCCTATACCAACCACATGTAAAATAGTAGGGCAAACTGGGCTCTTTTACATTAATAGAACAACCAGTTTGAGAAAAGACAAGTCTGAATTCAAAATCATGGAGAATGCAATAGGAAGCCATTGCCTTTCAAGAACAAACATGGTAATTTAGATATAAATGAAAAGGATGCTGCAGAGAGCCATAACTTATGTCCTGAACAGATATAGCATTAAGAAACCTGATTTATTTATTTATTTTTTAAGTAGACATTTAAATACCTATGTTACACCAACTATCTGCAGTTGTCCTGTTAGTAATCAAAATTGGCAAGAGTTGAGTTATTAATATGATAGCTATCAATTACCAGTTATTAAGAGGTTTATATGGAATTAATGTGAACAGAGTCTCAGAAAGTTAATTCTCTTTGATCCTGTGCAGTGTTTTAATGTTAATAGCCTTACATCCACCTTTGACCCTTTATGGAATATAGACTCCCAAGAAAATATCCAATTGTTAATTTCTGTAAATAATTCCACTTATTTGTTGCTTCATAATACAGTTGGACCTTTTTGTTCCACTTTTAAAAATCTTTCTGTTTAAAAACACATTGGATAAAAGAAGCAGTATTTTAAGATCTCATTAACATAAACCAGAATTATTGTTTCAGTTTCTGAATTACTATCACTGATATAGAAGTTTTATATATGTTGCTTTATGCTGTAGCCATTTATGCAGTAGCTCATTTGAAAGAACATTTATTTTTTATAAATTTTACTTATAAGTTTGGCAAAATAATTTCAAAATAGAAGTGAAATAACATCTAAATTGGTAATGCGCTTAAAAGACTATTCTTTGGGGATTTTATTAAGATCAGTTGTATACAAATCCAGAAAAACAGTGTTAGGGAAGAGATCAATATGTTTTAATTACCAACATGGACTTATTAATCTCTGTAGCTTGTTTTCACATTTTATTTTTAAAAGAATTACACTGCAGAATTTGACTCCAAACATATATAATCCTGTGATTAAACTGATTAAGGGGTTAAATAAATAGTTGTATAAATCTGTCCTTTCAGGATTTGCTATGTGACTAAATCTTAGTTAAACAAATATTTTTATAATTACAAAGTTAGCCTTAAGCAAAATGGTAGACTGGTTAATTTGCATTAATAGTTTAATTTAGAAAGTTAGAAAAATTAATTCTTTTGTTATGATCTTTTTGATAATTTATTGATAAAGTTTTCTGCAGTCAAATGACTGAACTGGAAAGACAAATTATGAATATTGTCTGTAACTTTGAGACTAGTCATTAACATATCTAAATCTCTTAGTATAATTTCTGTTAACACAGTATTTCAGCCAATTTAATGATTGGGAAGAGAAGAAGCAGTAGGAGGCAGCATATATTGGCCTGATGACCTGATGCACAAGTTGAGCAAGCACAATTTTTAATGTTTTTTTTGTTTTTTCTTAGCAAAGTTGGTGTTGAGAAACTCCCCCTACCAGTATAATTTGAAATCATCTGGGTACTTGTACCTGTTGTTATGGAAATAGACTAGTCCAGTTGGTACAGTAACCCATTAATGGCCACTGTAAAATCCAGTACTAATTATAAAAAATAAAAATCTGGTATAAGTTTCTATAACAATAAAAAAAAAAAAATCTGTGTTATCAGTTTCAACCTATAACCCATTATTGTCCATTGTCCTAAAAAAATGAGATGGTGGGCATTAATAAACAATTACTACAGCTTAATGATTTTTTTTTTTTTTTTTTTTTTTCATACAGAATATCAACCTTTTGTAAGTTATTTAAAGCTAGAAAATATTTTTAAATTGTAAGAATTTTGGGAGATAGTAATAATTTACTAATTTAATAATTTCCCTGTTCTGGATATGACAGTAAACTACATCCAACAGCAAGGCCTCTGATCAAGAGGTTTTGAGGAGTGTGGGACCACCTGTTAATTGCTAGTGTTCCCAGGTTCACCTTGACCCAGGGTGGTAGCAACTGTCAGGGTCCCAGCTATGGGCAAATAGTTAACATAAAACACTATGAAAGTATAAAAATAGGTTTTAATGTCAGCAATATTTTTTTGAAAAATTATTACCAGAAATATACAGTGTAACCCGGATATCAGAGTTGTCGGGACCGGAGAAGAAGTCTCTTATATCCGAGTTTCTCTTATATCCGGGTTTGGTCTATTTTATATACATTAACACAGGCTCTAATTTGGGACCAGAGAAAATCTCTCTTATATCCGGGTTTCTCTTACATCCGGGTTACACTGTATTTTTGAAGATAAAATTATTCCCTGCAAGACCAGCAGTACATTTTTTTAAAAAGAAAAATATTATCAGCAATACATTTTTGGGAAAAAAATTTTGTAGGTATTAAATAACCCATTATGTGGCATAAAACAAATTAAATCAAACTGATATTTCCTATTAATTAATCCATAGCTGGGGGAAGAAGTGTAAATTCATACTTTTCCAAAGGATATTTTGTGTGTAACTGAATATAATGAACCTAATTGGAACTCTGCTCTATGGTTTCCAGTTTTGAGCTGTTATCCACTACACCACCTACACATCCTAGCTCACAGCACCTGGTATATCCAAGTAATCACCCATGAAGGTACTGACCAGGCTCAACATTGCTTACCACTAGTGATCATGCAAGTACCTGTGTTTCAAAATGATATGGCTGTAAACAAATATACTAAGAAGAGTTGAACATCAAACCAATATTAGAAATGAAGAATACTTTTCTGATTCACAGAATTTTTCTTTTATTAAAAAATTTCTTAGATATAACTGTTATTTGATGGGAGATTAATGTTAGAAGCTAATAAATCTCTAGAATTTATGTCAGCAATTTCCAAGGTTTCATCTGAAATCAAAAAAATATGAACTTAAATCATAATGATTACAATATATGGAAACAAAAGATATCAGTTTAAACTCATGCCTTTTTTTCAATATATCTAAATTATAAAATACAATTTTACAGAGGAAGAATTTCATGAGAAAATTTCCAAGTTTTCATCTGAAATCAAGAAAATATGAACTTTAAGCATAATGGTTATAATATATGAAAAACAGAAAATGTCACTATAAACTGATGCCAGCAGGATATCATTTAAGAGTAGAAAATTGAAGAAATTTCTTTATTTTAATATTGATATATAGTAAATTTTAGAATTGCTACTTTTCTTCCTGTCAGTGATAGTTAAATTATTAATGGATTAAATCAAATAATTATGATTTTGAATTTTCATTAGAACTGAAAACATTTATAGAAAATGTATTAGAATAGTAATTTGTTTTTTTGTTTTTCTGAAAGATAACATTTATAAGCATATCATTACTGGTTTTGGTTAGATTAAATCTTACCTGTTAAAAACAGCAAATTTATCCAAGCAGTTTCATATTTCTTAGAGATTTTAGAAATTGATAGCTCTAGTTTACCAACTACTTCAACCAAGGCTGTGATGGCTGAAGTTATAAAGATGTTCTATAGAAATGGTAGATTCCTAGTAGTAATGTGAATTCAGTAATTTTTTTATTTCATTTTACACTGATTTTAATTCTTGATAATCACTTCAAAGAATATAAATGATACTTTATTTTTATCACATAGATTAATTATACATCGAAGCAGTTTTAAGAAATTGTAAGTGTGGTAATAGCAGTGGCGTAGGGGGGGGGTTGGCAGGGGGCGGACAGCCCCAGGTACCAGCACAGGAGGGGTGACACAATTTCAGTCTTGCCTGTGTATCAATTCACTGAGATACAATTTTCCATTGAGTGAGTGATATACTTTTGAATATATCTACTAGTGTTGGGATGATTAATCGGAATTGAGAATCGGAAAAATCGGAACTTTTTAGGGGTTTCGGAATCGGAAAAATTTGTGCCTATTTTCTGATTCCAAAAACGATTCTTTTAAATTTTTAACTTAATTTTCTATTATTGGTACTAATGATAAATATTTATTGTTTTTAAATTATCACTAAAACTAAAATCATAATAACATCAAAATACGATGTAAATTTATTTTACTTGTATAAAGAAAAACAAAAAAATAAACTTTGCATAAATTCTCTAGGTAATCTTTAAAAGAATGCAGTTGATTTACAATGTTCCGAAAAATGCTTAAAAATTAAATAGAACATTTTGTCAAGAAAAATACTTTCAAACATCATTGATAATTAAATGGTACCCAGAAAATGATGCAACGGAAAATTGGACACCGGAAAATTAGCAACAGAAAATTACGTCAACCATGAGCCAGTCGAGACTGTCGGATCTGGCTGTGCTGTCCATTGAAAATGAGCTTACAAGACAAACAGATTTTGACGATGTTATTGACCAGTTTGCCACAATGAAAACAAGAAAACATTCATTCTAAGACCATAGTATCGAATGTCATTCTTTTGTCTATTGCCGTGTTTTGTATTTAGTTGTTCTGAAAGTGAACAGTTGCATTTTAAAAATCTTTTGATTTGAACTGATTATTTTGTGGTATTGGATTTTGTCTTGGATCATACATATAAACAGTAACGTACCGGTCAGTAGAGTAAAGTAGAGGTAGAGCATGTATGAAAATTTAGCTACAGCTAACCATTCAGCAATAATTCAGGCTCTATTACCCAGTGGCGTAGCTAGAGTAATGGGTAATAGAGCCTGAATTATTCTTTTCAACTTACAATTAAAATGTTATAATTATTATTACCTATTTACATTGTCTAATGTTCCTCTCTTTATTATTAACAATGTTTTAGTTGTCATACTGTCTGGCTTCCTTGAGGATCTGTTGGACACATAATGAGGAAAGAGGGGTTGGAAAACTTAACATTCACAGAGCATATCTAGGACATGAGAGATAGGGGAAGGCAGTGGGTCACCTACCTGACTAGCTTATATGAATGGATTGTGGAACCTCTTGGCAAAAGGAGAAATGCTGCAAAGGGCCACAAAGGATAGGAAGTTGTGGAGAGCCATCATTCACATCCTGAAAGGACACTGTAGAAAAAAATGTCTCTTCTGAGCATAGGTTCTTATGGCTCTCCACATTTTCCTTTTTCTTTAATACCTCTGAATTTCTATATATATATTATTTTTTTTTTTTTTTTTTTTTTTTTTTTTACAATGATGTTCACCCTGTACAAAGGCCCGGGAGCCACTCAAAGCAGAGGGTTACAGAGTATAAATCATAGTTTATATGAATATGTGATCAGGAAGTATTGTCTTTGGAGTGTGTTCCACAGAGCAGTGGTTCATGGAAAGAAACTGCTTGAGCGGAATTAGCATCTCACCAAAGGTATATTTGTATAGATGTAGTATGTATTTCTTTAAGTTTATTTCCTCTAGCTCTTACCCAGTGAAGGGTGCCCACAAGGTAGTGGTTCAGGAAACTTGTGTGTCAGATGATTCATCTACCTTTTATTGTGCACTTAGCTACCATCCTCCCCAAATAAGCCTGGTGGGGGAACCAGTTTATTGCTAATTACTTGACTGTGCAGGTGAACTATAGAAAATGTAACATGTGTAGAAAGAATGTTCATTAAGGTATTGTTACTGATATAAAAGATATATATTTCTGTTCATGCTAAAATACTGTCATATGACTTAAGGTGATTAACTTTATTTTCTCTATTTAATTTGGATGCTATTATCAATTTTATAACGATCATGTTTCTAATTGTGGGTGTTTGTTTATTACTCTGTAACACAGCAAAAAAAAAGTTTTTTGTTGTGACAGTAATATTAAAACGCTGTAGCTAAAATAAAGCATTTTTGGTCCAATTTACTAATAGTGTGGAATTTACACCATGCCCACTAGTAATAATAATAATAATAATCTAGTTTGTGTTTGTTGCACAAGCTGAAAGGAAAATCATATCAACATTAAAAGAGAATATAAAATAAAAATGTACTAACTGTTGCATAAAATAATTATAAATGTGAAATAATATCACAATAATTGTTAAAAAGTATATAGAAATAATTTAGGGCTATCATTATGTTTTTGCAGATATTATTAATTTCATTTTATTTTCCTCTTCCATCATGAACATTTTTACACTTTAGGAAAATTATTTCTTGCAGTAAATTGTAAGCATGAATATTTTAAAAAATCAATAACTCCGGTCTCCTGCTGATTAGGGATTAGTAATACATGTAAAGCTAACTTTAAATTTTAAATGTTTGACTGATTACAGAGTAGTCTCACCTTATGTATTTACAATTGATTTTAATATAAATTCTATAAATCAGAAGTGACTTGATATTAAGTGCTGCCTTTGGTAGCCTTTAAGTTACTATAAAGCGAAAGCACCATGAAGCACTTTTCATTAAATAACTTTATTTATGTATCACATATGACACTTAACTGACTGGCTTGATTGACAGCTAGGTCTTGTAATTTTAAAATTGAAATTGCTTGATGTAACCATAAGTTCTAACAGTTTCTTGTACTTTCTGCTTGGGGAACTCTCTTCCAGCTTCTTGCTTTCCAATCAAATTTAATCTTCATAAATTTAAATGCAATGTCAATTGTCATCTTCTGAATTCCTTAGTTTCTATTCTTTTATTGGTCTCTCCTCTTAATGTTTTCTTCTATTCTTTCATACTTAGTATCTTAGTGGTTTTATCACCTTGGGCAAAATGATTAAAATTGATGTTAAGGCTTGATGTAGTGTATATAAATGTGGGGATTACCTGCTGTCTGCTTCCAATTGTGCTTTTAGCCTATATCCTGGTGATTAAATTAGTGCCTTTTTTTTTTTGTAATGATAAACTATCATTTTGGAAAGTGAAAATGTGTGTGAAACCTGTTGGGAATGATGAAAATATGAATTTCAAACAAAATGGTCAAAATATAGGGAAAAAGGAAGGTGTCAGTTTAAACATATGCCAGAAGGATATGGGTTAAGCAGTTAATATTTTTTATGCTGATTTCATAATGAGTTGGGGAATGAGTGTTTTCTTCTGCAAATGAATAAGGAAAAACTAATCCATATTATTGGTAAATTTGTATGTATGTGTAAATAAATAAATATACAATATTTGATGAACTATTAGATGATTGGCAAGGGTATTTTGAGGATTACTATTCACTGCGCTTAGGGCCATATCATGTTGAAACACCAGTTCTCGTTCAATCACCAAAGTTAAGCAACATTGATCCTGGTCAGTACCTAGATGGTGACTGCTTGAAAATACAAGGTACTGTAACCTTGGATGTGTGGGTCTTGTTATGAATAATAGCTCAAATGAACAGAGTTCAAATTCCAGTCAAGTTTGTTACATGTAAATACCCTTAGGAAAGGTATGAATCTCCCCCCTCTGCTATGGGTTAAATAGCAAGACAGACTAGGTTCTATAGTCTTGGCTGCTAACCAGTCTACCACAGAAAATAATAGCAAGTTACTGCAAGAATTCTTTTGCCAAGTCAATTAATATGATCGCCCAAGCTTGCATCCCACATGGCACCTAAGGAAGGAAGGAATTTTCACAGCAATGTTTCAAATCTTCAGTAGTTGAAGCTGATATCCTTGTCATCAGACTAGCACATTGGATGTTGTGTAATATTTTTTTAAAATATACAGCAAATATTGTGGGGTGTGGGGACTCTAATAGCTTTTTCTTTTTTCTTGCACATTTCATCTGTGGGATTCCTGCAACACCAATCACTATCTTGTCTTCCTGAACCCTTTTCTTTTATTGTTTTTTCTTCTCATTTAAGGTCTTCTCATTCTTTTTCACTCTCAGTAACTCCTTACATCCTACTGTAATTATTACCTTGCTTGGGGTGAAATATGTATATATGTTAGCTTGAGCACTTTCCATTAAATACCACACACACACATATATATATATATATATATATATATATAAAATATCATTGACAGTTTTCATTTGTATAAAAAATATCTTCTATGTGTAGTATATTTATATCATCTTATATAAATATTGGGTTTATTTAGACCCAGACTGTGTTACTATAGACAACCCCTAAGGTCCTTTATTTTCTAACTTTTACATGGCCCATTTTGAAAACAAAATACTTAGTGAATTAATCTGTCAGTGATGGGTAATGTGCATCTATATATATATATATATATATAATTTCCAGTTATACACTTACATGCACACACACATATATGGAGTGTCTATGTTGATGCAGAAATTTTTGTGAATTCACAAGCACTAATACACATGCTATTATTGATGTGTGTAAGAAGTTGATACAGTGTGTGCGTGCATAATAAATTTGATATGCTATTAAAATTAAACCTAATTTAGCACAAGGCCTTAAAATACTTGACATTCTGAAGTATTTTTTTTTATTTTTTATCTATGGCTTTTTGTATGTATGTTCTCAGGACATATATTCACTTACACATATTAATTTGTCTGAACAAGTGTAACACACTCACACACACACACACATATATATATATATATATATATATATATATATATATATATATTCTTACAGACTGATGATTAGCAAGATAAATATTTGTCCTGCAGGCACATTGTAAATTAAATATTTCAATTTAATATGTTTCGGCAACATATGAACTGGTTGACATGTAAAATAGTTTTAGAAACTAGGACTCTATTTTTTATCTTGATGTATTTTGCTTAAATAAAAGCTGCATTGCTCATTCCATAGATTTCTATAAAATAGAAATTATAATTTTATTGTCATTGTATATTGTAAATTTATAAGAAATTTCTACTACTACTAAAAATATATTCTCCTTCAGTGAGTATACCAGTATCTGTCTGCCTCTCATACTAGTGAGCAACTGCTCTATGCATGACTTTCTTGTTTTTTTTTGGGGGGGGGGTTCACACTGCATCTGTATGTACGGTCAATATTTTTTGTGTGTGTGTGTTTAACAGACCAACCAGTTTTTGTATCTACTTTCTCTTGATATTGATTACACCTGTAATTTATTCAAATGCACTGCAGAGCAGAATAAGATTGTGAGGGTGGGAGAACAGCAAGCAGGCAAGAAAGGTTTTATAAAATGTTAAGAGGTTAAGTATTATTTCTAATTTTATATCTCTCTCTCTCTTTCTCTCTCGTTCACCGGTCTGCCTATATTGTCATTTGTTCTGATAGTGTGTCTGCATTTCACATAAGGACTGCATCTCCTTGTTTTCTGACAAAAGGGATTGGTTGGACAGGTTTGTGATGGATACAATGAAAAAAAAAAAAAAAAAACAGAAAGCAGAATATACAAATTTCTTTAACTTTCAATCCAGAAAAAACTTTCTGGGCATCCAAATGTGATCCAGTTCATCTCAGCAGCATCCATTGGTAAAGAGGAGTCTGACCATGGCCAGGCAGAATACTTAATTTGCACAGAACTCTGCACAGGTAAAGAATAAACAGTCACTACCTCTGCAATTCTTTCTTTCTTCTATCCTGTTTAATAATTTTGTATACAAGGCAAGTCGAAATTTATATGCCAAAGAAATAAACTGATCCAGAGATATGTTATCCAAGTGCGTACGATTCTTTTGTTCACGTGTTTCAGCTAGATTCTCTTATGAAGTAATGTCTAGACTTTTTCAGAGTTTCAGTGACGTTCATACTTTTTGTTTTTAAAAGTTTTAATGTACAATTTAAAAGTCTTTTACTAGTTTTAAAACAAATTTTATCTTTTTTTTAATTAGTTTAGCATTGTGTTTTTTGGGAAAAGTTCTGAATATACTATTTTTCTATATAGATTTTGATTGTGTTGATAGATAAAAATGGTTTATAGACATTAATTAAAAGCTAGAAACCATAAATAATACTTTTTCTTTCAAGTAAGATTTTTTTTTTTTTTAAATCATTGTTACTTTAGCAAAACTGAAAAATCTGAATTTTAGAAGGAATATATCTTCCTGAAAAAGTTTTTTTTTAAAAATGTATCATTCTCATTAACTTAAGTTTTTAACTAGATTATTTTTAAAAATGTTTTTTTTTTTTTATTTGTCTAATATATAACCATAAGATTTCTTGATTTAATGAATTAATTTTTAACCTACATAATCTGAAAGGTGTAAAATGACTGAGAAGGGTTGAGGCTCCATTAAGCAAAATCTTATTTCCTCTGAAGAAAAATGTTATTAGGATAAATTTCAGTTGTTTGATATTTTTAAATTTGTGAAGGTAACAAAACTTTTTGCTGAAAATCTAACAAAAATTATTTAGGTAAGTGCTAATATATTAGAAAATGGTTTATTGTTTGGTGGTAAATTGATGACACATGATTTTGACTCACTTTGTGTGACAAAGTAAACTATCCTTTTTTTTCTTTCTCTTTTTACTTGTGTTTCTTTTTGCTCTCGTTTCTTTCATTTTGCTCTCATTTCTTATTTTCCTCCTTTTGTTTCTTTCTTATTTTTCTCCTTTTGTTTCTTTCTTATTTTTCTCCTTTTGTTTCTTTCTTATTTTTCTCCTTTTGTTTCTTTCTTATTTTTCTCCTTTTGTTTCTTTCTTATTTTTCTCCTTTTGTTTCTTTCTTATTTTTCTCCTTTTTGTTTCTTTCTTATTTTTCTCCTTTTGTTTTTTTTCTTATTTTTCTCCTTTTTGTTTCTTTCTTATTTTTTCTCCTTTTGTTTTTTTCTCTTATTTTTTCTCCTTTTGTTTCTTTCTTATTTTTCTCCTTTGTTTTCTTTCTTATTTTTCTCCTTTTGTTTCTTTTTTTTTTTTTCTCTTTTTGTTCTTTTCTTATTTTTCTCCTTTTGTTTTCTTTCTTTTTTTCTCCTTTTGTTTCTTTCTTATATTTTTCTCCTTTTGTTTCTTTCTTATTTTTTCTTTTGTTTCTTTCTTATTTTTCTCCTTTTGTTTTCTTTCTTATTTTTCTCCTTTTTTTTTCTTTCTTATTTTTCTCCTTTTGTTTCTTTCTTTTTTTCTCCTTTTGTTTCTTTCTTTATTTTTCTCTTTTTGTTTCTTTCTTATTTTTTCTCCTTTTGTTTCTTTTCTATTTTTCTCCTTTTGTTTCTTTCTTATTTTTCTCCTTTTGTTTCTTTCTTATTTTTCTCCTTTTGTTTCTTTCTTATTTTTCTCCTTTTGTTTCTTTCTTATTTTTCTCCTTTTGTTTCTTTCTTATTTTTCTCCTTTTGTTTCTTTCTTATTTTTCTCCTTTTGTTTCTTTCTTATTTTTCTCCTTTTGTTTCTTTCTTATTTTTCTCCTTTTTGTTTCTTTCTTTATTTTTCTCCTTTTTGTTTCTTTCTTATTTTTTCCTTTTGTTTCTTTCTTATTTTTTCTCCTTTTTTTTTCTTTTTATTTTTTTCTCCTTTTTGTTTCTTTCTTATTTTTCTCCTTTTTTTTTTCTTTCTTTATTTTCTCCTTTTTGTTTCTTTTTATTTTTCTCCTTTTGTTTCTTTCTTATTTTTCTCCTTTTTTTTTTTTTCTTATTTTTCTCCTTTTGTTTCTTTCTTATTTTTCTTTTTTGTTTCTTTCTTATTTTTCTCCTTTTTTGTTTTTCTTTTTTTCTCCTTTTGTTTCTTTCTTATTTTTCTCCTTTTGTTTCTTTCTTATTTTTCTCCTTTTTGTTTCTTTCTTATTTTTCTCCTTTTGTTTTCTTTTTTTTTTTCTCCTTTTTTTGTTTTTTTTTTTTTTTTTTTTGTTTGTTTCCTTTTTTTTCCATTTTTTTGTTTGTTTCCTTTTTTTCATTTTTTTGTTTGTTTCCTTTTTTTTTTTTTTTTTTTTTTTTTTTTTTTCATTTTTTTGTTTGTTTCCTTTTTTTTCATTTTTTGTTTGTTTCCTTTTTTTCATTTTTTTGTTTGTTTCCTTTTTTTCATTTTTTTGTTTGTTTCCTTTTTTTCATTTTTTTGTTTGTTTCCTTTTTTTTCATTTTTTTGTTTGTTTCCTTTTTTTTTTTTTTTTTTTTCTTTTTTTTTTTTTTTTTTTTCTTTTTTTTTTTTTCATTTTTTTTTTTTTTTTCCTTTTTTTTTTTCATTTTTTTGTTTGTTTTCTTTTTTTCATTTTTTTGTTTGTTTCCTTTTTTTTCATTTTTTTTTTTGTTTCTTTCCTTTTCTTTTTTCATTTTTTTTTTGTTTCTTTCCTTTTCTTTTTTTCATTTTTTTTTTTGTTTCTTTCCTTTTCTTTTTTCATTTTTTTTTTGTTTCTTTCCTTTTCCAGATGTCTGAATCACTTCAACAAGTTTTCTTTGTAATTAAATTTCTAGGACTAAATTACATTAAGTTTACCTTTTATGTGGAAAATATTAAAAAAAACTCAAGTTTTATGAGCACACAGATAAGGATTATATGGTTCTGTTTTGTCTGCAGATTTGTAATGAGTAATAAAAGCAGTCTTGATTGCTAAATATTTGTCAGTTAAAGAGAGAATGTTACTTGACCTATAGGATAGTTTGGAAAATATTACTTATAAATAATAAAATAATACTGATATAATTGTAGACTAGATTTAGATCACATAGTCACTACTGAAATAGACAAATCAACCTATTGTGTAAATATTCAACATACCTATAAGTTTTGTTAAATTGTGATTTTATGAAATTATTTTTTAAAATTTTATTGTATACATTAAACAAGAAAAAGTTCGATATTTCGTTTTTAGATTTTAATTTTGCAAAACTACCTTTTCTATATTTTGAAATGAGAAAATTGTACAATATGGCAACAATTAAGATTTGCTGTTTTTTAATTTCATTTAATCATGTTTTCTCAAAATGAAAATTTGTTGTAAAAATGTTTTTCTTCTGGTTTTAATTTGAAGCAAAAAACAGTTACTGGATTGATTAGATACAAAAGTAGCCTGCATAAATATAATAAATAAAAATACATACTTTCTTACCTTTTGATTTTTTTTTTTTTTTTTAACTTAATACACACAATATGCAGTAATGAATAATGTTTTTTTTGTTTTTAATGAAAAAAAATGAAGTGGTCATATCCTGGAAAAATTTGCTTCATTTCATATTTTTTTATATATTTTTTTCTGCTTTTTAATTTTTTTTTAAACTTAACTTTCTTTTGTTGTTTGCAGACTAGAAAAAGTGTCTGCATTTTTATGTACAACCCTCCCCCTCCACACACACACACACACCAAAATATTGTCAATTTTCATTGTAACTAAAACTGATCATCATATTTGCTTTATTACATCTATACTTAAAGAATATAAGATCCAAACATTTGCAGATGATGTAACTGGGTATTACATCTTCACTTCCAGCATTAATCATACAATTAGAATACATGAATATACTCAATTTTTAATACACCCTTCAATTACACACACTCACACTTGCCATGAGGTTTACATGTGATGCTCACATTACAAAATTGACACATACATACACACTATTGCTATAAAATACACACATATCTGAACATCCTATGAAAACAAAACATCATAGAATTTAAAACTCAAAGCAAATTCAAGCTTATATCATTGAAACATTATCCCATTGAAACATCATATCTCATATGATCACCAAAGTTAAGCAACGTTGATCCTGTCAGTACCTAAATGGATGACCATGTGGGTAGGAATACCAAGTGGTGTAAGCTTGGATGTGCAAGCAGTGTAGTGGATAATGACTTGGAAATTGGAGAGCCAAGTTTCAGTTCCAGCTGGGTTTGTTATATTCACTTAAGCTAATAACCTTGGGAAAGGTATGAATCCACCTCTTTTCTCCACCAGCTATGGGGTAATTAGGACCTGTATCTGTAAATTATTATCTGAGTTAGAGAGCCTAGTCTGCTCTATTATTAACCCATAGCTGGGGAGATAAAAGATAGATTCATACCTTTCCCATGGGTATTTGTGTGAAAGTGAATGCCTCAGCTAGAATTTGAACTTAACTCACTGATCCCTTATAATTACGTACATATCTTTTAAAATATTCATAGTTTAATTAAACTTTTATTGTTATTTTTTTTAATCAAATAACTTTAGTGAATAGAAGAATTGTTGCCCGAGAAGAAAATTTTGTTTGAAAAAATTATTGAAAACAAATTTCAAGAACAATATTTCTTTCATTTTCAGTTGGGGATTTGTTAATTCAAATAATTTTCTATTTTACTCAAAACTGATCTTTAATTTCTACTAGGAATAATTATTGATATCTTATACCATGCCTGTTGGCACTTAAACTCAGCCCAGACCTCAAGTGGAACTTGTATATATTATCCATCGCCATAGATGATGGAAAAATGATCAGTTCCTTGTGCCACTCAAACAAGTACTTCACTATTCCTGCTATCATCTACCTTTACAAGAGCCAGGTCAGGCCTAAAATGGAGTACTGCTGCCATATATTGAGAGGAGCTGTCCAGTTTTCCCTTTCCACTCTCAATAGTCCAAAAACGTCTCTGTGTCCTTGCAAGTGACAAATTATCTTCCATCCTAAAACTCCTTCCTCACAAACAAGATGTTGCAATCCTCCTACTGCTTTATCGCTATTTCTATGGAAAGGTTTTTGATGAACTACGCTCCTTAGTTCCAGCAGTCCTAACCTTCACAGCTATACCATGTACATTGTACCGAATCACACTCGTTCCCTTCGTATTTCTTTGGTGAGAGGCAAGTTCCACTTGAGCAGCTTCTTCCCACAAATCACTGCCTTTGGAACAGACTCCCAAAAGAATGCTTCCCCAATCACTACAATCTTAAGCTGTTCAAGTCTACAGTTAACTGTTATCTTCCACACACATCCACATAAGCTGTGCTTCTTACTTTGTAACTCTCTACTTTGAGAGCCCCCCCAGGCTTTGTACAGGGTGAATACCATTGTGCAAAAAAAACAAATGTGTCACTAAACAGAAGTATGTCAATTGCCTGATAGTAAAGTCAATTTTTAAGATGCAGATTATCCTTAACCTTTACCACACTGCAGGTGACAATAGTTGCTGTAGAATTCTCTTCCTTTGCTACTCTAGGCGCATTCTGTCACCTTGAGATGGTTGCTATAAATAAACACTTATCAACTATTATTTTCAGTATTTTAAACTAGAAATTGCCTACTACTGAAACTTCTGTTTTCCAATGCCATTTTGAATTCTTCTAGACTCTACACAAGGTGTAACACCAATTAAACCCATATTAGTTTTGTGTAAACAAAAATGGACATGTCAATATCCAACAAAACCTTTATTCAGGAGTTTTTCTTTGATTAGGACTCCAATGATGATTTTGAAGGCTTTACTTGAGTGGATATTGACAGTGAAGTGGTCAAATATGATAACCACACTAGTGACATGGATGAAAGCAATGATGACCACTAGCAGCTACTATCATCCATGCCTGACTAATTTTATGGAAGCTACTAGTGACCATCGATATAACTGATAGCCTTTCTGAAGGTGAATTATTTTGTCTATTTATAAACAACAAAATAGTAACTTTATTTGTCAATGAAAACAAAGAGCAAACAAATGCTAGTGTCTTCTCATAAGTAAACACATGGAAACACGTCACTTTTTTGATGAAATGAAAGCCTTTTTAGCGTTTTTTTTTTTTTTTTTTTTCTTATTGCACACCCAGAACTCCGCAAGGAGTAATAAAAGTTAAAGTACAATGAATTGTTTATGTATTTTTTTAATGTATTTGTTTTTTATTTCGTGTTTTTTATTTCACTTTTCAATTTTTTTGTTTTCATCTTCGAAACATGCAGGCAAAATGTAATACATTACATCAAAATATTATTCGTTCATTCTTTTATTAGTGTACAAAAATTAAAATCTATACACACAATACAAAGAAAGTTATAGCAATCTTAAAACAGTAGATGTTTGTTTTTGGGCCCTAACAAAAAATGCTGTGGCAGAGAGAACAATTCTAGAAAAAGATTTAGCATGGTAAAAGTTTATATATAAACTCACATATATATCTTGGTTGTTTTACTTGCATTTCAGCTGTTGTACATTCTGGTTCTCTTTGTTTGTTTTACTTGGTAAACTTCTTGATATTTTGAGCCAAACCCTTTATTCAGTCTGTTGGGGTGACTTGTTCCTCCAAAATATGCCTACAAGGCAGCAGCTTTCCTATGGGATCCTCATTATATCCAGTAATAGCAAACCTATATATGGAATATGTTGAAGAAATTGCTATAGGAAGGTCACAACTAAAACCAACCATGTAGCTTAGATAGATAAATAACAATTTCATACTCAGGCCCCACCAAAAAAATGTATAAGTACTGCTGGGGAACTTGATAAGATTTTCTATGCAATTCACATTGGAAAAGGAAGCAGACCAACTAGCCCTCTTGAATGTATTAACAGAGTATGGGTTCCAGATGTCCATATGTCATAGCCAACTATCACCAGACAATACCTGAATTTCAATTCCCACCATCCATGCAACATTGAGAAAAGAATCATCCAATACCTACAACGTCAGGTCAAAAATAAGCAATGACCCAGATACATATCAAAAGCATTATAAACACCCTTCAAGGTGGCAAGTACCTTGAAAGCATCTCTGAATAAGGACGAAAATGTCATAGTAACAATAAAAAATCTGCCATGGTCTGTCTACCAACTATCTATAAAGAATATATCAGAAAACATTTGTAGTATTTGTGGTTCATTCAAAACAGTTTTTCCCTTTGGAGTTATCTCACCCTGCTTGGAAAAGAACATGACCAAGTGTTGTTTGTATTTCATGCCATGTGGTTGTAGCAAGGTATACAAAGGTCCATAAAAGTAAGGATATAAGAACATTGAAAGGCTGTAGTCGAGGGAGAGACACTGAAATCAGGTAGGGTTGATCATGTATAGAGGGAAAAGTGGTCATTAACCCCTGTAGAATGAAATCCAAGTAATAGAGAACAAACTTAAGATTAAGATGACTGAAAAAATTAGTGCGCATATTTGGCTCTGACAGTAGACCTAGTATAAAGACGAACACCATCTGGGAGCCTCTGATTAAGTAAAAAAGGATGCTCATAAGTTCTATCACATGAGTAAAGTATTGGGTTTAAAAGTTCCAACATTACACCATTGGAAATTAACAAGTGGATTAAAGCATTGATTAAGACATATCTGGTTTTCTGGCAGCTGTGAATTCAAACCTAATTTTGTTGTGTGAAAAATCATACTCTTGATCAGTAGAAGAAACAGACAAATGACACAAAAGGCAAAATAGGATGGAGAGTATTAATTCATATGAAATTTATCCTAAGCATCGAAAGTGGAATGAGAACAATCTATGCCTATGGATTGAATAGAGGTTTTGGTTCAAAATTTCAGGAAGGTTACCTAGTACAATAGACACCTGATGAAGGTCAGGGTGTACAGCATCTGAAACACTGTAAATATAACAACAAAGATCAGTATATTCATCTGAATGTAAAGGCATATAATAATGAATATTTAAATTGTTTTTTAATTATTTATTCTAACTAATACTTTGAAGGAGAGTATGAAATTTAAAGTTATTATAAACTCCGAGTGGTTGCTATAGGATCAAAAGATCTGGTCTGATGTCTAAAAAGAAAAAAAAAAATAACAACTTTATCATCAAATTTCTAATGCTTTCTTTTTCACTGAGATCATTAAAAGAAGCTTCTGAATCTTTCCAAGCGTTCATTGAGCAAGAGTATTTATGTATCCTGTGAATGTATTAGTATTTTTTTAATTTTTTTTTTATATTTCTTGGATATTTTATCAGAAAGCTAAGAATTTAATGACTGACCTCTTTTATCTGAATTAGAATATCATTTCCTCATGGTACTGGGGATAATCCCAGATTTAAGTCTGATCACTTTGGATTGGTGGTAGTGTGTCAAACTGAATATTGTTACTAGGTTACAAATTACTCCACCTACCTATACTAGTTGCTCTATGCATATTAATGTATATCCATCACAAAGGTTATATATTCTCTTTTTTATTTTTCCTGATATTTCTTTGCTAATTTATGATGTCTTATCTGGAGGTTTATATAAAGTAACTGAAGACTAGTTTTATTTCTTTCTCTGTTGTTTATTATCGCTGTTATCAATCATTAGGTCTCAAGTATAATATAGTATGTCTAGCCACTTGTTTCTGAGTAAGCCTGTCTGCTAGGGTGGCTAGCTAATTCCTGTTTCAGATTCCTACTCGGGTACATTTGCATTTGTTGAACACCCACAAAGCTAAGATATGGTTTATGCCAGTGGTTCTAAAACTATTTGATATGGCAGACCATCATATTTTTTTTTCAATGTGTCACATACCTGTAATATTTCATGGTAATATTTATACCTGAAATGATATATATAATGATTATAATAAACTTGACTATTTTTTATCCTCTATTTATTTAAAAAAAAAATAATAATTCTATATCAAAACATAAAAAGTAATAAAAAAAAAATTAGCAGTTTATTAACAGAAAAACAAAAATTATATAACCTTAATCTTTACAAATGAAGCCTTAGCATGGCCTGGACACTGACCGTGTACCAGTAGCTGATGGTTTGTGTACTGGCACCGGTCTGTGGACCACGACTTTGAGTAGCACTGGTTTATACTGCAACTATGATGAGCAGATCTTAGTACCAGTTTCTGGAAGAGAGTACATTTCAGGGAGAGAGAACATTACCTCTCTTATCCCGAATATTGAATAAGATGCATGTGTAAACAAACGAGACTTGAAACTACAATGTAAAATGTGAGAGAGACAAATATTTATAACATTGACATAAAATAATTGAACAGAAAGTAACAAATTAAAAAACAAATAGTAATATAGCTCACAAAAAAATTATTAAACAAAATTTTCAATCAAAATATTTTGAAAAGGTACAATACAAATTCAGTTTTTAATAAAGCTTTAATATATACAAATTTTTAACAATTGAAAGATCTTTTGAGAATTTACAGTTCCTTTTAAAAATGGTTAAAGATTGACATTCTATCAAAAATGATGCACTTAATTGAAAGTTGAAACAGAGAAGGCTTTGACAGGGTTCACCAGAGTCACTGAGGCTGTAACAAATTTGTTCTTTTTCTTAAATATGGTTCAAATCACTTGACTGGTTGTACTTTGGTTCTGTTTCTTTTTTGTTTGCCTTTGTTTACTTCTTATTAACAGCTCAGCTCACCCACTGGTGACATCCAAAATAGCTTTTCCTTTTGATATCCTAATAACTTGTAACCTGAAATTTTCTAACTCATCTTCTTATATAGCCTTCAAACATGCTCCAGACGGGTCACAACTTTTAAATTTGCACTGGTGGAAGTCACCCTTCTGATTGGTCAATAAATTCAAAGGTGTATATTTTTTGAAATTTGAAAATTAAGTCATGAACTGTCAACCTTGGCTAATTTATTTTTGATGGGCCCTTTTCAAGCCATTCTATTTTTAGAAAATTTAATGTACAAATGTTTCACATGGGATTAGTTATTTTTTTTATTAGCCATCTAGCTTTTTTTTTTTTTTTTAAATTACTTCTTGTAAAAGCAAGTGTAATAAACAAACCTAAACCGTTATAATTATTTTTTTATCTATACCTTTTTATTAATTAGTTATTTAATTTACATTTTATATATATTTTTATACTCTCCTGTAAAGAGAAAAAGCAAACTTAGTGCATCATATTTTTAATTATTTTCATTATTTTACATTACTGTCCTGCTTCTACTGTACCAAAGTATATTTTACTATATGACACAGGGATTGAAATCAGGACCTCAGGGTAATTTGAATCACCTAACCAACATTTTTATTCACTTGGCCATGTGTCCTGAGTGCCACTTCACTGGTGGAAACTTGAAGCTTTAACCTAATGTAATTTTTTTCACTTCTTGCCCTTTCTCACACTTATATAATACCATACAGTAACCTTTTATCTTGACTGGCTCTTGGGCCTTGTATTGGATGAACATTACAGATAAAAAAAAAAAAAACTTGTCTACTTTTTTGATTGGATTAGAGCATAGAACTTTTGCACTGTCATGTAATTAGATGGAACTTTTTCTATTTTTAAGATAACATAAGAACTATCTTGTGTTTTTTAGATATTTGACAATGAAAATGTTGTTTCATAATCCTCTTCGCTTGATTAGCTTTTCTTGAGATAACATTGCTTAACAATATTATACCTTTTGCTTCATGATGTACTGGGACTTAACATTGGTGATGATAATATTAGCTGTTTCCTTATAAGGAAACCTTCAGCATTCATTCATCAAGCAACCAGAGGTACTTTCATTTAAAATTAATAAAATATCCTCTTAAAACAATTTTTTAAGAAAATAGTTTTCTCCAGTCCACTGTTTATCTCTCTTTCCAGCATTGAGTGGGTGGGGCTTCCTTTGTTTTGTTTGAGGTATTTTGTCAACATCTTGATTATTTCATTATTTACAGTTTCATGTACTATTCATTTTCATTATTGCTGAAAGTTTTCAAGTGATGTAGTTTTTGTTAGTTGGTACAGTCCTTTGTGATTC
>CAHIKZ030001557.1:3392500-3910000 GCA_903632075.3 Acanthosepion pharaonis
GAACCTGATGATTGCATTGTGTATGAAACTATTTAATTATATTAATATATAGTTTATAGCTCTGTTATATTGGATCAAAATAAATATTAAAATTTTAAAAATCTTTCTCTTCATACTTCAATTTATTCAAAAGGCTAATATATAATAAATATCATCAATCTTATTGCCAATATTGTTATTTTGTTTTTTTATTCCTCAAATATTATTAACTGGCTTGTTATAAGTGTTCTATTTTAAATTCTTTTAAAATACCTTTTTAATACATATAACATATAAAAATAACATTTTTTGTTTTGCTTACCCATTAACATTCACTTATCTTTTTCCCCCCCAAAAATGGAGGATTTATTAATAGCATATATATATAGAGAGAGAGAGAGAGTGATTACAAAAGAAATAATTTTAAAAACTTATTAGATAAAACCATTTAAGATAGTGACACAATGCAGTTTTATATAGAAACTTGAAGTCTGTTGTACCTTTTGGCAGTGAACCAGTAAAGCTTTTATAAGTACCAAGTTTTCTACTTGTCAGTGAGCATTTGGCAAGCAGTGAGGCAAGATGGAGTTGAGAAAAATTTTGTATAAGTGAATTAAGCAAAAAGTTGTGCACCAGTACTTTGAACATATTTCAGGAAATCATCTCCAACTAGGAATACATTTATTATTGGTACAAGATTTTTGAAATGACAGTGATTGTTTATAAGTGGTTTTATGTGCATATGACAGTTTATCATGAGGTGGCACCTTCACAAGAAAAATTCAAATACAGATCACTACAGTGATGAACAAGCTAGAAAGTGTGTGAAAGAGCAATATCAGTTCCCAGGTAAAGTTCAGACTCTTCAGGTTGCTCACTGTATCATTGACAGACATAGACTCTCTTTGTCGATGAAGGGAGAAGATTAGGGTCATTCAGAACCAAGTGCTTGAGAAAACTCCTATTTTTGTAAAACCCTAAACCTTTGTTCAAGAGGACAGAAATATGGATGATATTATAAGAAATGATAATATCAAGAATTTTCAACAGAATGTCCTGGATTATCTGTCTCTTCACTGCTCAGGTCCCCAAGATAACACCTAATGAGTTGAGGCATTGCTCATGGATGCTCATGCTTTATGAAAGGCATTTAAGTGTCTGTAATAGACAATGATAAACTTTGAGTTTATCTCCAAAACTCTGTCTTGAGTTTTAGTATCTTAAATAGAATAAATTTTTAAAATGACCAGACACTCCTATACAGATTAATGGGAAGAACTTGAATTATTTGAAGTCATTTACATATTTAGGAAGCAAAATGAATGCAAATGTATCCCTTGGTGATGAAATAACAAATCAGATTGCCAAAGTATTTGGGAAGCTTTGCCACTGCCTATGGAATGAGAGCAATATCAAATTGGACACCAAAATACAGGTTTATAGAACAGCTCCTTTGATCACACTGTTGTACAGCTCAGAATTGTGGACTCCATAGGTCCCATATCAATCAGCTGGATGTCGTCCACAAAAGTTGTCTCCATGCAATCTGTGGCTATACTTTTAACGTTAGGGTATCCAATGCTGATCTTCTCGCAAAATGCAACTTTGGTGGAATTGAGACTTTCCCGATGCAGTCACAATGGGCTGGTCATGTTGCAAGTATCAGTGACAACAGAATACTTAAGATCCTCATGTATAGCCAGCTTGAGGGTGGACAAAGGACTGTTAGATGGCCATGGCTTAGATGTAAAGACAAGCTAAAGAGTAACCTCTCAGCTGTCAATGTGCCTCATACTAACTTTGAGTTGTCCTGAATAGAAATAACTGGAGATATTTGTGCCTGTGATATCAGAAATTTCAAAATCATTCATATTGACCGACTGAGAGATGAAGGACAATGGTGAAAAGCATCAACAAATATTTCTGTGGCTATGTCTGAAGATCCTTGATCTTGCACAATATGTGAACCTGTATGCAAGTCACTAGCAGGGATGAAATGTCATATAAGACACAAACATAAAAACTGAATGAAGTTGTCGGATACTCATACGTTGAAATTGATGGGAAAGTCTATCATATATAGTAATTTATTAATTGCTTCAAATGTTATTATGGTGGACACTTGTATTTGAAACAGACCCCCATTTTTATTTTAAACAGTGTGCATTGTGTCTTAACTTGCACCATCACATTTCAGAAATCATAATAAAGAAAACGTGTTTTTTGGCAGAGATCAAGCCTGTGTCCTGACAAAGAGGGATGCAATTTTCATCTCTGCCAGAGAACACATTTTCTTTATTAGGATTTTGCAAATGCACAGGAGAGATGATAGACACACTGTTTAAAATAAAAGTGCAGCATCTATTTCAATTACAAGTCTCCACTTACAATAGAAGTAATAAAAGTGTTGGATTAAAAATAAATGCATTAATTCTTTAGAAATTATATATATATATATATATATATATATATATATATATATATATATATATATATAATGAATCCTTCCATCTCCTTGGATCTTTTTCCAACCCTAATCTTATTAGATTTAAGTCCCATGCCCATATTTATTCCAACTTCATTTCTTTTTTTTTTTTTTTTTTTTTTAAATCTAGTTCACCCCAGGGTACTGAGTGTTGAAGAGTTAGAAATAGAAACATGACTAAAGTGTGACAACAAAAGAATAATAATCAGGAGTACAGTAGATAGTGATTGACATTGAATTTAAATTTTTGCTGAATAACGTTGGCAGGAAAGAATAGAACCAGAATAGAGTTCCACAAGCCAGAAGTGCTAGAAAAGAAATAATTCTGAATTTTGGGAATGAAGAATTACAATTTACAGTCAGACTAATGTTGCCAACTTTGTTTTTATTATTATAACATTTCAGCTGTTGTACTCTTTGGTCTTTTGAATTGAATCCTTTATTTAATCTACAGGAGTAGATTGTTATCATTCTATTGTCCATGTCTAGGTACATCTTGTTTTGCTTTTTTTGGGTACTGTTCAGTTATTGCTCATCCTGTTTCCACTAAGTCTGTACTGTGTAATATTATTGCCTTTGTGATTCCCAAATATATCTATGATAGTATCTTTTAATGTTATATACATGTGTGTATAGGTTATGCTATGCTATGTGTTTCCCCATTTTCCATTTTAATGCTTATTTGCACCAAAACTAAATTCTTTCTGAAATATTGAAAACTAGCTTAAAAGCTGTATTCTTCTTCTGTAGAGGGCTAATTGGGCTTCTGGCCAATAGCTTAGAAAACAACAATGATAATTTTGAAGAAATAACTTTGAATTCCTCAATTCACTCTATGGAACTTCAAAAGCTTACTTTAACTTAACCTATAAGTCCAATTAGATACACACAAACCAGCAAGAATTATCAATTGAAATACATTAACTACAAAACATTTATTTCAACTGTCATAACATTGTTTTTCTCTGTCTTTTCTATAAATATTTTCATGGCAATAGTTCTGATGAGCTTTCCTCCTTGGTGGATGTAGTAAGAATGTGTTTTTACATAAGGAATACTGTGGTATGTTTGGGTCAGTAATTGTGGCTTGCTAAGTTTAATTATAAAACAGAAGTACACTATCCTTCCCCTCCCCCCCCCTTGACTGTGTGCCATATTCCTGTATTTTCACAGAATAAATATTGCTTTCCTCCTTGGTACCTAGATTGCATGAATTTAAGTATAGTTCTAGATTGGTATCTAGTTCTCATTGTTTTACTATTGAAATAGCTAGATACAACTGTAAGTTCTATTTTAGTGCTTTCTTTTCTTGCACTTTTTGCTTGTGGAACTCTCTTCCAGCTTCTTGCTTCTTTGTCACCTATGATCTTCAAAAGTTTAAGTGCAACATCAGTTGTCATTTTGTGTCTTCCTGTATCTTGTTCTTTTATTGACCTTTCTTGTCACTAATGTCTTTCTCATTTTCTTTCACTCTAAGTAACCTCTTGTTTTTACTGTCTTGCATGGGGTGAAATGATTTAAAAGAATTCTAAATGATATCTGAAAATTTTGTAAGCTCTAATAACAAGGTCTGGGCTTTTTAAATTCTCTACTTTTATTCATGTATAAAAAGACATTAAATTAGAATTTAACAATTTTTTCTTTGTTTAATATGAATCATAAAATATAACCTCTGTTAGATATCATAATAAAAAAATACTTACATGCAAATAGTAAATTAAGTCAGTGATAAATATTCTTTTAATTTCAAAATGTTGAATATTGTCAAATTAAATGCTGAAATATTCAGTGTAATCATCCATTTATAAAATGAATAAAAATTTTAATGAAAAATGGACTTTATCTGAACTTTGAGGTTTAGTCACAAACTTTATTAATGAAATTAAAATAAACAAGCTGGGTAATTGTTCAATAATGATTTTTGTACATCTTTCTTTTCTAGCACTCCTTGATAAAATCCAAAGAAGAATGAATATTATTGTCCTGATCTGGCCTCTTGGCTTCAATCACTTTCCAACACCACCATAAGTTAAGTTTGCCTTTTCTATAAATACTTTCATGGTAATTGTTCAGATGAGTTCTTTGTTATGGTCCCTATTTCAATTTAAGAGCAGTAGTAGATTGGCAACAAGGACTCACCAATTTACAGTTGAGTTGGCCTGATGTAATCATAAATTCTATGCTAACACTTTCTTTTCTTGCACTTCTCACTTGTAGAACTCCCTTCCAGCTCCATGCTTTCCAGCCAACTTTAATCTGAAAAAAATTTAAACTCAATGTTGACCACTATCTGCTGTACTCCTGATTATTCTTCTTTTGTTCTCTCTCATTAGCAATGTTTCTAACTCTTCAACACCCAATAATCCCTTGTATCTCACTGGCATTTACTGCCTTGTATAGGGTGAACTCAAAAAGAAAAAAAGTGAAGTTGGAATAAATATGGGTGTGGGTCTAAAATCTAATAAGATTAGGGTTGGAAAAAACTGAGGCGCTGGAAGCATTCATCTGGAATAGAAAGTTTCTACAAAAATAAATAAATGGTTTGGGGTGAAATATTCTTCAGTAAGTAGAGTGGTGGAGTACAATTATTTCAGGCCTGAGGCTACTGATTATTTTTTGATCAGATTCATATTTCCTGTCTGTAGGACAATATATGAATATGGAAGCCATCTATGGATGTTTTTCAGATGAAGTTGCAAGTCATCATAACTGAGCATGGTGACTTTGTTCTACTGATCACACCAGATTATGCACTTGCTCCCAGAAGCTGTAACTAAAATTCACTCAACACAGGTGCAGTATAAACTACAAGTAGGGTGATGAAGAAACACAAATGTACCTGAACAGGTGTCTGTAACAGGGATTGGCTAGCCACCCTAGAAGATAGGCATACTCAGATATGAGCACTTAGCCATTTTTATTTTTCAATACACATTATTAAATATTCATTTCTAATATGTTTATTTTGCAGGTGGTCCATTAATAGATGTTCTAAAGCGACAAGGAGGTGCTCCTTTGCCATGTGATAAAGTTTTGTTGATATTATACCAAACATGTCGAGCCGTACAGCATATGCACCGACAGAAACCGCCCATAATTCACAGAGATCTCAAGGTATACCAAGTTTCTTTTGAAGTACTTATTTGTAATATCTTATCAATAACTAACTTTTAAAATTTCTTTTTTCATTTGTATGTCTGTGCTAATACACATCTGCATGTGTTTACAAACATAAAATGTGTGCATGTTTTATCAGTTAGGTGTCAACCTAAAAATGTTTTGTACCTCTGATTATTTAACAGCCAAATTTTCTTGTCAGATTTCAGTGTAAGGTGTTAAAACTATGGAACTGTCCAAATTATAAACAATGCATAGTTCCCTCTATAAATGGATTCTTCCACTGATGTGACACTGGGAAAAGAAAGGAAGAAAAAAATGAAGATGAAAGAGTCTACTAACTGGATGATAATTGTTGAAACTCACAGGAGGATGGATTGAAAAGTTGAGAAGAAAATTAAAAATGAAATGCATTGAAAAATCACGTTTCACAGTCGTAAGTGAACTCCTGAGTGGTTCCAAGGGGAATTGAACTCAAATTTAACTGAGCAAAATCAAGATTACTTGTCCTTCCCCTTCAATTGAGGAAGGACATGTAATCTTCCTTTCCCTTCACTTCCCTCCAATGATACATTCATATATCCTCAAAGATGTCAAATAGAAAAACATGTTGTCAATAAGGAAAGCTGGGTGGTCACCAAAATAACATTTAAAGATCTTTCTTGACAAAAAGCCAGGAAAAACCATGTGGTTTGAATTGCCCATGCAGAAGAAAAGTGTCTCTACAAAGATAGAGATTAGCCTGATGGGTTTGTTCATTTTAATTTCTGTGTCATTTGTCAAGAAAAAAATTTATATCCAACATTAATTTGGATTCCTTTGGATACAAGTGATAAAGAAAAATTGTTACTATTATGGAGTGATTGTGGGCAAAAAGGCTGTGTGATCTTGTTGACCAAGAAAACACATAAACAGAGGAAAGATTTTTTTTTTTTCTTTTGAGATTGGCTCGCAGGGGAAGGGGGGCATCTGGACGGGCTCTGAACAAGTCTCTGGCTCTGGGAAATCACAGTGTGAGACAAGCTGATGAAGAAAGATTAATTATTGGAAAATCCCTTTTTGTCTACGCCTTCTGAAAGTTTGGATTTGTCACAGGAACAGTGTGTTGTCCCTTGGAGTGAGCTGAGGTTATATGCTGAGAAAGTGGGAGAAGGAAGAGAAAGAGATTAGCACCAACTGTATGGAGCGATGGTGCAAGATGAAAAGTAAAGAGAGTTGGAGGGTTGGTTTGATTCCTCAGACCACTCTCAAAAGGAAGTTGGACAATCCCAAATTTGGAAACTCACTTGAGTAAAAATATTTTGAGAATATGGAATTTTAGAAAAAGGTTGATGCTAAGGGTGGAAGATATCCAAACCCAGACCCTGGTCAAGCCCATCCCTACCAGATGCAGGACTCCATATAAACTGGAGGTTTGGGCAACTTGGAGAGTTCCCACACTACTGCTCCTGGAATCCATATCATTTGCCAAGACCTTGTGCCTGCCTTGAAGACCAGAACTTAGAAATTTAAATTACTACTAACACAAGCTGCAATAACTCCAAAAGGAGATTCCAGTATCATTTGATTACAATGGTAAGTGGGACAGGTTAAAACCGCTGTATACAACAAATCATATATAAACAAAAATCGTTGTTACATTTTTAACCAGAGTTAATTCTTTATTCTAAAGAATTCTTTTTTTGTGTAGCTCCTTGTCATAAACCTGTGATTTGCTTCAGTTTACTTCTTCATCAATTTTCTCACCCTCTGAGATCAAAAACACAACATGGTAGAGGATTGGAGACAAATGCCAACTATATTGAGTGGATCTGTGCTCATCAACACAATACCTGTGACCAATCAGCAATGCATTAATGTGAGGGGTCAGCTAGATGGTAACCATAGTGGTCAAAAGGAACTTGAAACCCAACGTGGGGGAATGGGCTACATTATTTGTTGCCATTGACCAGGATCGACCTAGGGTTTCACTAAGATTAAATAAGTTGGATTCTCCTCAGTCAGTTTTATCACAATCTTTACTTAGGGACTTCAATGTGGTGTAATGGTTAGCAAGCTTGTCTCACTAGATCAGTTACTTGCAGCCTTGTGCCATACCTAACCTACACTTAGTTTAAATATGGTGTAATAGTTACCAAGTTTGCCTTGCTAGAACAATTACAACTTAGTAGTGAGTTCAGTCCTCATTGGGAGCTAAATACTTGCAGCTTTGTGTCATACCTAACCTACACTTAATAAATCACTATCATAATCTTCATCTGCCAGTGAGTCTTGATATGATGTGCTCAATCCCCAGGGAATACCTCTCCTTTGGGGTTAGGGTCATTACCTGGCACCTGAGATGTTCTAAAAAGGAAAAGTGCTAATAGACTTGGGTCATTTTTGTCTCTAGTTTATGTCCACATGGACTCCCATCCCACTTTAAAGTTGACCTTATGTCACTTTCTGTTTGCGTGGAAATGTGGATAAATACTCTTTATGATTTGTGAAGATTTCTTGTAATCTGCATTCATTGATAGATTTTGATTCAAAGAAATAATATACTATAATTACACTAAGATGGGCAAGGACATGATCAATGCCCGAGTTGTCCCAGTAGCTAAGTACTGAGGGAGCCAAGCAATTTTTGTTACCAATCCCATGTATATGTGGGAATTCCACTTTAAATATAACCTTGTGCCATATTTTACTCGAGTGGGACTGTAGATAGATACCATCTTTTTGGCAATTTCCTGGTAATCCCATACCGCAGTGAACTGAAAACCATCTCTTTGCTAGTTTTCTTCCTGAAAAGTTTAAACTTGCAATAGTAACAGCATAGTCATTGTTTTCTAGTTAGTGTTCATCAAAGTAGCTACATAAGCTGGAGAATAAATTGTGAGAGTTCGAAACAGGATATTTCCATATGAGACAAACTAGCTGAATTACTGAAAAACGAGCATGGACTGGCCATATTTTCATCAGTGTGTAGAAGAGCTAAACAGTATTATCAGAAATAAGTGTAAATAATTTCTAAAAGGAAAATGGTGTTGACATATTACTGAGGAAATTTAATGATTTTTTTTTTTTTAATTTTTTTTTTACCAGATAAAGGTAAGAGACAGTTTGCTGCATTTAAATATTTGTACAATTTATAATGATCAGAAAATACCAACTTTCATGATTTCATGAACAATTTTTAAGCATGTGTATTTCAAGTTTAGGGCTAAGGATATAAAATTACCAGATCCCATCATGGCATTTATGACAATGACCTCATGTAAATTATCAAAGATATCTATTTATTAATGTCTACTATTAATGAATTAAATTATATCAACATGAAATCTGTACTGAAACTTGTTTTTGTTTTAGAAATCTATATTATAAAAGAACTGACTCTCTTTCCATCACATGTTCACTCAGTCTGGACATCCACTACAATGGGTTGAGCAATGAAAATAGTACTAAAACAGGTTTTTGGCTCTCTATCACATATTGCCTGCATGTGACTTCTCATGTGTGTATGTAATGTATATCCTATATGTCTGTGAGTAAGTTACATGTTCTCTTGCTATTTAATGTACAACAAGCACATATACAATTTGATTGAGTTTGAAGTAAGACATTGGAATAATTCCTGCTTCACTCAGTCTGGACATCTACTATGGGCTGAGCAATAAAATTGGAGACAAGAAAAAGCAGAAAATAAATAAACTTATGAACAGTTTAATTTCCCTCAAACTGTTTCTTTGCTTTCATGTGTGCATGGCTGTGAAATAATAAAAAAACAAAAAAAAACAAATCCGCTTCTCTTTCTCTTACAGTGAAACAGCTTTAGTATCCTATCAATAATTATTTCACTCTGTTTTTATTCATGTCTATTTCAATCAGTCTATTTTTATATCTGTCCTGTATCAGTTTACTCATATCTATTTATTGGTAATGACAACCTGATAGCATATTCATGGTCACAAAGTAAATACCCAGTTTATTACTTATAACAATAAAATGAATTTAGGTTAAATTTTAAAAAAAAAAAATTAATGGACATTAAAATGAACTTATATAAAAATGGTACAAGTAGAATGAGATGAAAAATGGCATGACTAATTTCTTGGCAAAAAAAAAAACTTCATTTTTTTAATCCTTAAAAGAATCAAATAATTATATTTAAATAAACTTTTTGAAATTAATCAATAATAAATAAAATTATTTTAATTTATTTTTTTCAATTTTCTAGAGATATTAATTATGTAATTGAATTGGAATATATATATATATATATATATATATACTTACACAAAAAACAAACACTCACAATTTGACTGAAATTAAAATCGGTACATATTTTGTGAGGGCTAACTTCTGGATAACAGGAAAAAGCGTATTAACCAAAAGCCCTTTGAAGTCAGTTTTATGATCCTTCTATTTAAACAGAATATATTTTCTAATAAGTATTTGTTCATTTTAAAATACTGCAGTTTAGATTTGAAACTTGATCATCTTGCTGTCAGCAAGTGACCAATTATTGAACTAGTTAGAAGGAAAACTTCATCTTCTATCAATGCATTGCATTGAAAAATAAAACCAGTTTTCCTTTTAGTCTATTAATTGATATATATTTCTTTCTCTCTTTCTATTTATCTAATATATAGTTATTGTAAATATACATCTATATTTATTACTGTTATTGTCAAAGATAATTCAACTGAACATAGTGATGATAATAAATTTTTAATTGATATTTCTTAGATATTTTGTTGAACATATTGGATAATTTGTATGAAACATTAAACATACAGAGAAAACTTTCTATGTTTGCTAATATTTTCTGAAAAAAAACATGACCTGGTAGTTACAATATTAAAATATATGCCAGGTTGGGAAATTCACATTTTTTATACTATATTCTGGAATGAACAGTCTGTGTGTGTGTGTGTGTGTGTGTGTGTGTGTGTGTGTGTATATATATATATATATATATATATATATATATATATAAAACAAATTAAAATAAGTTCAAAAAATGATTTCAATACATCAAGTTTCACAGAAATGAATCCACTCATCAGGGAGTTAGATAAATCAACTGAATTTGTTAACAGATATCATTTATTGCTTAAGACTTTGCATGAAAAAAATTAATTTAAACTTATTTTGAATTATTCTCTTTTTGTGTGATGTAATCTAATCTGAAATTGTTCAATTACATGTATTATCAAAATGAAATTGTATAAAGGAAATCTTAAGTAAATATAGTAAATGGTTCTATTTATAGTTTATTGGATACTAGTTTTGAACTTTTTATTTTAATTTCTTTACTATTAATGCTCTATTTCTTAATATTGAGCACTTTACTTACAAAGACTACTTAAAAGTTTTATCCTCCAGTAATACCCGTTGTCAATTTTTATTGCCGCTGAATCTTTTTTTATATAATGTGTGTGTTCTGTTTTTCTATATACTCTCTAAATGCGGCCAGTTTTATTTTTCAATATCAGTGTGTGATATCTGCAGAATAATCATCATCACAAAATTGTCTTGAATCTGATACATTACCAGAATTAGAAAACCCAGAAATTATGAAAATCTTCAGAATTTCTTCCGAAGTACATACATGAAACACTTTTTTTGATAGGTGTCACTCATTTTTAAATGTCAGAATGGTATTGTCTAAATTACATTTACATTCAGTAAAGCTTAAATATTGCCACCTTATGAGAATATATGGATTTAATTTATGAACATACAACAATGTAGGTAGAGGCCCACACTCAGATTTACTGATCAGACAAATCAATCCGCATCTTGGGTTTCACTTCTTGCACAAAAACTGGTAAGGCCTGCTACATTTTCACTTGGGATTGAAAATGAAACCAACGCCTCAAGTTTTTTTTTTTTTTTTTTTTTTTGTTCCTCTTCAATCAACTGCATTGACATTTTGAACACGAGGTTTCAAAGACTATCTTGCCATAAAAAACACCCCACACTTCAGATTCTGATAACCTTAGGTTCCAGTTGACTTGGTGTGTGTACAACCATTTGTATGGGGGACCTATTGTGTCACAAATTTGTTACCAAAGTAGAAAAAAATAAATTTCATTTTTATGAGTAACTGCAAAAACTGTCAATCTCATCAGCTTCTCTAAGATAAATATAATTTTTCTGATTCCCCCACCATTCACTCCTAATCATTGTATCAATTCATATTTAATTTTTATTTATATTTAACTATCAGTTGTCCAAATTTTTCTTCACCATTTAGTCCTTGTTCTGACACCAATTTAATATTAATTTTTTGTTTGTCAAACAGCTTGTGATTTGATGGTTAGGAGTAGAAAAATATAATAGTTCACTTTCCTATAATTGTGAATTCCTGCTTTATTCAGAATGTTACTTGGAGAGAGAAAAGGAGGCCAAACAAAGGACAAGTTTTCTTCATCTCAAATCTTATGCCCACCATCAACAATGTAATTCTAACAACCCACCCAACACATCCTAAGGCAGGAACAAACAAATGATCTATTGATGCTCCCCAAATATGAATGGTGCCTCTTCCTCCTTTTTGGGAATGTTTACTGCTTGTTTTATATGTACAATATGGCCAAAGCAACATCAATATGATGTGTAATAGTTAGTTATATGATTTGCATACTGATTATATGAGTAGTTATATAGTGTCTTCATTCACTCGTCATTGAATATGAAAGCTATATCCTTTGAACACGCCATCCATGACCCACTTTGGTCAAGTTACATTGCTGAATATATATTATATTTGAGATTCTGCCATAAATGGCTAAGATATCATTCTTTCTTCTGCTACTAATGGCATTCATTTCTCCAGACAATAATTGGACAACTCTTAATGCTACTGCAGATCATTGATTTACTAATCAATGAATTTTTGTTTGTAAATATTGACTTCTCAACCTGATGATTCTGGTGTTATTTTGTTCAAAGATTAAATTTTAAAAAAGAAATCACTGTCTTATGAGTAGCAATTTCTTTGTCTACCTCTGTTTGTACTTATGTCTTATTAATATTCTTTTTCTCTTTATTGTTTCTTCTCTTAATGTAATGGTTTTTAGCTTGTAAATTTTAAAGGTATTGTTTAACAAGAATCATTAATTTCAATTACAGTGTTTTACAATTTTTCCTATTCTAGATTAAAAAAATTCATTAAACAGTTACAAAAACATCCAATTTTTAATTAGCTCAGATTTTATCATTGTGTTTTTTTTTTTTTTTTTTTGTTAAAAACAATAATTTTATATCCTAATTCTGTTAACAAGTTACTAGAAATATCCCTGAAAATTTTACAGTTTTCCTATTTGAATTTTCTAATGGATCTTAATTCTTAAGATGATTGAATAAGCTATTACAAGTTCTACGCTAATAAAATATGCATAGAAATTCCCCTACTGCATTGTTGAATATTTGAGCTTAACAGCTTAACAAAATATTGCAATAACAATCATAAGTATAAATACTGTTTATTATTTAAAGAAGTAAGGGGGTACAAATGAAAAGATTTGAAATCAACAACTTTTCAATTTCACTAAAATACTGCTATCTTTTTTTTTCCTCTTTCTCCCTGAAACCAAGTAGCATCCTTGGTATGCCTTTTCTGTCTTTCTGCATAATCAAAATGGAATAGTCCATTATTTATGAGGTATTGGCAGAGTGTAACATACGTGCTAAGGAAGGGACAAGCAGAATTATAATAAAATCATTGTTCAATGATGCCTATTCTAAATAATAAGGTATACATGCTTGCTTATATTTCTTGCTGAAATATTGAAATTGAGAATTATTTCAAATATGCTTTTTAAAAATCTTTATTTTCCAGGTTGAAAATTTACTAATAAGTTCCAAAGGTAGTATTAAATTGTGTGATTTTGGAAGTGCTACCACTAAAACTCACAGTCCTGATGTGTCGTGGTCTGCTATACAGCGAAGTTTGGTTGAAGATGAGGTATGTGCCTGTTGATGGTGCTGGCATTGAAGAAAAAGAAAAACTTTTTCCAATCTCTTTAATGCCTTGTATATTTGCTTAACTGTTAATTTGAATTGCTAAAACATCTAAAGTTTATTAACTTAAAAACTTTCAGAATTAACAATCTGCTTATCATATAATAACATGATATTACATGAATCAGGTAATGTGAAAAAGACCATCAGATAATTTTTAGATGGGTCTTCTTTCAATTTTGAATCCCTCAGAATATGTACCTTCATGTTGCCAAAAAGAAATTTTTTAGCGAAATAACATTTTTAGGGACCCATCAATATTAGAAAGAGTGATAACAGTTGACTTGAAAAACCTATTTTCTTAAGAAATTGTTTTATAAGAAAGATTTTATAAATTTCAACCAAAGAGTAACAATAACTTCCATGAATGCAAAATATTTCCATATCAGGAAACTGCTAATATTATCATTACCATAATACTTCTGTAAAATAATCAGGAAAAATAAATGATTTTTTTTTTCTCTCTTTTGAGGTACATTAATCATTTACTTATAGTTCAGGTGAGAAAAATACAAGAAATCGTATTTTAACTACTGTACACTTGGGAGAATGTGGATTATCAGATGCCAAGTCTCACTTGGGAATCCTTTATCCACTACAGTAGTTTACAGGATTCTATGATTGATAAGTCATAAAAAATTAAGAAAATGAATCAACATGCTCATTTAAATCCTCAAAGACAATGATGTATGTTAATGTCAGTTTGAAGATAATAGTGAGATTAGCAGTTTTCATACAGGAAACATTAGGCATTCATTGACTGAACGAGTGTTACTTTCAGTTTCAAGTTTCTCAAGTCCATTGTTATTGCTCTTTCTAGTATTGAGGGCGGGGGGCTTCCTTCCTAACCTTTTTGTTTAAAGTTGTGTATAAAATCAATATCTTGATTATATCATTATTTTTCCTTTGAGTTACATGTGCTATCCATTTTAGTTGTTGCCGTTGTTGGAATTCTTCCAGTGATGTGGTTTCTGTTATTTGAAGTTCTTTGTTTGTGATTCTTTAGCACCAGTCTGTAAGATCTGATAAAGGATCATCAATACTACATAAAATATAATTCTTCTTAATTTCTTTGTAGATTGCCAAGAACACCACCCCCATGTATAGGGCACCAGAAATGTTAGATCTTTATCAGAATTTTCCAATTAATGAAGCTGGTGATATATGGGTTTGTATCTCTTAAATATTTTTCTGTTTTTCATTTAAAAGACAATCTAAAAATAAATCATTGAAAAAATCATTCCAAGGTTTTAAGCTTTTCATAGTTTCAGTATACTTAACAAAACTGGACAAAATTTGACATTGTGGTGTTATAAAGTATCTGCAAAAAAGGGTTTATCCTCCAAGGACATTCATGCTGACATGGTGGTTGCTTCATTAGGGGATGATGTTTCAGCTTTATCAGCACTACAAAAGTAGGCAGCTGAATTTAGAAGGGGAGAGTCTTGAATATGACCCAAGGTCTGGATATCCTGCAACTGCCACCACTGAGGAAAACATTGATCACATAGTGATGAATGACAGACAATTGACTATAAATCAAATAGCCAATGCTATTAGCATTTCCTGTGAGAGAGTTGAGAATATTCTGAACAATGAACTTAGTCTAATAAAACTTTCTGCTCAGTGGGTGCCACGTCTTCTGACACCCAATCAAAAGCGCACCAAGCTGATCACATCATGGGAAAATCTGATATTGTTTGAGGCAGATCCAACTGGTTTCCTTGAACATTTCCTAACCCAGGATGAGTCTTGGGTTCATCACTTTGAGCCAGAGGCAAAGAGACAATCCATGCAGTGGAAACACCCCTTCTCAACTGCTCCAAAGAAGAAAGCCAAAGTTGTTTCATCTGCAGGGAAGGTGATGGCTTCAGTTTTTTGAAGATGCAAAAGTCTTTGAGTTTATTGACTATCTTCAAAAGGAGCACACCATCAATGGAGAGTATTATGCCAACTTGCTGAGGCAGTTAAGAAAGCCTGTAAAGACTAAATACCAAGGAAAACTGAGGAAAGTAGTCTGGCTTCATCAGGATAATGCTCCAGCACACAAGTCCTTGGTTTCAATCACTGCTCTGCGTGACATTGCTTTGAACTGGTTGATTATCCTCCCTGTTTTCCTGATTTGACTATCATCTATTTCTTAATATGTAAAAACACTTGGCTGTGAACCAATATCACAGTCATAACATATCTACTGTTGATGACTTTTTTGACCAGTCTTTTTTGAACAATCAAATGTCAATTTACCTGGAAAGAAACAATGCAGATATTAATAAAAAGAGTTGAAATTAATGCATGCAAGATCTCACAGCTCTAGCATCACCCCTTCATAGTCAGCCTATGAACATTTCTGCCCACCCTCGTATTTTCTTAATAATTGTTCTGTTGAGCTTTCCTTTTTGGTAGCTAGACTTTATAAATTCAAGTGCAGTACTAGATTGGTGGCTAGGTCTCCTCATTTTAAAGTTGAAATGACTGGATGTAACTGTAAGTTCTATGCTAACAGTTTCTTCTTTTGCACTTCTTGGCTTCTTGCTTTCCAGTCAACTTTGATCTTCAAAAATTTAAATGCAATGTTAATATCTTCTCTCTTAATTTCTGTTCTTTTATTGTTCTCTCTACTTAATGTTTTTTCTTTTTCTTGTATTCTTTCACACTCAGACTCCTTGCATCTTAGTGGCTTTATTGCCTTGCTTGGGGTGATAGGATACAAACAAAATAAAAAATTTTTTTTTTTTTATTATTGTCAGGATTATTCATGTATTTGTGTTGCTATTAATGCATTTATCTTCTCTATAATTCTGGCCTTATGAACTTTCATTATAATTTATTATGGAATTTACAATTATATAATTACATTTTCAAATATATTAATGTGGAAATTTTCATTATTCACAGTTAACTGGTTCAGATTAATAAATTATAGCACATCAGAATATTTATTTGTTTTATATCGTTTTCTATTCACTGGAAAAAAAAGAATTCTATTCAAAATTTCCAAATGCCTTCAGAAAATTTATTTTCAAGAAAGAAGCATAAGACCTGCAGTCTGTCTCTTGTTTCCTTAATTTCCTGAAATGTATCAACACAGTTGATAATGTCAGTATTTGCCATCAGCTTGTTCAATAACGATACAATTACTTTATTACTTGTGTGCTGCTCAATAGATACACAGTGGTCAGTTGCTGACTAGCTGTGTCAATAGTATTGACCAGCCAAGAGACAACCAGGCATGACTTGACATTTCACATTATCACTGACAATCAGTGATGGCCTTTTCTCTTTATTTAATTTTGTAATTTTGCACTTAACCTTTATGTACTTTTAATTGCAACAATTACATTCCAGGAAGGATTTATTCTCACAAATATGGGCTTGGATTTGCAGGTAGCATAATATTTAGCAACTCAGAAAATGGAATTAGTGGCCCAAGTTCAAATTCTGGTCAAGGCTGTTCTAGTTGTCACTGTTTTTTTTTTTTTTCTTCTTCTCATAATTTTATTTCTTGCTATAATTTTGCTTTTCTCTACAAAAGGTTTATAACCATATAACATTGAAACACGAGTTCTCATACAATCGCTGAAGTTAAGCAACATCGAGCTTGGTCATTATCTAGATGGGTGACCACTTGGGAATATCAGGTACTGTAAGCTTGGATGTGTGGGTAGTGTAATGGATAATGGCCCTGAATTGGAAATCAGAGCCAAGTTCCAATTCCAGTTGGGTTTGTTATATTCACTTATGCACAAATATTGTTGGGAAAGGTATGAATTCACTGTCTCTCCCTCCAGCTATAAGTTAATTAGTAGGACTTCAAAAATTATTATCTTCAAAAAATTCTTACAATCCAGAAATATTTTCTGGCTTTAAATAACCTGCAAGAGGTTGATAAGGCATAAAAAATAAATCAATCAATCTCTACAGAAAGCATGTTTTAATAAAAACTCAGAAAAAAATCTTTGGACAGGAAAAGAGTTAGGCTCTTTTTATTTTAGACTTATTTTTCTATGTTCTGCATCCCTTCAGGACATAGGAAGTTTTGGAGAGCCATGATTGCCTATCTCTTGTGGCCTTTAACAGTTTTTCTCCTGTTCCACAATCCATTCTCAGAAGCTCATCAGTTAGTTGACCTGCTGCCTTCATCTATTTCTCTTCTCTCAATATGTCCAGTGAGTGTTTTCTATGCCCTCCTTCACCATTATGTGTCCAAGAAATTTCAACTGTCTCTTTCTGATTCTAAGTGTTCTTTCTGTTACCATTTTCTTTAAGACTTCCTAGTTTTTTACTCACTCCATCCATGGAATTCTCAGTAACCTTCTGTAGAACCACATTTCTGTTGCCTTCAAGTCTCCTTTTCATCTTTAAGTTGTTCAGCATTCACTGCCATATAAGAGGATTGATATTACATAGGAGTTCAGCACCCTTTTCTTTGTTTTTAAGGAAATTTTTCTGTTTCTTTGTACTTTGCTTATTTTTTTGGAAGGCATCTTTCACTATTCCAGTGTGTCTTCAGATTTTGGTTTCACATTTTTCATTGGCTGTTAAAACACTTCCCAGATATTTAAACTTCTGTACTTGTTTGATAACTTTTTTTTTTCTTTTGCATTAATGTCTTTGCTGGTTTATGATTAATACTTTGTCTCATGATTTTTATCTAATTATTCATATTAAATATTTCATACTGTATAACTGTTACGTCATCACAGAATTCATTGTCTTTTTATGCTACTCAGGGATCAATGTTTTTGTTGTTACATTTCTTAATAAAACATTTACATGAAAGAAAGTTATACTTATAACTCAAATATAAAAAGCATTTTTCTTTTTTAATAATAATCATTTGGAGCTTAAGTAGAAGCTGTTTCTGTTGTTGTGGTCACTCTTGGAACAAGTAGTGACAGTGAAAATTCAAAAATGGCTAAGTAAAATTGAGTTTGTAATTTAAACTGAGATATTTCAGAAAAAAACACTTTGGGACAACCATAATTCTGAGAACAGTTTTGATAATGTAGAGAGATGAAGAAATGACAGGAAACATGTTCATTTGAACCAGGTTTTTTTTGTTCGTTTTTTGTTTGTCTGTTTTTTTTTTTTTGTCTTCTGTTTGTTTGTTTTTTTTTTGTCTTTTGTTTGTTTGTTTTTTTTGTCTTTTGTTTGTTTGTTTTTTTGTCTTTTGTTTGTTTGTTTTTTTGTCTTTTGTTTGTTTGTTTTTTTGTCTTTTGTTTGTTTTTTTTTTTTTGTTTTTTGTTTGTTTGTTTTTTTTTTTTTGTTTTTTTGTGTTTTTTTGTTTTTTTTGTCTTTTGTTTTTTTTTTTTGTCTTTTGTTTGTTGTTTGTTTTTTTTTGTCTTTTTGTTTGTTTGTTTGTTTTTTTCTTTTGTTTGTTTGTTTTTTTTTTTGTCTTTTTTTGTTTGTTTGTTTTTTTGTCTTTTTTGTTTTGTTTTTTTTTTTTTTGTTTGTTTGTTTTTTTTGTCTTTTTTGTTTGTTTTTTGTCTTTTTTTTGTTTTTTGTCTTTTTGTTTGTTTTTTGTCTTTTGTTTGTTTGTTTTTTTTTCTTTTTTTGTTTTTTTTTTGTCTTTTTGTTTGTTTGTTTTTTGTCTTTTGTTTTTTGTTTTTTTGTCTTTTGTTTGTTTGTTTTTTTTTTTTTTTTTTTTTTTTTTTTTGTTTTTTTTTTGTTTGTTTGTTTTTTGTTTGTTTTTTTGTTTGTTTGTTTTTTTGTCTTTTGTTTGTTTGTTTGTTTTTTTGTCTTTTGTTTGTTTGTTTGTTTTTTGTCTTTTGTTTGTTTGTTTTTTTGTCTTTTGTTTGTTTGTTTGTTTTTTTGTCTTTTGTTTGTTTGTTTTGTCTTTTGTTTGTTTTTGTGTTTGTCTGTTTTAAACAATTCACCTCCAAGCAAGATGACAATGCTACTAAGATGCAAGGGGGCTACTGGAGGTGTAAGAGAAGGATAAGACTTTAGAAGGGACTGGAAACCTAATAATAGTATAAATTTCAATTTAGGTGGAGATGTTAGGCATATAAGTGGAATTTAGAAGGAACTGAAAATCCAATCCTAAACAGTGATAAATCTCTACACCTGTTCAAAAGACCAGGAAAGAGTATGAGCTGGACAATTACAGTATAAGATCTTCTTGAGATAACTGATAATAAAAATTTATTCTATAATACCAAAACAATTTAACTTTATATATTTGTCAGTCATGTAACCTGATCACTTATTATTGAAGAAATAGAAATGGCATTACTTGATGACACTAAGTAAAAACTACATTATTAAAGAGGGGAGATCAGGCTGTTAATGTGTTAGTTTTTATTTATTTCTTTATTTCTTGCTAGCTTTCTTTGGATATTCTTATTTTTTTAAATTTAAAAAGTAGATTTCTTTACTTCATATGACATTAGTTAATTGTATAGAATTACTCTTGCAGAAAATATAACTTGAAATATTGCCATTGTCTTTTTCATGACAATACAGGCAAACTAGTAATACATAAAATATTTTAAACTCAATCCTCTTGTTTCTGGAACCTTACCAGTTGCTATTTTCTACACTGCCTAACCCCCATAACCCCAGTTTTTCTTTTGTATCTGGTGTCACTAAGATGGAAAAAACTATATTACATCACCTTTATAAAATCTTATAATTTTAGCACATGGCTAATGTTTGCATTTTATTTTCCAGGCTCTTGGTTGCTTTCTCTTCCAGTTGTGTTTTAATGAACACCCATTTGAAGATTCTGCTAAGTTACGAATACTCAATGCTAATTATTCAATTCCTGAAACTGATAATACCTTCACTGTCTTTCATGACTTGATACGTAAGTGATATTAGTTCATTCTTTACACTTTCTCTGAATTATATTTTTATTTATCATCCAGGAAATGTGTGTAACTCTCATACCAAACAAAACGTTTGCAGAATTGTAATCCACAGCTAATGTAATAAAGTTGTTTGCTTAAAAAGTATCTACTGTAAGATAAATTTCAGGCTTTAGTTGGCTATGATGATAAACTACATCCGGCAGCAAAGCCTCTGATTGGGAGATTGGAGGTTTTGAGGAGTGTGGAACCACTTCTTAATTGCTGCTGTTCCACCCTGACCTGGGGTGGTAGAAATTGTTACGGTCTCAGCTATAGGCAAATAGTGAGCCCCCAAGCAAAAAGACACTATGAAAGTATTAAATACATTTTTATAGTAAAAATACCAGGAGTACATATGTGTATAAAAAAATGACAAACAATCTTTATAGTAAAATGACCAATAATACATATTTGTAGTTGAAGACATAAAAGTACATTCAAAATATTTAGATTTCTACATTAAATAACCTATAGAGGTGTTGATATGCCACTAAACAAAATCAGCCAACTAAACAACCAACATGAAAGAACTCTTTCATGACATTAATCCAAATAATATCGTACAATTTCTTAAAGAAATCAAACTGTATTTTGAAATATAACTCCAACAAAACTGCAACATAAAACACATATCACCGTGGCAAAAATGAAGTTAAAACTGTCTGTTTTTATTAAATTGTCTTTAATTATAAAGGATAAGTCAGTAGCAATTATTATTGTATGAGAATTGGTACACTAACTGTTAGAAAATATATTTGTATAAATTAGGATTAACTGATTTTTGTACAGGTTGTTCTAGAAAAGCCATTTTTGTTTCAATCTTAATATATGGCCCAATACAATGTTCTTTACTTTTTGTAGGTTCCATGCTTCAAATTGATCCTCGCCATCGTCCCAATATAAATGAACTTATTGATAGATTACAACAAATTGCAGTCGCTTGTAATGTAGATTTAAAAACTGGGCTTGGATTTTCTAATGGCGTGAGTCCTCAAGGTAAGTAATTTTTTTTTTTTTTTTAATTTTTAAAATTTTTTTTTTTTTTTTTTTTTTGCAAGAATTGTATACTTTTGAGGATTGTTGCTACATTTTTGTAAGATGATATCTTTATAAAAATTAAGACAAAATCAATTATCACTTCTTGAACTCCTGCTCTCGTTTATTCTCTCTCCAAAGAATACATCATAAAGCCTTGCTGTACACAGTTACAATGTCAGTCTGAGGCAACTTTTACACATACAAAACCTATTAATGCCAAACATCCCATTTTGGGGACAGAGGATTTTAATGGTTTACAAGAGACCTAGGATTCATACTAGATTTTTATAAACTTCTAATTAATACCAGGTCTTTTATAAAAGTGTTGAGCTGTTATATGTCCTCCTATATGTCAGTGAATGCTGGAAATTCATTCCTTTCACAAACTGCATCCTGGGTATGACGATAAACTACATCCGCGTCCAGGGTAAGATGATAAACTACATCCAACAGCAAGGCTTTGAGGAGGCACCTGTTAAGGTCACAATTATGGGCAAATAGTTAACTCTGAAACTGAGGTAAAAAGCATTATAAAAGTGTAAAAATAAATTTAAATACCAGAAATAGTTTGTAAAAAATTATTACCAGAAATAAATTTTTGAAGAAAAAAAATATTACCAACTATACATTTTTGAAAAAAATAATATTACCAGCTATATGTTTTTGAAAAAAATAATATTACCAGCTATACATTTTTGAGGGAAAAAATATTAACAGAATAGTTTTTTGACAAAAAAATATTACCAGGAAAAAAAAAAGTTGTCTGCATTAAATGACCCATTGAGGTTGATATGCCGTAAAACAAACCAAACCTTTCACAAACTAGACAAAGTATTAAGAGATTGGAAAATGTTAGAAACAAAGAAAAGAGTACTGAACTGCTATGTAATATGTAATCTATATTGCAGTGAATGCTGGATAATCTCCCCATGCCTTTCATAAATTTAGCAAAGTATTAAGAGATAGGAAAATGTCATTAGAAACAAAGAAAAGAGTGCTGAACTACTATATAATATCTAATTTCCTATATGGTAGTAAATGCTGGACAATGTCATCATGCCTTTTATAAACTAAGCAAAGTATTAAGAGATAGGAAAATGTCATTAGAAACAAAGAAAAGAGTGCTGAACTGCCATACAATATCTATTGTCCTATGTAGCAGTGAATGCTGGCTGATTTCCTCACAAATGAAAAAGGGACAAGGCAACAAAGATGTGATTCTACAGAAGGATGCTTAGAATGCCATAGATGGAACATATGAGGACTGGGGATGTTTTAAGAAAATGGAAACAAAGAGGACAATTTATACTTAAATTTAGAAAGAGACAATTGAAATTTCTAGGACATGCAATGAGGAATGAAAACTTAGAGAATTTGACACTCACAGGACATATTGAAAGAATGAACAGCAGAAAGCTGTGAGTAATCTACCTAAGCTTGGGTAAATGGATGACAGAACAGGGATTGGAAGGAATGGTGAAAAGATAGCTCTTACTAAAAGCTACAAAAGATAGGAAGTTGTGGAGAGCTATGATTGTCCATATCCTGAAGGGACAAGGCACACAAGAAAATATAAAGGATGTGTAAGTAAAGTAGCATAATGGATATCTCCATGAAAAGGGAAAACAGCAAACCAAGTTCAAATTCTGGCTTAGTCAGTTGCATTCACTTTTGCAATCATGCTCTTGAAAAAGGCATGAATCTATCTCTTCCCTTCCCAGCTATGGGTTGAATAGCAGGGTAAAATAAACTAGCATTGAGTGGCAACCAGTCTAAGAGAAGGAAAACTATGAATTCCAAACCTTGGCAAAAGTAACTGAAAACCATTCCACTATCATTTCGAAGAATGCATGACACTTTACAGATAATAAAGAAAAGGGGTCTGTAGAGAGCCATGTTTGCTTACATCCTGAAGAGGCATGGCATTTAAAAAATAATTATTAATATCAGATTAAAAATATTGTTAGCACTACAGAACTTTATTACGGCAATATAAACGAACATAATAAAAAATCAAGCACAGAAAAAAAATCACAACTACTGTACAGGAAACGCACCAAAAGCAAGGAGAAAAAAAGAGAAAAAAAAAGGAGGGAGAAAAAAATGGAATAAGCTAACCAGTTTTACATGTCACTCGTCAGAGTTCATTCAATGTAAATAAAATAAAAGTGCACAGTGATTTAAACAAAAAACATTAAGACAGACAGAAAATACACCCACCTCAGATTTTTATTATTTTAATTAGCACTGGATTTTACAGTGGAATTTAATAGGTGAAAACAGTTTAAAATTTTGAACTTTTAATTAAATACTATCAAAATTTTGTTTAACAGTATTGATAATCATTTTATAAGTTGGATAACAATAAAATTATATATATAATTATTCCTGTCTGATTTATTTTTTTTAGAAAGGAAACGTTGAAAATAGGTTCACACCATCACACATTACAATTTATTCATTGCTTTATCAAAAAGAAAGATTACGCTTTTACAAGTGTTTTATTTTTAACTTTTGCCATCTTGCTGAATCTTTTATGACTGACTATTGTTTATGGTGAGGCAACCTTAACAATTGGTCAGTTGTATAGAATATCTTAAAATAGTACAGATGTTGAGTTGCCACCCTTGTATCCTTAAAGTTAGCAATTTGATAGTGGAGGAAAAAAAAGGAGTGTTACACAACATTCCTATTTTTTCATTTTCTTCTTCCTCTCTTCCAAGAATTTTGAATTATAATTGAATTAATAATGTTAGATCAGGCTTAGGCCAGCTACTGGTAACCTGTTATCCATTCCAGCTGCATGGATGGGTGGTTGGTGTCTAAATCAGCTCCCTCATTAGTTTTTTTTTTATTGGTGAGGAGGGTGGCATGTTATTTCACAGGATGAAAAACACAACCTGTCAAAGAGTAGATGAGCTTCTTATAGGGGCCAATGGCCAACACACACACACACACATATATATATATATATATATATATATATATATAGTGTTTTTCACTGAAGTGTGTATACATTTTTTGGTAGACTCTCTCTCATATATATATATATATATTTATTTAGTTTATGCAAATTTAGGTAATCCGTATGGGTAGACCCGAGGAGGATGATATCCAGTGAGCTCAATGTAAAATTCAGAGCAGATATGTTTGAATAAAAAACAGACCACGTTAAGATTCCATGTAATAAGTTATTTCACCATGACCCCTTTTTACAGGGTTCTGGATCATCAGACTTTACTTCCAAAAGTTGAAATGAAAAATGAAAAGAAATTCACACGTTTTTGACGGACCTCATCAAGTATACGTAAAATTAACAAAGTGAGGAAGTGAGGTGGGAGAGAGGATATGAGTGTGTCATATGTATCATTTCAATTTCCTATTTTTAACCCCAGTATGTCAGCTAGATGTTGCTCAAATTTAACGCGTCTCGTCTCTAGATATAGATGGCTAAAGGGTGAGAGAGAGAGTCTACCAAAAAATGTATACACACTTCAGTGAAGGAAAAACTTGTATAGATATTATAATACTATATTCATACATCACAAGATTAATACAAGTTACCTTTGGACTCTGCAATCACAAGAGTTGCTCAAAATGGTGACCTTTAGCTTCTAGGCAAACTATGGCAAACTACTGCTTAGTCAACGTTGGCCAAAGTGTCCAGTGGGATTGCTGTACATGCATTTTCAGTTTCTTATCTAAGGGTCACCAATGTCGAGAAAATATCGTATTGCAGTAAACAAACAGTGTTATTGCAATTTGATAAAACTATGAAAGAAAAGTTTTTCCTTTCCTGAAGTCTGTATACTTTTCTTTTTTTTTTTTTTTGGTGGACTCAAGATGGAGTATTAAGCCTTGAATAGCAAACTTCCTAGAGATGGTGTCTCAATAAAAATACTCTTTATACTTGAAGTACCATAGGACCCGACCCACCTTGCTTTGTGCAAGATTAATCCCAGCCCTGGCTCAACAAAAAACACCGCTATATATGTATGTAAAATAGGGCAGGTTGATTTTTCTCTTTTTTTCACTTGGTGTGAAAGCTGGGATTTGACGTGATAAGTACTGACACCAAAAATTAGATTCATAGATTTTCACCAATTTTTAAGCATTTAGTTTTAAAGATTATCTGAAAAAAATGTAAACAAATACCTAACTTCCACAGGTTTTTGCTTACAAACTGACTTTATTTGGATTTATTCTTGAAATAGTAAAATTTTTCAGTTTATCTTTTGTTTTAGATACATTGAATGGAAAATATATTCAGACCAGAATTCTAATTATGAACCACCATATGCAAAATATGCATTATTTTTATTTTTATTTTTTACTGTATTCGATAAGTAAAATCTGTAAAAAAACAATTATCAAAGATTACAAAAATCACTACTCAATGAATAAGATTTGTTAGATTGTAATTAATAAAAACAAAAAGTAGATAAAAGTGTATATAACACCATAATACTGCTGGGCACAAACTATAAGACAAAATGTTTTAAATTTGCATTGTTTATTGAAAATTAGACTAAATCTACAGTACTATATAACATGTATCATAATATAGTTAAATTGTTCAGTATAATTTCGTTTTGAAGTAAATAAAGGTCTTTTGATGGCACAATGATTTAGTAATGGTGTGCTTGTGTCATGCATCTTGTCCATATATAATTTGTAAAGCTTCAGTGAATTATAAATTTTATAAAGCTGTGCCAGAAGGCTTTCATTGATCACCAGAATTAAATTCCAACATTATGATTTTGAACCTAAATGTAATCTTTAAACTCATTTCCTCAAAAAATGGTAATGATTTGGAAAAAAATATTTTATTTATCATGTGAAATCCCAACTTGAGTGCAATACTATGGTTCCAAAATCAATTTGCCCTTATCTACAAGTCTATATTGTACTGTGGCATTTGGACATAAAAATTAAATCAGTGTAAATTTTTAGCTGATGAAAGGAACAGAAGTCCTGAAACATGTACCACCATTCAATAAAAAAATGTCATACAGTTTTTGTCTAAAATTATATTGTCACTTGAATGTTACTCAAATTTGCTGATCAAACACAGCTAATGTGTTATAGTCATGAGAAGGTTTGCTCTAAATGTGAACTTCCCACTTGTCAACCTCGTCTAAGAAAATGCAGTACACAGCTGAGTTGATTTTCTTGCTTGTTATGTTAACAGATCACAATAGCTATTAGGAAAATGTGATTAAATATACTTTAATGTTTAAAAAAACATTTATTTAGTATTATTATTGTTTAGGTAATAAGCATTATAACATAGCACAAATAGCTATATATGCATTTTTTACTTATTTATGGTTATTTTTTAACTTTTAATATCTGTTAGCATTCCATGGAAAAGGCTTGATATAAAGGGAATAATATCACATGATGCAATATATGAAATACACTCTTTTGTTAGAGATAGAAGATTATCAAAAACAAAGACTGTCTTGAAGGACATTGTTTTTTTCTTCTAAGCCATGGCTATCTTAATTTTGATGAAAATGATGGAAAAGATTTTAAAGCAAACTTAAGAACTACACAAAGATTCTTATGAAAATTTGGATACAAATGTGATTCTATTATAATTTTATTAATTAATAAATTTAAAATTATACACTAACTACTAATTTTTTTTAATTAATAACTATTTGTGCTCAGTTGTTGACTTTAATAGCTATCTAAAAATTTTGGAATAATGCAATAATAAAAATTTAAATTTCATCTCTCTGATAGATGTAAGTTCAGAATTTTCCACTTTAAAGTTAGCCTCTTCAAAAATTGAACCTTTGACAGTCACCTGACCTAGCCACTGTCCCTGAGAGAGAGAAATTAATATTCTAAAATTTCTCTTTCCTTTGTGTTTTTATTTCAGCTACATCCCCATCAACTCCTGAACATCAGTCAGTAAACACCACTCCCCCTCCACGGCCACCTCCACCTCAAGTTCCATCAGCACCTGCTTGTCATTACAACCACCCTTCCGAAATGACCCAGGGATATCCTACGTCTGGGGCCAGTCAGCTCTTCAGCTCCCTTAAAGGAGCTGGAGGAAGTCTTTTCAAAAATATCAAAGATGCCTCATCAAAAGTTATGGAGACTGTTTCTGCGTAAGTAAACTTTTTTTTTTTCTTTTTGGTTTATTGATATGAAAATTGATCTTGAAACTGAAATTAGGATATATTTGTATGAGATTTAATATATTAGAACTTAATTAAGGTGATATTTTTTTGTTTCCAAGGAACTTTTTGTGCAAGAAGTATAGAAAAAAAAATTATGAATAGGTTTTTATAGGAAGGATAAAAAGAAAAGTATAATTTTCCTTTTACCTTAAAGGTAATTACCTTTAAAAAATTTAATGCTCTCTGGAATCAAAATGAGTGGTGAAGTTTTAGGTTAGATGATTACCGTTATAAGTTGTATATTTTGAAATGTTTTTCTGTTTTTTATGTAATGAAACCTTATGTTTTTATGATATTAAAAAGTCTACTAATGGCACCTGTGTTAATAAAATAAGCGCATCCCATCTCCCTTCTTGCTTGTAACCATCCATCACAATAAGATAAACGTTTTTCAGTACTAAAGGTGGACGAGTTAAATAAGGCTTCATGAGCTTCTACTTAGAGTTGTTATTATATAACAGTAGTTCAAACAAAAAATTGAAAGGTCTTTTGAAAATATGAAACATTTAAAAAAAAAAAGAAAAAAAAATGTTCAATTATTTCACTAAACCTGAAATTATTCAGAGTCTGTATTAGTCTAAATGAATGAAATTAATTTTATTAAACCATTTTTAAAATAATGCTGATTCAGTACTAATATTTGTACAATATTTTAACCAAGTCAGATGCCTGTTTGTGACTTATGGTTTGAACCTTGACCCTTTTAATTTTTCAAAAGAGAGTCCATCTTACAGAGACTGGTTTAACAAAAATGCATACAATTAGGAAAACATAAGTGTCTACTTTTGTGATCATTGCTAGAATTGTGAATTAAATTCATACTGAGCACTGTATTATTATGGCCTTGTGTCAAGCTCAGCTTAGTAAATAAATATAAGAAAAATGTCCAAATATCCTTCAGGCTTTTAATGCTAATATTTTTGCTCTTGTGCCAGTCTCCCTGTTTGGTGTCTCATGCTTTAACAAGTTCCAAAGTATGTGGCTTAATCCAATTCTTTTCTCAAATTTCATTTTTTTTGCTTTCTTTTTTTATTTATTCCTATTATTAATGACATAAGTTTACCTATTGTCTGGTTCACATTCCTCCCCAGTCTTTTGAACAGAAGTAGAAGTTTATTCTTTGTTTCTTGTCTATTCTAAAGTCTTTTTAATTCTCTTTTACTCCCTTGAATCTTAGTAGCATCATCATCTTGCTTGGGGTGAATTGATTAAAAAAAATAATCCATCTTATTTACATCTCTCATCTAAAATGGGTAATACAGATATTCCTTTTTTATGAAGTTCTTTCATACAAGACAGTAAACATCTATGCTTATTTGCTCATTTTCATATAGTATTAGTGAAAAAGAAAATAACTCATATAGATGTTAATGTGCCCAAGATCCTGTGCTGATAACTGAGATTGCAACAAAATAATTGGAAGAGCTATATGACAATATTTGGGTTATTTATCTTAGTTGGTAGCAGCCTCTAAATCTATTCATTCTTTCAGAATAAAGAAATAATCATTGTAGTTTTTTTTGTGAGTTTTTCTTATGTGCATTCCTATTTGTTTCATGTTGATCATGAATTTTATTTACACAGAAAAATGTTGGAAGTTTCTAATAATAAGTAAGTGTAAATCTTTTGAATTGTATGTGAAAAAGGAAAACAAACAAAACTAAACTATCTAACCTATATAATTTTCAGCCTGTTCTTTGTTTTATATGCATGCAAACTTTCCAGTAAAAAGGGTTACCAAAAAGCTCTCTGCCTGACTATTTTACCTTTTTTCTTTTTTACTTTTGTAAGGATCTATTGGCTAAGCTGAGAACTTTTCAGCATTCTCTTGTAAAATACTTTTTATGGTGACAGGGTGAGGAGTATAGGGAAATATTCTGTTATATAATCTATATAATACTAAAACTTTTGTATGTCTGTCCAACTCCAAAGTAGCCAAAACTGTGCATTGTACCCAGATGTAGTGAATTAAGTTAGCACTAAAATGTGCTCACTACTGTGAACTATCCCGACATAGCTTCGGCAGTTTTGACAAGAAGCTGTTAGAGGGTGCTGTAAAGCACCTATAAAAACAGGACAATTCATTTTCTTATCTCTTTTTTTCTCCAAGCATGCTTTAGTGACATTACCAACAAGACCTTACTCCTGGGTAAGGGGCTATCATCTTCTTCTTAATAACTGAACTTACACAGACAATTTCTAACTTATAATGTCCTTCTTTTGCATGCATACTTGTATATTTTCTCTCTTTTTACTCAGTTATATAATAAAACAAACAAAAAAAAAGATAAAATATTGCCTTGTTGAAATTCATTGTTTCCTTACACTTATTACTAACATGTTCAAAATATTGTTGCAACTACTCTAATCAAACTAGGAACAGTACCTGCAACATTTTGGTAACTTGATTTCAACATGCAACACTACTTAATGCAAAAATAAAAACATTTCAGTGACATGCAACTTAATAATATTGTGGGGTCTGCATTTATGCTCATGGTAAGGAGAAGGGCAATGTAAATAACTATTAAATACAAATTATAGCATACTGTCAATTGTTCATTTACTTTTTGCATGAGGTGCAAAAAAAAGTCTGCTCCTCTTTTGTACATAATAATGGGTAGCAAGGGAGATAATTCACTGATAATCTTTTTTTTGTCCATCATAATTTTCTTTCAAAAAATGACTCAGCAAAGTTATCTGGTTTCTAATATCAAATGTTTTCAGTTCAGTTACATACTTCTAATGATAGTGTATCAATTATTTATCATTTATATATTCAGTAGCTCAATAGAGGCCTTTAGAAGCATTTACTTCTAACTCCATTGGAAAAAGACTATTATAACAACTGTCATGTCTGCAGGCATATATATATTTCTTAATTTTTTTTAATGTACGCGTTTATACAAAACTGTGTGGATTGCATGTGTTGTATTTTGGTTTTGGGTATGTTACAATGACCACATCATCAGATAATGGACAAAATTAATTCACCGATTCTGATTTAGGGTGACTTTCCCTCTCATTATACACATATGATCTGCTGATTGGCTTCTGATTGATCCACAATCAGTGACTTTATATCCTGGTTGGGAACAGATCCTGTTTCTGATTTGCTTACCAGACTATGACATTTGTGTCCTGAGATTTCTGATTGAGTGGTTGAAATATGATTTAGTGTTTCTGAATATACATTTATTTTTAGAGATAGTGAAATTTAGGTCTCCTTGTTATCATTTATTTTTCTATTATTACTTAAGTATTAGTGTTATACTATGCTGGAGATAATCAACATACTCAAAATATCACATTCATGCTTTGAAAAGTATTTACGCCAACTTGGTCATGTTAATCACTTTGATGTATTACTTCTACATGGATTATGATTAATTCATTTTCTGTGGCTTATTAACCCTTTGCAGGTTATTTAAAGCCAGAAAATATTTTTAGATTTTAAGAATTTTTTATTTTTTGGGGGATAATGATTTAATGATACAAGTTTTACTAATTAATCCATAGCTGAGTAAGAAGAGATAGATTCATACCTTTCCCAAGGGTATTTGCATATAAGTGAATAATAAAAAAACCCGACTGAAATTGGAACACAGTTCTCTGATTTCCAATTCCAAGCCATTATCCATTACACTACATGCATATCCAAGATTACAGCACCTGGCATTCCCAAGTAGCGGTACTAACCAAGCTCGACATTGCTTAACTACAGTGATTGTACAGGAACCAGTTTTTCAATGTGATGTAGCCATAAACCAAAAAAATGAATTAGACAAAAAATCTTTGAGATGATATTTCTCTGTGATTAGCTACTTCAACATAATGCAGATGTTCATTTTTTTTTTCTTTAAACAAATTCTGATTGATGATGAAAAGTGAATACAATAAATAGAATATAGGAGATCCTGGTTAAAGCTAAAATTAAATTACCTCTGTATGAAAGTTCAGTTTTACAGATCACAACATCTATCAAAGAAATGAAATTTAAATTTTTATTATTGCATTATTCCAAAAATTTTAACACATCAGCAGATAGCTATTAATGTCAACAACTGAGCACAAATAGTTATTAATTAAAAAATTAGTAATTAATCTATAATTTTAAATTTAATTAATTAATAAAATCAGAATAGTCAGAATTTTGTATCTGAATTTTCATAAGAATTTTTATGTAATTTTTAAGTTTGCTTTAAAATCTTTTTCATCATTTTCATCAAAATTAAGATAGCCATGGCTTAGAAGAAAAAACATACTGTCCTTCAAGACAGTCTTTGTTTTTGATAATCTTCTATCTTTAACAAAAGAGTGTATTTCATATATTGCATCATGTGATATTATTCCCTTTATATCAAGCCTTTTCCATGGAATGCTAACAGATATTAAAAGTTAAAAAATAACCATAAATATGTACAAAAAAATGCATATATAGCTATTTGTGCTATGTTATAATGCTTATTATCTAAACAATAATAATACTAAATAAATGTTTTTTAAACATTAAAGTATATTTAATCACATCTCCCTAATAGCTGTTGAAATCTGATAACCCAAAGAAAGTAATGCTGTGTATAAGCTTGAACTAAAAGAATGTCTTTTATTGTGAGCATTTTCTGGAATTGATTGATTTAAATAAGTAGTGCTCTCAATGAGAACAATGGAAGGCAACAGTCAATGAAAAAAATCTGGAATTAGTTAATAGAAAAGTTTATAATATTCTATTAGGATAGCACTAGATTGTATGTTTCTTTGGTGACCAGATAAAAATTGTTACATCTTTGCCCAGAAGTTTTCACTCATTTATTACATTCACCAAATATTGCATCTTGAGATTTGGACCTGGTAAAGACCTGGTCTTTACCGAATTCTCTTTAACCTTTAGCACTCTCTGCATTATTAACATTACTTTCCTTTCCACTGCATTCTTTTTCACGGCCTCCCAATTGCAGTATCCTTATTGTTAATTTCATTCAAAGTTGTTTTCTGTTGCTATAGCAGGATATGACAACACAACTATGAAATTCAAACACATTATTGTTCAGGGATTAGTCACCTTCAGTGGCAGGATAAACTTTTTGCAAAGCAAATGAAATCACACAGTGTGATAATGGTTAACTAGATTGATTGATTCATTTTCCATAGCTTATCAAACCTTTGAGGGTTATTTAAAGCCAGAAAATATTCTTTTTAGGTTGTAAGAATTTTTTTGAGATAATAATGGTTTAGTGATACAAGTAATTAACCTATATGGGGGGAGATGAGGTGGATCCATACATTTCTCAGGGGTATTTGCACATAAGTAAATATAAAAAGAAAACTCGATGGGAATTAGAGCTCAGCTCGCCAATTAACAATTCCAAGCTATTACCCATTATAACACCCACACATCCAAGCTTACAGCACCTGGTATACTAAGCGGTTACCCATCTAGGTACTGACCAAGCTTGATGTTGCTTAACTTCAATGATTGTACCATAAGCAGTGTTTCAACATGGTGTGGCTGTAAGCATAGAATTCTCTTTAGAGGAGAAAAAAATTCAATCCCTTTAAAAAATGTGAAGAGCATCCAGAGCAGTTCTTTACTGAAAAAGAAAGTTCTGTGAGGATGGATTTTTGAAGTTGCCTGAAAGATGGCTGAAGTTGGAACAAAATACTAAATGTTTTATAAAATTATATTGAAAATTAGTTTTTCTTATATTAGTAAATTTTGTTTATTTTTACTGAATGAACTTTTTGGAAACCCAATATTAAAATTTCACCTTTCACAAAGGTGCTTTTCTGAAGAAACAGAGTTTTTTTTTTTTGTTTTTTTGTTAATTCATCTTAAAACTTTTTTCTTATTTTTTTTCTTCTTCTTCCTGTCTCTCTTCCTCTCATTCATTGTTTCTTTTATTTCTCTTTTCTTTACTATATCTCTCTTTATTTCCATTCTTCATTGTTATTATTATTATAATATTATCATCATCTAATCTGTTCTATTACATGTTGTTTTACTAACCTCTGGGGATATTCTGGCCAATTTTTCCTTATTTTTTTTGTATAATAAAAGAACATCCATTTTTTCTCATACTAACTTGCTTAGAATTTTAACCTTTTATTAATAATCTTTACTCAAAATACTTATCACTTTCTGTAATAAATTATTTTATGCTTCTTAACATTTTCAAGTTTTTTAGTATTAAAGTCAAAATAACAATATCAAGCAAACTTTAAAATTGTTTGTTTTTTGTTTTTTAAATAAAAGCTTTTAATAATAACTTAAATGGGCTCCATTTCTACTTTATCTTACATAATATGAATGAATAAAACTAATAGTTTTAGGATTTCTTTATTAAAAGTATAGTGTGCTGCAGAAATACATTTCATATAATGGTAGGACATTAGTGACAATGTTGTCTTCATCTAGCTGTCTTACCATTATGTGGGAGGTATTTCTGCCACACCCTGTATTTGTAAATAATGGTCTTATGACTTTTGTTGATAAATTCACTTCTACATCAATCCCTTTTGTTTTGGTAAATCTGCACTTCTAATAATCATTTTATTTTGTACGTTGGCATTTTTTTTGCAAAGTGAAAGCAGCATTTTATACTCATTCTATATTTTTTATTTTTCACTCTTTACTCTTTCCAAAATTCTTGGCTATAACCAAAAGTTTGTAAAAGGCAACAAATGGTTGATTCAGTATAAGAGCTTGTAAAATACAATAAAAAGAGTTGAATAACTTTGCTTTGATCAATTACTAGTTACCTTTAGGTAACATATACTATTATCAATTTCCTTTTAGTAAACTAAATTTATGAACTTTGTCTATTAACAAAAAAATATTACTATATTTGCCAGCATATAAATTTAACCATTAAAATTCCAAAGCATTAATTCAGGTTTAGTATTTTTATTTGTTGTATGTGAGCGTCTCCCAACCAGGAATAAGCAGTATTTCTCTCAAACAATCAAGTTTAAAGACTTTAAATAGATTACTGTAGATCACTATTTTTATTCTTAAAAAGCATATTTATATACTGGTACCTATATTAATAAAAAAAAAAAAATATGTACTACAAATAGTTACAGAAATAATTTAGAATTAAATGCTTAGTACTAAAACTATACTAATTAATATTTTATTTGTCAGGATGTTTCAAAAAATAAAAAAAATATATGCTCTTTGTAATCATCAGTTAGGCAATATCTAAATTAATGTTTTGTTTAATATTTTCATTACCAACAATGTTAGGAGATACTATATTTATTCTCCTTTCTGTATTATTTTTATTTATCAACTTATATGATGTCACAATTAAATTTTTAAAGATCAAAGTGTTGACTGGGAATAGAATTCCGCAAGTGTGAGAAAAGAAACTATTAGCATAGAACTTATGTTTACATCAAGCCATTTCAACTGTAAAATGATGAGAGTTTGTCATCAATCTAGTATTGTGCATAAATTCCTAAAGTCTAGGTACACAGGGAAACTATGTTATGGTGATGGGAAAGTGACTGAAGCTGATATGCCAGGTACAGACCAATAACATTGCAGATTCTTCTTTGGATTTAATTAAGAACTTCTAAATACATAGCAGAAGCACCAAACCAGATGTGCCAGCAATATTCAAAGCATGGACAAAAAATAGACTTATAAATATGTAAGATAGATTCTGATGATAAAAATTCCTTAATACTACACAGTGAACCAACTTTTCCTAGCAGCAGACCTAGCAATTTAATTTTAACATTTTATAGTGTTATACAAGGTCTGAAGATTTTCAGAATGTTTCAAGAAATAATAAAAATATGCTTTTTGTGGTTCATTTAAATTGTGGGCAAGTATAGAGAATATTTATAATTAAAATGAATAATAAAAAGCTTATGTAAAATCTTTACTTTAAATATGTGCTTTAAGGTTAAAAAGAATATTTTTGCTTACTTTTCTTGCTCCTGTAAACACAGAAGAATTGATACTAGCCCATTCTTGTTGAGTGTCTGTCTTAGTGCAAGAGAATGTAGATTGGTTATAGATTTATAAATGAATACGAATCACTATTGTCACATCCATGCGTAAAAGTAGAATTTGATGATTTAATCATGAAACTTAGCAATTTTTTATCTAAAATTTATTTGGGTCAATTTCAGCCCATGTATGTCATGCTTTGAAAAAAAACGTGTGTGTGGGGGATTTTCAATGCTAAATTATTAATGTAAACATTACTAACAGAATAGAACTATTATATGTATAATTCATCTGTTTGTTTAATGTGTATTTAAAATTGCCTTCTCCAATCTCATGGGTGAAAAAGGGAATTGATTTATGATCTATTCCAGGTTACTGTACCAGATGTTCTCTTGGCTTCAAATAGTGTGAAGTTTAGTCTACTGAATTATTTGAGTTGGAAGTCAGCAATATACACGTCAACTTAGACAATATTCCACAAGGATTTATAAAAATTGGACTCTTTATTCACAATTTTGCCATTATTTAATGTAATCAGTTGCAAATAGGTTAACTTTGTATTGAATTCCATTTGTCATGTATATTTTTCTGTTGAATTTATTAATCTTGTAATTTTTAAATTGCTTATAAGTAAATGATTTTTTTTATACAGCACAAGAACAAAAAAAGCATAATATTCAACTGTAGTCAATGTGAAATTGGGAAAAACATTGTCATTTATATTGCTTTAGTTCTGTCTAACTCTATTCATAGTTTATTTCTTGCTGTTATAAATTTTGATGTTTACTCAATTACTGCACTTCTTTTTTTTTTTTTTCATTTTATTAAATGATTTAAATTTATACAAAATATTAACTTACTGTGTAGTATTTATAAATTTTATTGATGTTAAATTCTCTCTTGATTATATATACAACTTTTAATTTAACAAGACAATTATAAAGTTATTTTGTTGCAATATTTTTGTTTCATTACATTTTGACTTGTATCTATAATAGACTAAATTAACAAAATATGACTAGTTTTTAAACAATTTTCTTTTATCAAAAATCATCAACAAATTCTGAAACACAGCCTGATAAAAACAACACATTTTTTTCTCTTTCTCTCAAGTTAGATTTAAATGCTTAATTAAGCATTCATTATTTTTTTGTTTATAAAAAGAAAGCCCCTCTGAAATCTAGGAAATCCAAATTTTCCTAAATCCATGTCTTTAAAATAACATGTGTGAAAGGTGGTGGATTGTCTAATTAATTAACTTATACCATGAAAAAGAAATATCTTACTCTGGAAGTTGCAAAATATGAAATGTTTCTACATTCAAAGAAGAAATTGGATAAATTACAAAACATGTGTGATGGATTCAGACTAACAAGAAATGGATTTCTGATCTCAATAGTTTCTATTTTCATTGTCAAATCAAGTAAAACACAAAGGAATTAGGGAATTATTTAAATTCTTTACTAATTTCAAGGGACATGAAAAAGAACAAACTCACTGTATTAAGCATGAATGAAACGAGGCTTTCAGCTAATGGAAGCAATGCTAGACTGATGGTCCTTTATTCTGGTTATAACAAATATAAAATCAATAGGCCAAGTTTATTTCTTAACAAAAGACGGTTGCAACAAAAGGCAATAGTTTGGCAAAATACAACTGAAGGATTCCAGTTGGACAATAATTATAGGAAATTAAAATATTTGAAACATGAAAACAAAATCATTAATCAGTATGTGCTTCAAGTATCTCCGGGTGATATAATGTAAGTTATTATTTAACTATTTTTATTTCATTTTATTGCTCTTTTTTATGCTTTTGTTCACCCATTACAAGGCTCAAGAGCCACTCAGGGTAGTGTTACTGAATGAGGAGGGGTAAGAATTGTAGATATCTAGGATAGATAACAATTGACTCTGGATTAGAAGAGGTTAAGATTGTAGTGGTCAGGGAGCATCCTCTTGGGGGTCTCTTCCACAAATCAGCAGCTCTTTGGAAGAAATTGTCTGAATGGAACTTTCTTCTTACCAATGGAATATGACAGGAATGGGGATGGTTTGAGCCTGTGTACATGACATGGCAGATCCTAGATGTAAAGGTCTGAACAAGTGGATCTAAGGAATGTAGCTTGTTAGAATATTTTCCATGGAAATAGTGATAGAGTAGTAATAAACTTGTAACATTTTGTCTGTGGTAAAGAGGTTGTAGCATGGAAAATAATTAATCACTGACAAGGCAGGGTAACAGCTTTTGAACTCTGTCAAGACTGGAAAGTGAGAATTGGGTAGCTCCAGCCTTCATATAACAGCAATACTCCTTACCTAATTACTGTGACTTCCAAGTACAATTGGTAAGTAGATGGTGTAAAATAAGTCTCTGGTGATATCTGAATTCAAATGTTATTCCATGATGGTACCTTTATGATTAATGATGGTACCTTTTTAATTTGGATACAAAGACTAACCAGTAGGAATCATTCAAACTTAATAATTTGTTAGATGAGGCATTGTAAATTATTTGTCAAAGAAATTCAAACACTATTACATCTGATTCTATTGTTTGTAATTTAGTATTTAGAGATTAGTAGATAATTTTTTTTATTTATAAACTTGATTGAAAGAGCAGTGTTATCAATAGTTGCTCTTTTTTTTTTTTATTGCTTCCTATTTGTATCTTATGCTTGCTGTAAGGTACATGCACACATATATATGTGTGTTAAATCTTAGCTATTAGATAATATATAAGGAGTTGACCGTAGTTAGGATCACTCAGTCAATGCAAACAATCCTTTTTCTTAATATGTGCTTTGCCAGGGCTACATTTTGAATTCAAAGTTTTCCTTCTTCTTGACCGATTGCCACTCAAGGCTATAGAACCCAGTCTGTCCTGCTATTTACCCATAGCTAGGGAGAGAAGAAATGAATTTCCCAAGTGTATTATTAGCATATAAGTGAATGTAATGAATTCCAATGGAATTCGAACTTGGCTCTTGGATTTCTCAATCCAAGCTGCAATTCATTACTCTACTATGCCTCCTACAAATTTATTTAAATTCTATTATTTAAATTTGGATGTAAATTTGACAGAATGGTAAATATGTGACAATTTTGAAAAATCTTATCTTGATGTTTTGCTGATTTTGTTCTTTCATTTATCATTTTTTAGATCAGATTTTACTAATCTCAACTCAGTTTTTGTTGATATATTCATTTGTTTTAAGATTTTCCATATGCCACTTTGTTTCAAGAACAGGTGACATAACAAGGTGGGATACCATATATACTAAAGTATAGTGTGAGTTTTTATGATCAGTTGTTTTATACAAAAAATATGGAGCTGCACTATACACCTGTAATTTCTTTTTTTTTCTTAAGACATTAAAAATCAGGCATTTTCAGTGGCTGGTTGCACTATACACGGGTAAATTTTTTTTTTTTGGAGGGGGTTAAAATTCATGCATTTTTTGGTGACCATAACCTACCTGGTAGGCTTACATTTTCACAGTACCTTTGGGTAGATTTGATATAGAAAAAAACTATTAATTCTTCATTTATATGAGGTATTTGTTGGTTTTAAGTGGATGAGGTTTTGCTCTTCAAGTAACAATGAAAGGGAAGAAACTTCTGCCCCATAGGAGGTGGGCCCAGGTTAAAGGAGCTATCCTAGTCAGTCATGACCAAAGACAAAAATACAATATCTAAATCTTTTTATAAGATATTTACAGTAAATGGTTTTTCTCACCATTCTAGGGTAGCTTTGTATAAGAAACCATGAAGAACATTTATTTGCTATAAAATATGTCTGGGATGATGCCCAGTACTGCATTATTTGACTACAGTAGGCTTACTTGCTCAGAATGTGAGGGTCTCATTATACACAAGCTATATGAAAAAAATCAGGTTTTTCACAAAACAATTCAGGGGTCACACTATACATAAAGTAAGCTTATATACGAGTATATATGATATGTAAAATTTTAAATCAAATGAATAAAAATTGAGTAGAAATTAGTAAAATCTTATCTTTAAAATGATACTGTTAAAATAAAAGAAAAAAGTCCATCGCTATAATGATTATCATGAATGACTGTCTCACCAATGTAGATTTAGTTGAAATAAAATTTGTTTTTCTGATCATACAATTTGATCAGCAAAACATGTCATATGTGAAAAAAAGTTTTCAAAATTCTCATGCATTTACCATTTGATTGGATTTAGTGTCAGTTTAAATAGACACTTGTAGGAAATCATTTTAAAATTTTACTTATTAAACAGGTTACCATGCAGGGAAACTGTCAGAAATTATTTTCTTTTTCTTTTCAGAATCTACTTAATAAAACATGACCTTTTACAAAAATGATTAAATTGTATTTTTGTATGTTGATCTGAAATTATTGATAAAATTAATTAAATCTCTTACTAGCTCTTCTGAAATAATGTCCGTAAGAAATAGACTCATTATTTGATTGGATTTGAAATTAGAACTCTCATAGGCAAGACAGTGAGACTTGGACCATTATTAATGGTTTTATGAGAGATTTAAGGTCTTGAAATAGATTCATTAATTGATATTTGGTTACATTTTATTCAGAAGTTTTATTGTGGAAAAATATCAAGATATCTACATTAAAAATTTGGTATAAAATGAATTATGACATTTTATTTTTTTTCTCACTTCAGTCATGTATTACAAAAGAAACAGTAAAAAAATAGCTAAAAAAACAAACTTTGCAAATGTTATATAAAGAGAATTGAATATATGCAACTCTGCATCTCATACACAGTAACAATTATTATAAACAGGTTTTATTAAAATTAGCAGTTTTAGTATTTTTTTTATTTGGAGAGTCTGGTGGTGCTCATCTCCCAGAAACTTATCCTTATTAGCATCTATATTTAATTCTTTGTGTGGTAATTATCTATATACATACACACTTCCTATACTACAATAGTTGATACAAGGAGAAAAAAAAAACAAGAGTTTACATAGTTGTATACATAACTGTTTATATCTTGGTAAACTGACCTAAATATTCATTTGACAGTGTTAAATCAATGTTGGGAAATTATTCACATTTGACCTTTCACTTATCATGACTGAAAATGTAAAGTCCAGCTGGAACCCATGATTAGGATTCGGTTGGTTTTTATTTTCTTTATCCAAGTGTTCTGGAAATTTTTAGCAAAGCACAAAAATTGAATGGAAATTTTGTATTTCATGAATTTCTTCTTGACTATAAACATTGTAATTACCAGAAAATAAAATGTCATCAAATTTGTCAACATGATTGCAGCTGACTAGATTTGCTTGCCTCTTCCCTCACTTTATAAAAGAATTTTTTTGGTTATTGCTTCTTACTAAAACTTGTTTTAACTCACTAGCAACAAGCTAGACCCTTTGGTGATCACCCTCCTATCCAGACTACCAAAGCACTGAATACAATGAAATATTTGGATACTTTTTTGTTCTTAATATATGTTATATTGCTCAGTAACTACTGTTGTCAAGATCCTATAATTTACAAAAAGATACTAGCAGCACTCAGTTTGCCATATTGAGCTCTTAAATTGTAAAATCAACTCAAAATCAAATTAGCTGCTGGATAATACATAGAATCTATTGTTGAATGTGATTTTTCTATTTTGCTGAGTAAGCATGCAGAGCTGCAAAAGCCAATTATCAAGTTGAAAACAAATTTAAATTTTTCATCAAAATAACTAGTATATATAAGGCTTGATGATTGCATCTAGCATGAAACAGTCTGTTGCCTCTGAGTGTTGATTTCAAGGTTCACTTCATTATATATATATATATATATATATATAATATCATCAAATCCATAAATGGAAAGGATAATCCAATTAGGTCTTTTTAATATAAAATAGATCCATGAAGAGAGCTCAATGTATTTATGTACAAAGCAACATTAAAGAAAAAAAAAATAACACATCTTGACAAATCTGATAATAAATTTATTTCAGCAAGTAGGTTTTTAATATCTGCCTCACCAGACTGGAATAACAAAAATATATACACACACACACACTGAACTCTCCTGTTGTTTTTTGGCATATGAGGATCGAGCAGCTCAGTTCTTAGAGCCAACAGCCAGACTACCTGAACATATCATTTGATTATACTGGTTAAGGCTTGTGCAGAACCAAATACAATTTTTGGAAAAACTGAATACAGAGAACCTTGTGGTAGACAAGGTTCTCAAACAGCCCTCCACAGGTTTTGAATTCAAAGTTGTCCTTCTAGACCATTTGTCACCCAAGGTTATAGGACCCAGTCTGTCCTACTTGGGCAAGAAGAGATGGATCCATACCTTTCCCAAGGGTATTATCACATAAGTGAATATAATAAACTCTACTGGAATTTGAACTCTGCGCTCCAGTTCCTCAATCCAAGCCACTATCCATTACTCCACTGTGACACACACACACACACATATATATATAATATATATAATATATATATATTATATATATTATATATATATATATATATATATATATATATATATATATATATATATATATATATATACACACACACACACACACACAGAGCTGAGGATTAGGAAACCATGCCCAATTGTCCTGGTTTTGAATTCAGGGTTCTCCTTCTACTTGACTGGTTGCCAACCATGGCTAGAGAGCCCATGTTATTTAACTCCTAACCGGAAGAAGATAGATTCATACTTCATGAACACACCTGAAATTTGAACTTCTTTCTCCAATTTATCATTCTGAGCTGCCATCCATCATGCTACCTGTATATCCTTTGCCCATTGGAAAAAAAAATGACAGTGGTTCCAAAATTCTCTTCCAGCCATTACTCAAAAACTGGCTGCCCTCATCATAAAGATGAAGCTGTTGATCCCTTGGAGGGTTGTCATCACAGAAGTACCATTTACTCCAGTTTTGAAATCAGAGTAATTCTTTGACTAGACAGGCTGGCAACCAAGGTTAATGAGTTCTGTCTTCCTTCTTATATTTTTATCAATGAATAATTAAATTACATTCTTCCACCCACTATGAATTACTTTTTTTTTTCTCTTCAGGACTATGAACAAAAATGAATTGGATGTCAGTTATATTACATCAAGAGTGCTTGGTAAGACTACGAGTCTTTCATTATTTTTCTTAGTAACAATTCATGATTTTTTTTATTTTTTATTTTATTACAAGATTTCTAGTAATACAAGAAAGCAGTAAGAAATTCTTTGATAGTTGTGTCCATATAATTATCTGAAGTGTTTTTTTTTTTGTTTTTTTTTTTAGACTTATATTCTTTAATATCTGAAGTCACCTGTATATTTCTCTGTATTGTTAAGAGAACTTCTAGATTTTTTTTTTTTTTATCTCAGAAGCAAATATAACAACAATTGTCTTATGAAAACACTTAAATTTATTAAACAATATTTTTTATTTGTATGTGAAAAATTACACAATTTGTAGGCAATTTAAGTAACACATTCAAATATCATTTTGAATTTTCTCACTTGAAATTTTTTTGTACATAATCCATTTCAAATTTTTTTCACTCAATGACATGAAAATGATCTACACCTTAGAAAGATGGCTATTCTATTCTTGCTCTGTCTAGCCAAATGGCCATCTTGCTCTAATATAATTTTCTTATTCAAACATTGTGTACCATCTATTAAAATTTTATTAAGTGATAAAAAATATTGACCCTGTTTTTTTTCTTTCTTTTTACTTGGGATAATTAAAATGATTTTTTTTTTTCTATTCAATTAAGCAAATTATTATATTTTTGTTCCTTATTTCAAATAATAGAGGCAATTTGTTTGGACACTGTGTAATATATTAATATTTTATACAATATGTTGATTAGATTATTTGTCATGCAGTTATGCTATGCCTTTATTATCTTTATTATGACAGTCATATTTCTCTCCCTGGTGTTATTTTGCTAGTGATGTCTTTCCCTGCTGAGGGAGTTGAATCTGCTTTCCGAAACCACATTGATGATGTCCGTTACTTTCTTGAATCCAAACACCGGGGTTATTATGCAGTTTTTAATCTCTCTCAGCGCTGTTACCGTGCAGTCAAATTTGAAAACAGGGTGAGTCATTTTCAGCTTTTTTTATTTTTTCTTATTTTTTTTTTTAATGTTGTTTCTTTTGTTTTTCCAGTTGTTTTAATGTGTTACTTTAACTAAAGATAACATCAATTGTTTAATTTAAACTCCTCTCTCATTTATTTTTTTTTTTTTTTTTTTTGTCTTACTGGAACTCGGAATTAGAAGAACAAATACTTTAGAACCCCACCTCTGTAATCTGCAAGGGATTTTTTTTAATTTTATTTTTCAATATTAAAGTTCATGCAATATAAAGCTCGAGAGCCACTGAAAGTAGATGATTCCTGAATGATGTGTGTGACATGAGGTAGGTAGTGGCTATAAGGATAGATAACAATCAACTTGTATTGAAGACATTAGGATTGTTACGTTTCATATGTTTCTAAACTCCCAGTAGATATAGTACTGAACTCTATGCACTGCATTTTTTACCCTTATATATATATATATATATATATATACACACACACACCCTTTTATAGATTAGATTAATAAGAAATTAAGCAATAAAAATTAATAATAAAATGAAATAGTTCTAAATGATATACTGTAGTAAAAATTTTGGTCAATAGAAGATTAATTTTTACTGTTGTTCTTAGCATATAATTTTTTTTCTTTCTTTATTAAATAGAAAACTTTTCCTTTTCATTTAAAGGAAACACTTTGCAGCTTTTATTTGGCATGTTCGAAATGCAAGCATCAATACTTTTACACTGTCATGCAAAACTTGTAAATTTATTTATGGTATTGACCATGGTTAACTGAAACTATAGATAAAGAAAGGGAATTCTTTAAGGAATATTCAGTTATTTTATCATCCAGATATGAGAGCTGATAAAACAGTATATTGCTTGCTGTTTTATTATTAATATTATTTTCTTTTTACTATTTTAAAGTCGTAGGTTACATTCTTTTACTTAATTTTAGTCCAAGTAAAATCTACTGAGTCAGAAGCCTTTCTACAAAATCTAATAGCTATGTATTACCAGTATTCAGACTTTCAATTTTTCATTTATTCTATGTCTGTCAAATATTAAGTTTCCCTACCTGTTTCCCTCATAATTCTGTCCAATATGCTCCCCCGTTACTCAATTTGTTCCTTCTTCTCTTCTAACTTATTGTGCATTGTCACTCTGTCCTCTTCATAATTCAAATCACACCATAGTGCCTGGTAATATTTCCTTTGACTTGTCTATTAGGCACCAACCCCCAATTTAAAAGACTTCTTTCTATTACCAGAATACTCATTGGGATTTATTTTGCGATTTTCTTTGTGATGCTTCTTGGCATTAAATCTTTAGTCTTCCTATTGAAAATTGTGCTACTAAAGTTTCTTTGTGGGTGAAAGCCAGCATCAGGCTTTTGTGTCATCTTGTAAATATCAGATAAAGACACAATCTTCTACTTGATTCACACCTGTGCATCCAGATAATAATGCTTGGTGCCTATAAACATTTTTTTTTCACTTTAGATGCAATTTTTTTTTTTTTTTTTTTTTTTTTTTTTTTCATCATTTAGGTAGGATTTATTTTTCCAGAAGTAAAATTTATAGATATAAAGTGCCCCAAAATTAGAGGACTACCAAAAAATGGGTTCTTTTTTTGATCTGAATAACATTGGCTACACAATTGTGCATGAGAATATTTAGTGAGTCCCATAGAATGAGGTTTGAATTTGGAGAATCCAAATGGGTCGGTGAGTATTTTGTTGGAACAGACTCCACGCCCCACCATGAGAAAAATATTAAGCATAAAGAAGTGCAACTAGTTTACAACAAAATCTATATATCACATCTGTCAAGATAAATTCCAGTTTCATTAACAGCCCTTTTGAATTCCAGTAGAACACAGCCCACACCATTTACATTATTGTATTGGGATGCTATTTGATACAATATTTTCCTTTGTTGGATAGCTAATTTTTTCAGTTACCAGCAGTGCCTTCTTGCATCAGCTGTAGATGTCTGTAGCTTTTACATACCACTGATGTCTATAAAGAATTTTATATATTCCTGGTATACACTGTTGTAGTCTAAGAAAAACTTGTCACCTTAGAGAGTGCCATCAACCACTCTTTAGTCAAATGTTGTTAAATTCTGTCTGCATCACATAGTTGCCACAACTACACTACCTCTTTACTTATAAATACATCATCTAGTTGAGCCCATAATTGGGAGAGAGTAAAACCAACGGGTTTCTAATTTTTCAGTATCTTGGTTTGTTACAGCCTTTTATCTTTTCTGGATTATGCTCTAAGACTGCAGTTCATGAAAATGAAAAGATAATCTTAATTACAAAATTAATAATATTACCATTAGTTTTGACTTTCTAAATTTAGTTGAAGATCCCAAGGACAAGGGGACTCTAGGATAATGAATAGCTGGAGTTACCCTCTTATTATTTGAATATAAATAAATTTTAACTTTTTTTTTTCTTTTATAAAGATTTATATGGAGCTATAATCCAACTAATCCATATTTCAGGATATTTGTTTGTTAAATACCTTTTGTGACAAAATGAAATCTCTTAATTGGAAAACAATAAATATGTTTGAATACACACACACACACATATATATATATATATATATATATATATATGTGTGTGTGTATGTATATGTGTGTGAACCTGAGAAGTTGTGTTCTTTAAACATTATAACATTATATAGGAAGGCTGACCATTTTTCTTTTAAGTAATCTCTGTATAAAACTATGTATTTTTCCTTCATTTGTTAATAACAGATTTGTACTTTTTTTTTTTTTTTTTTTTTTTTTTTTTTTTCTTCAGGTCTCCGAATTGGGCTGGCCTACAAAGAGAGCTCCCACTTTGGCAAGCCTTTTTGAAACCTGCAAGAGTCTTTATAATTGGTTGCGTCAAAACCCTAAAAATATGTGTGTTATACATTGTTTGGTAAGTGACAATTCTTTCACTGTTGCTTTGGCCAGGAAATTGTTGTTTTGATTTGGTGGGGGTTTGAGTCTAACAACAACCAATTAATAGTGTACCTATGAAGTCTATAATGGCATGTACCTCAAATGTTCTGTTTGTGTCTAAGTATTCAGAATTGCATATCCTTGCATTATCTGCCATTTTGATTTTGTCTTTTAATTACAAATGCATAAAATATAGAAAGAGACAAATGAAGATTATTTCTGTAATTTTTTTTGTGATCATGGCTCTCTACAGCCTCCTTTTTCTTTATTATCTGTGAATTGCCATACTTTCTTGGGTAAGATAATAGTGGTTTCTTGTTGTCTACATCAGTTTGGAATTCACTTTCCCTTACCCTAGATTGGATGTCAACCAAAGTTAGAGAACCAAGTTTATTCTGCTTTTTAACCCATAGCTAGTAGGAGAAATTAATTAATACCTTTCCCAAGGGCATTATTGCAAAAGTGAATGCAATAGACTAGACTGCAATTTGATGGGAGTTGAGGCATTTCTTCTCCTTTTTTTTTTTTTTTTCTCTTTCAAAATCACATTGCTTGCTAAAAACTAAAGAGTGATATTCTGAGAGTTGAGATATAAAAACACACACACAGGCACACACACACAGAGCAACAAAAGTTGAGATGAAACAAATAGTTGTTAAAAATTTATTAAAAATATCAATGTCTTCCAGTTTTCATAATTGGAAATGGCAATTCTTTGTAAGCTACAACTCCCATACTTGGGAAGCCTCATTTTCTATGGCAGTTGTTTTACCAGTTAGACCAACCAACAGACATTATTCAAATCCAACTATATAGCTGTATTCCCTACTTCTCTGAGCATCAATACACTACCAACTTTGTTTACATACACTAGTAGTATTAGATGTAACAGTACCTCATTTCAGTTTTAAAAAGTATGACAGGCAATTTTTATATAACTGAGATGGAATGATTAGTTTTAATAGTGAATTATAATAATTCATTCTATCCCTGCTTAAAATTTTCTTGCATTGGTTCATAGTTAGCAATGATAATAAAAATGTTATACTTTTTATTTATTTATTTTATTTTTTATTTTATTTTTTACAGTAAGGTTCACTCTTTGCAAGACCCAGGAGCCACTTATGTGGGTTACATTAAGGGGTAATTAGTTTATAGGGATAGGAAGGGAAAAATAACAGTTAATTCTAAATCTGAATAGATTAAGATTGTAATGATCAGGGAAACATCCTCTACAGGGCAGTGGTTTACAGGAAGAAGCTGTTTGAGTGGAATTTCTCAATAATGGAATACAGAGGGAATGTGGGTGGTTTGCTACTATGTAAGTGGCATAGCCATGAAGGTTGAACCTGGTGGAACCAAGGAATGCAGTTCATCTGAGCACTTTCCATGGTAGTTATAATAGAGCAGTGAGAGACTCACCACATCCCACCTGTGAGAGAGAGAGGTTAGAGAGTGGAAAATAATTTTTCTCTAACAAGGACTTGGAGATGCTTTTGAATTCTATCAAGACCAGAAAGTAAGGACTGGGCAGCTCTTGCCCAAATATGGCAACAGTACTCCATTTTCAGCCTGATCTGGCTCTTTTAAAAGTAGCAGATAGCAGGTGGAGTCAAGTATGAATTGTTTGAAGAAACTGGTCCAACAAAATTAATGAAAACCATTCTTTCTGTATGTATTACCTTGGATGTTTTTTTTTTTTTTATTCTCTACTCCCAGCAAAATATCAAAGCAGAATTAGCATTTGAAACCAATACAACATGAATATTTTCACCTTGACTCACTTTTTGTTATATTAGCTTATCTTTCTCTGTACCTTCATTCTCCTCATACATACATAAAGAATATGAGAAAAAGAAAAACTATTAAGGATAGAGAACAATAAAAGAACAAGAATTAAGAAGACAGAAGATAGCAATTAACATTGCATTTAAATTTTGAAAATCAGAATTGACAGGAAAGCAAGAGGCTGGAAGAGAGTTCCTCAAGTGAAAAGTGCAAGAAAAGAAACTGTTAGCATAGAACTTACCTGTTTCCAGACTTTACTGGGTTTTTATGATTTAATTCTCTTTTCTCCATCTGCAGCGATTTTCCTCTGCCGTTGACTGGCTGTAAATGCTCAATTTAGGACCCCTGTGATTATGGGAAAAGCAGAAGAGTGTATATGTGTCACAATTGTATACTGCTAGAATCTAAGACTCCTTCAGATTTTATAAGGTAGCTCTGCTAAGCTTATTGATTGAAGATTTTACAGGCTACAGATTTAAGGAATTTTTTAGTATCTGAAGTAATCTGCTTATTGTAGAAAAGGTAAGCTTGAAAGAATGTCAGACTTACATTGTAGAAATTTTTTATTTTATTCTGTTATAGTAGCCAGTCAATCAACGGGGGAGTTACAGTGGAGAAGATTGTATTAACTGCTAAATTAATTTTTCCAGTTTCTTGCAAGTTGGGTGTGCAAAATATTCACAAAGAGCTACTTTTACATCAGCATACAAAGCCTGAGTGTCAGCCACAAATAGAATGTGGACACAATTGAGAATCAATAATTACACTGTTAGCCAATCCTATTGCAAGTGTGCCTGGGGCCAAGTTTGGATGTTCTTTATATTTTTTGAGAGTTATGCTTTGACCATACCTCAGAACATCTGGTTCCTGATTTCTTTGAAATTCTAAGATTAGATAATTGATATATGAGCATCATATTGTTAAATAATCACACTTCCTCAAAAACACATTTCTCTTTTCAGTGTCAGTCACTATTTATACCTTTGCTTCATTTAGTTATTTCTTTTTCTTAATTCTATCTGAGGAATGTTTTTTTTTCTCAAAGTTTAAACAAACCTTTTCTGGTACCTGAAATTTTGAGGATGTTTTCACAGCCTCTTTGTTTTAAGGAAAATACTTTCTTAGTAAATTTTTTTTTTTGTTTATTTTTTTCACAGCTCAGCATGTTCTTTTAAAACAATCTATTTAACATTTTCAAATTGCCTGTGTTTCAGTTAAAAAAAAAAAAGAAAAAAAAAGATGCCTTCAAGAAACTAAGCAAAGTACAAGAAATGGAAAGTTTTGTTAGAAGCAAAGAAAAACTGTTATATAATGTCAACACTCCTATATGACAGTGAATGCTGAACCATTTTTTTTATTTTAGGGAACATATGATAGATTGATAAGCAAAGTGATCAACCAGTTCAAAGCCACAATCATCCACAGCAGCCATTAAAAGCAAAGACTTGTGTGCTGGAACATTGTGCTGATGAAACAAGATCCCTCTCATCAGTTTTCCTGGGTGTTTGGTCTTGATAGCCTTTCGTAACTGCCTCACCAAGTTGGCATAGTACTCTCCATTGATGATGTGGCCTTTTTGAAGATAGTCAAGAAACAATGCCTTTTGTATTTCAAAAAACTAAGGCCATCACTTCCTCTGCAGATGAAACGACCTTAGCCTTCTTTGGAGGAGAAGTGTGGCGGGGGGTTCCACTGCATGAATTCTCTCTTTGTCTCTGGCTCAAAGTAATGAATTCACCTTGAGTTAGGAAATCTTTAAGGAAACTGGCTGGATCTGCCTCAAACAATGTTAACTTTTCCCATGATATGATCAGCCTGTTCTGCACATTTGATCAGATATCAGAAGATATGAAACCCACCAATGAGAAACTTTCATCATGCCATTTGTTGTGCAGAATGTTCTCAAATCTCTCACGAGATATGCTAATAGCATTGGTTATTTGATTTAGAGTCAATCACCTGTCATCCATCACCATGTGGTGAACATGATCAATGTTTTCCTCGGTAATGGTAGTCGCAGGATGTCCAAACCTTGGATCATTTTCAACACACTGCCTTTCCCTCCTAAATTCAGTTGCCCACTTTTGCATTTTTGATGAAGCTGAGGCATCACTCCCTAATCTAGCAACCCTGTCAGCATGAATGTCCTTGGGGGCTAAGCCTATTTTTCTGCAGGTACTTGATAATGCCAAATTTTTCCATTTTTAAGTGAAGTCACTAATTGTTACTTTTGAAGTTTTCTTTGAACAGTCAGATGTCTTTTTAACTGGAAAAAAACAATACAGCTATTAATAAAAAGAGTTGAAATTAATGCATGCAAGATTTCACAGCTGTAACATCACTCCTTCATAGTCAGCCTATGAACTTTTCAGCCGACCATTGTAATAATGTCTTAGAGAATTTACCAGAGTATATTAAGGGCAAGAGGAACAGAGGAAAGTAGTGGGCCACAAACCTGATGAGCTTCTGCAAATTCATGGAAGAATGTGTGGGGAGGCAGGAGACTTGACAAATGTTGCTAAGGGCTAAAGGAGATATATGAAGTCGTGGAGAGCCATGATCAGCCATGTTCTGAAAGGACATTGTACAGGAACAAAGAATGATTTGGAAAAATTCTACAAATAAAAATATAGCAAAACAAGTAGATTTGAGATTTTATTTAATATCTAATAGCTAAACAATTCACACTCGTATACACTCCTTATATATTCCATAACATTTCATGACATTGTTAATTATGGCTCTCCTGAACTTCCTGTCTTTTATTGCAGTAAGTAACATTTGATTATTAGAAACAAGGAAAAGAGTGTTGAACTATTATGTAATATTAATCCTCTTGTATGGCAGTGAATGCTGGACAGTTTCCTCACAGATGAAGAGAAGATTTAAGGCAACAGAAATGTGGTTCTACAGTAAGATGCTGAGAATGACATGGAAATCTTAAGAAAAATCGAAACAAAAAGGAAACTCAGAACCAGAAAGTGACAGCTGAAAATTTCTTGGACACACAAGGAAGGAAGACTTGGAGAATTTGATACTCACAGGATATATCAAAGGCAAAGGGAACAGTGAGCCACCTACCTGATGAGCTTGTATGACTGGATGGCAGAACAAGTAGTGGGAAAGATGGTAAAATAAGCATTACTAAGAACTACAAAGGAAAGGAAGATGTGAAGAGCCATGATTACCCATGTTCTGAAGATTCACTTCTCCTAGAACAACAACATGCATCAATCCCTTCCAACTGATAATATTGAATCTTGTCAACTTGTCTCGGCCTTTTGCTGATTATTTTTCAGATTTTATTTATTTTTTTTTTTTAATTTCAATGCTGCCTTAAATATACATCTCTCTTTCCTTGCAGGATGGTAAATCTGTATCAGCTACTGCAGTTTGTGCTTTCCTTGTGTTTTGCAATCTTTGTAAATCTGTCCAAGATGCTTCTTGTTTGTTCACGGCAAAACGAGGCTCTCCAAATCTGACTGCGTCCCAGCAAAGGTTTGTTTAATCACATTATGCATTTGATAAGCATTAATTAGTCATCTGGATTACATGATTGTCTCCCTTTTACAACATATGCAAAATATATAATGTTTAGAAGATTAAATCCATAGAATAAATGAAAAAGGAATTTTTCTTAAAGCCAACCTAGATTTTAATAACATGAGTCACTGAATCTTAGTGGCCAAGTGAAGGGATAAGTTTCAATACACTGAAAAATCAACTATTCCATATCAGATTTTTGACAATTTTAATCCTCTGTGGCCACAATAAAACAGCATGTCAAAAGGTCAGTTTTTCCTTTGACACCACCATTATTTTAACTACCTTCACTCCCTCAGTAATGTTTGTAGTTTTATATAGCCATGATTTGAATTTTAATAAAAGCCAAACATTTGAAAGTGAATTTATACATTTTCTTTGTTCTTATCTAAAGTTTGAAACACTTTTTAAAAGGAATAAAAGGAATTTACTTTCATAGTTAGTGCTATTGGTGGTTACATATGGTTTAATATATAAAGACTTTTTCAATTTTTTAATTGAAATAGTCTCAATAAAAATACATGAAGAATACAAATCTTGGCATTTTACTTCATTATAACATTCTCAAAACAAATGATGCTAACCTCAGCATTTTATTTGTTTTCATTACAGAAATAACTTATAAGTAAAAAGTGCAGTCCATGATTTGGTTTTTGTTATTCATATATTTTTCTTTCTTTTCAGATATGTACAATATGTAGCTGATATTGTCAGTGATACACCTGTGATTCCTCATAATAAGCCTGTCCTACTGGTCTCTTTAACAATGTCCCCAATTCCTCTATTCAATAAGATAAAGTAAGTCCACTTTTATATGAAATTTGTTTTCGTTAATTACCAATTAACCAATTAAATTTTTCAGAACCAAGGAGTTTGAACATTGGTTAATTTGTAAAACGTACCTTGCATTATTCCTGTATTTATTTTTGAATTAATTTTAGATGGTCATCTCAACTCTATCTATATATCTCCAGGTAAGATGAGAACAAATAGAGTATAATTACACTGTCTGTAACATTCAATTTAAAAGTGGGCTCAATGCAGAGTAGAGCTAAATATTTATTATCAGAGATTAGAAAAAAAAAAAACTAGTTAAAAATCGCTACACAATAGTGTTTCAACACTACAAATCTGTCTCCTTGGGCAGTGGTAGGTGAGTGAACAATTAATTTCAAAAGTAGAATACTTCCTCTTTTTTGAATGAGAAAGAGAAAACAAAAAAAAAGCAGAATTAAAATGAGGCTTGTGGGTTTACCATGATTAACCAATCAAATATGAGGCCTGTGCTAAAATCATGACATGAAGTTGTCTACATAGAATAGACTAGACAGTTTCATTTGCAACTGATAGAAATGATTACATTATTTCATAAAATATAGAGAAGTATGACATTCAACTTTCACAGGGAATTAAGGGAAAAGGGGTTGGGGGATAATCTAGCATAATGTTAACTAACTATATGCTCGGTCATTTTCCTACATAGAATTTTGTTGTTAAAAGGCTTCTTTAAGAAACCAGTAAAAAAAAAAAAATAATCATAAATTCAAATCTACTTTGTTAAATTAATATGCAACTGTTAAGTAAAAACCATCCATATGTTAATAATACAAACTAATCAATATAAGATGTTAATAATATTAACTACTATCTAATATATATATATATATATATAATCATTGTCAGTATAGTGTAACATATAGGAAAGGTAAAATGTTATTTGTTTTGTAAGTGAATTCTGTCATGTTTGACTTTGTTTAGTTTATCTACAAGGTCAGGTAATGTAGTTTTGCAGGGATATATTAATAGTGCCATCAATACATCTGAAAAATTATATATATATATTTTTATTTGTGTGCACACACACAGGGTGTGGCAAAAGTAACAGCTCTTTTTTTTTTTTTTTTTTTTATTTTAGCTGAGGTGGCTAGGACGATGTGGCACAATTAAGTAGTGACCACCAAATATAACACTAACATGTTTTTTCTTGTAGAGTGCAATGAAAGATCTTTTTTACGGGCTAACAAGCAAATTCTGATAAATTTTCTGAAATTAATGTCAATATGTGTCAAATGGTTTGTAGAAATGTTGCTAATAGGGTTCAGTATTTTATTTAGCCTAATGGGAGTATTTTCAAGTTGCTAAATACTTTGTTAATCATAACAAATCATGTTGTTTTGATGTGACAATACTTATAAATTTCCTTAGATTACTATAAAAGTTAATAAATAAAACATTGTGTTAATTTTGCTACACTCTGTATATTACCAAATTATGCATATAAACTTTAATTGCTAGTTTAAATATGGAAAATTTTTACAAATACAGTCAATGTAGTAACATTGTTTTTATAAGATAATTTCAAGAATCTCATGTTAGGCATATTTTTCCTAATGAATTTTCTATCTTCAAGCTCTCCTTATCACTAACAGTTTTTATAGACATTTTAAGACATTTAACTTACAATTTAATGTTATCAGTTTGATAGTTTGAAATTTGTTGAGTTAATGGTTTTAACTTTAGGAACAATTTCATAACCAAACTTGACTTTGTTTTACATTTTACTCTCAAAGGAGTTGGATAAATACTTAATAACTATATAAATATTTCCTAGCCTTAACTTAGTCTGACACAGTAGTACAACACTTAGCAAAGATTAAACTTGCTATATTCTTAGTGGTCTGCAATGAACAAATATAAATAAGTTTATATATAAGGAATAATGAGCTCTTCATAAATGTTATTTTCTGTAAATGTCTTAAGAGCCAATTCTTGTCTCAAAAGATATTTTTATTGAAAGAATCCTATTTTAGATGTACACAATATCTGTTAGTTTATAAAATTTGTTTCCAAAATTAAATATTTTTGCATCAACTGTAACATCTGTCTCCCAAAAAAAAAAAAAAAATTAAAATAATAGAATTTAACAAAATCAAAAAGGAGACAACATATTTCAATATCATTTAACTTTTTACATTTTTTCTCTATTTTATCCTTAATTTGCAAATGTTTCTTTCTGAGAATGATTCAGACTATTGTTTGCAATATTTTAGTTGCTTTTATTACCACAGCATTTTGGCCCATCTATTTTACAATTTCTTTTTTTGGGTAGACAATCTGTATATGTAAAGAAAGGGATTCTGTTTATTTTTGTTTTCTTTTTCTTTTTTTTTCTTCTTCTTCTTTTTCGTTGTAGAAAGAAATAGTATGAACAACTCTGACAATGATAATGATTCAACAATATAATAACTATCTTCATAAATGTTTATTACAGGACTGGATGTCGCCCATTTGCTGAAGTCTTCTTGGGAGAAGATAGAATCCTGACTACATCTCAAGAATATGAAAGAATGAGGTAAAAAAAAAAGAGGAAATTATTTATGCTGAAATTTCCACTATTTAATCTTTTATCTTTCCTTCTCTCTCACACTTTGTAGGAAATGTTTTCTTTATCATTTAATAGAAAAATAACCTAAAGAGAAATCTATATATATATATATATATATATATATATATATATATATATATATATATATATATATATATATATATATATATATATATATATATATACACACACACATTGTATCTGTAATATCTTTCCTATCTTGTCCTGTTAAATTTTGAATTTTCCATCTTAACATGTCTTCATTGGCTAAATCTGCTATCAACAACTTCTCATATCTTATTTTCTTCTCTTTCCTTTTCATTTATATCTGAAAAATTTGGATATACTCCTCTCCTTTTTCCTTTCCCTTCTCTTTGTAGTAGAGTTGATTTCTTATGCTTTCTTATGCCTTTACCTTTTTCTTCTTTCGTTTTTTTTTTTTTTTTTAATTGATTTCTTATTTTCTTTCCTTTTTTACTTTAATTTGCTTTTTTCTCTCTTTTCCTCTTATGGAATGAATAAATTTTTTTTATATATTTGTTTCTTTGTTTTTTATGGAAAATTTTCAAAAATGTAAAAAAGAAGTGATGTTTCATAAATCATTTTTAAATAAAATCGTTTATTACCACCATTGTTAGCTGCCTGATGAGATGTTTTTGGACGAGAAAACAAATATGCATTTTTGTCATGGTAACTTGCATGTTCCAATGTAACAGTCTGTAATATATATATATATATATATATATATATATATATATATATGTGTGTGTGTGTGTGCGCATTTTATCTCCTTTTTTTTTTTTTTTTTTCCCTCTCACAGAGGATTTTCAATTGAAGAATACAAAGCAACAATCCCACTGAATATATCTGCTGTTGGAGATGTCACCATTATAGTTTATCATGCTAGATCAACGTTTGGTGGAAAAGTTCAGGGAAAGGTTAGTGAATAAACGTAAATTCTATTTTACTTGAAAAAACTAACTAATAGTTTGAATTTGCAAAAAGAACCACTTGGTATAAATACAGCACCCCACTTTCTCTAAAAATATAATCAAGTATTGGCAGTGTTTTTGTTTGTAATACTAAAAGCATTTGTTTTGATTCTTAGCCATGATCACATTACATTTCATTTTTTATCATCAATGAACACTGTTTTTTTTGTTGTTGTTTTTTTTTTTTAAGATTTTCATGTCAGCTTCCTAGAATTGAGCAGTGGTTAGACTGCTAAGATTTCATTTTTGAAATTTGATCTTTTAATTTGAATAGCTAAAAGAAAATTTGTTCCAGTGTACTCATATTATTCCATCTCTCAGATCAAATTACTTCTATATTTATGATTTATATGCTTATTTCAAAATTGGTGCCAAATGAATTCTTAATTTTAACAAATGACTATAAAATTGTTGTTAGAATTCAGCTGCTCTAGACAAACTGTTAATCTATATTCATTGTTTTTATTTTTTATTTTCCTTCTAAGATCACATCCATGAAAATGTTTCAACTTCAGTTCCACACTGGAATGATTAAACCTGATACAGAAAACGTTAAATATCTGTTGTAAGTAATCCAATTCTTTTTACTTTTTTCACACATTTTCTTATATTAACATTTTATTTATTTCTTCACTCTTTCTTCTTTGAATAGTTGGAGATCAGTAGGCAGAGTATAAACTTTACATAAAAAAAATATTCATTAGCTGATACAACTTGAAAGAAAATCACATCATCATTTTATAAGAACTGACTCCAAGTGAAGTAATCCAAAATGCATTTAAAAAAAAAATTAAAAAAAAATAAAATCTTCATATAAATTTTCCTCTAGCTTCCCTATCTTAAATATCTAGAATAAAAGTTTTTTCATAATTTATTGGAGTGTGGACAACCTAATTTGCTGTTCCCAGATTCACCCTGACTTGGGGTGGTAGTATCTATTAGGGTCTCATCTATGGGCAAATAGTGAACCCCCACTACCACAACAAAACACTATGAAAGTATAAAAATACCAGCAATATACTTTTTATATAAAAAAAGGGACTAACAATACATATTTATAATTAAATGACCAGCAATACATTTTATCCGTAGTTGAAGGAATACAATTGCGTTCAAATATTAAATAAACCACAGAGGTTCATCATCTTGCTAAACAAAATCAACCAAACAACCAGCATGCAAGAACTTTCATTACATTAATCCATATAATATCTGACAATTTCTTAAGTAAATCACTTGTATTCCAAAATATAACTTCAACAAAACATAAAACACATATATTACCACCTCTAGTAATTATGTCCACGCAAACATGTATATACACAAAATCTGAGTATCATCTACCATGTTTTCAGTTGTTTAAGCAGAATAACATTTTTATTACTTCAAAGCTCCCATGAAAATTAACTTTTGGCATTAAATGACCCATAAGGAGTTGATATGGCATTAAACAAATATATCAGTCATAATTTATCAGTTAATCTTTGTGGTATGTAACACTTCAGAGTTTAATTTTTAAAAATATAATTTATATTAAGAGATGTTTTGTGTAAAATTTAATCTAAGCAAGAAAACTCAAAAAGTAAATCATTCTTTAACATATCCATCCATATTTCTGAGATGAGCTATTGTAAATATTTACACTATTTAGATTGTTCGGATTGTTGTCATTTTTGTTGTAATATTCACAACGTTTTGGCCAATGTACACTCCGGCCTTCTTCAGGTGATTGGAATTTCAAACCGAACCCATTATTTCGTCAACCAGGGTAGAATGTTCTAGTTCCATGTGTCATACCTCCTCCAGTTATCTTAGTTTTAGTTACTTCCCTTTAGTAACTCAACTGTCCAAGCCCAGTGGATAAAAGCATTGGTTGAAGTAATCCAGTAACTTGACCTAATGAGTTGTGAGTTCAATACCTGGCCACAGCAGAGATAAACAAAAACTTGAAGAGTTGAGTTAACGGGAAATAAATGAAACTGAGATATCTGGAAGAGGCATGGAACATGGAACTAGAACAATCTACCCCGGTGGATGAAATAAAAAGTTCAGTTTCAAAGTTTCAATCACCTGAAGAAAGCCAAGAGCATACAACAACCAAAACGTTGGGAACAAATATGAGGACAACAGTCCAAACGATGTAAATAGTGTAAATTCTTTACCATAAAAGAAAAAAAAAATGAGTAATATAATTATGTCTTAAAAACAAATTTGATTTTTTTTTTTTAACTTTACACGATCCAATCTAGAATAATTTCTTCAGGGAATTCAGAGTGATATAAATGGGAGATAATTTAAATTTTAATCTCTACATTGATTATCAAAGAATTATATTACTTGTTCTATTCTAATGTAAGATATTAGCTATGGGGTGCAACAGAAATACCTCCCACATTTTAAACTGTCACCAGTGTGGTGATAGTAAACTTAGGCAAGTGACAATGGTGTCTTCATCTAGCTAATGTCTTACCATTATGTGGGAGGTATTTCTGCCACACCCTGTATTATGAATTAATTATATGTTACTAGTTTTAACCCTGTAAAAATTTCACAGTTTTCCTATTTTAATATTCTGATGCATCTTAATTCTTAAGTTAATGATTGAGTAAACTCATAGCGAGTTATGCAACAATAAATATCTGTAGAAATTCCCTTATTGCATTGTTAAATATTTGAGCTTAACAACTTTAAGAAAATATTGCAATAACAAGCAATGGTGGTCCTTATTTTAAGAAGTAAGGAGGTACAAATGAAAAGATTTGAAATTGACAACTTTTTCCATTTCACTGAAACAGCTGTTAAACATTGCTGTCTTCACTTTCTTTCATTCATTTTCTCACTGAAACCAAGTAGTGTTTTTCCCTTCTTCCACATGATCAAAATAGAATAGTCCATTATTTATAATGTATTGGCAGGGTGTGATAGTCATGCAAACAAATAAAGAGAGAGACAAGCACAATTATAAAAGAATTAGTAAAGCAGTTTATATTAGGAATTGTATAAAAATTCCTCTTCATATAGAAATCTGCAATCCAGAGAAATTATGATGAAAATGCATTTTCAGTATCATCTGCTAATCTGGTTCATATTTATTTTTACTTTAGTGGACTTAAAAAGTCTAATTTCCTGAAAAACTGTTTTAATAAAAAGATCTTATAAATTTCAACCAACAATTACATTGTCTGATCAATGAAGGCTTAACTGAAACAGCTAATTTTATCATTGACAAAAATTCAGAAAAAAGTAAAATCCTTTCTGTTTAGTTCATAATATTCTTAATGCACATTTCAAAAATCCCTTAGATTTCTGACCCTTTTCTTTAATTGCTTCAGCTTACCTTTCTGTTTATTTGATTACCTTTTTTTTTTCCACTCATCAGTATAATAAAAAATATCCATCTGTGTACCAATTATGTTTACTGATGAGGTCTTACTGCAGATTTATATATTCCCTATGTAATGAAGATTTTTGGTGTATCTGATTTTAAGAAAGAATTGAAACTATTTTAATTCAGTCCATTTATTTATTTGTTTTTTTTTTTCTTTTCTAGCACTGATTTGGACTGCATTGATGCCCCAGAAAAATTACCAGAATTATTCAAAGTTAGTCTTGAAGTGAAAGTCAGTTCAAATGAAAGACCAAAAGATGACCAAGTTCTACCCTGGGAAAACTTTGATGCTATGTCTATCAACTCTAAAATGTTATTTTCCTCTAAAGAAGAAATGGATAAGGTCACTGCTGAAGTGGGTAAGCTCTTAGGAAGTAATTGTAATTGTATATTGAAAATAAAAAATAAACATTGAATACTCTAAATAAATAAACAGTAAATTCTATCTGTCCATCCATGTGCCTGAAGCCCCTCTTGCTTGGGTCACACTTGCTCTACATAGACATATTATGCATTTTTGGAATTGGAATGATCCCAGGATTGGAAATCTGCCCTTCATCTGGTGCTTGAACATCCAGCATTGGGATTTGTGTCCGGATGAGGAGTGAACTTAAAAATTCAAATTTTAAAAATAACTGAAAAAAAGTGATTTTGAAGTTTTTAATTTATATTGAATTTCAAGTAACACAAAATGTTTGTGAATTTAAAAAATTTTGTTTTAAATTCAGTTTAAAATATCTCCAAAACTTTGTTAATTGAGGGAATCAATTTTATTTCTTCAAAATGCCAAGGAACTGAGTTAAAATGAGGTTTTTGTGACATGAGGTTTTGAAATTCTGCAAAGTTTGATTTGAAAAACTCAGTTTTTGGCCTGAATTGGACATAGCCTGAATCAGAGTTAAAATGCTGTTTTCTAAGCTGGACCAGAAGTCCCTTTAGTTTTGGGCCAGAGGCCCAATTAGCCTTTCACAGAAGCTAGCTTAAATATCTGCACGGAGCTAGTATTTAGAAGCAGAAAAATCTATTCAGTTGAGTGAAAATGAGATTTTTATGTCATTTTTATTTTATAAGCAATATTTATTTTTTAAGATTGTGAAAATTTGTATAGTTTAACTTTGGCTTGAAACTGCATAGATTTCAAAGTTCGACATTTCATTCAAACAATTGTAAGTCAACAATTGTTCGTACTTCAACGGAGAAAAATGTGTTAAGAATCAACTTTCAAGTTTAGTCTAAGTTGAGCCAAGTTTCTTGAACTAAATCTTGTAAATGTGCAAATCAAATCAAGCAACATCAACATCCCCCTTTTTGAAATTAGCACCTTGTCTTCATTTTGTCCTCCCTAGACAAATGTGTCCCTGGATAATTGCATACCTCTGATAATTTTTTGAAGTTACATATTTTTTTTTTTTTTTTTTTTAATGAGTTGTTTAATATAGAAATTTCAACACCAATACCTTTTAATTACTCTAAAAAAACAAGCAGGAAGGTAGTTACCATAAATAAAAAAGAGAGAAAAATTTCCTCTTTTAAGGCAAGAGAAAATTAAAGTAGCAGTTTCAGTTCACTCCAGCAGTGCATACCACAAACATCTAATAGATTCTGGATTTTATAGATTATATTTTTATTTGGAACCCATGGCTAAGTTCTGAAAATCAAAACCCCGGTGGAAAAATATTTGTGGATGAGGAAAATTACAGCTATCACTATCATAAGAAAAATACTGATGAAACAAAAACATACTGGTGATGTGTAGGGCGATCTTGCAACACTATTAATCTATTTTAAACAAAAATAAACTTTTAATTTTTTTTTTATTTTATTCCTTTTTTAAAAATTTATGATTACTACCTATGTTTTTTTTTTTTCAAAATTTATGCTAATTGCCTTTAAAAGCTTCAAAAAATTATCAGAGGTATGCAGTTATCCAGGGGCACATTTGTCTAGGGACACAAATGTCTGGTATGCAAATTTCCAGGAACACAACTGTCCTAGAACTGTGGTCTTTGGGGTATTCTCATTGTTTTATTCTTGGTCTACACATTGGCACTTAAGGTGTTAAGAAACATCTAAGCTATGCACCTGTTTCAGTTTAACCCACTTGAGGCAAGTTGTCCATTGACAAATCATCTTAAAAAAAAAAAAGACACTAGTTTTATAATACTGGGAATTCGGCTTGATAACCTCATAGTAGAATCTGAACAGGATCTTCTATGTGCCATGTCCCTTCAGGACATTGACAGGCATGGCTCTCCACAATTTTCTGTCCTTTGTAGCTCTTAATAAATTTTGTCTTTTTGTTATCTCCTAAATCTTGTTCCACCATCCATTTACTCAAGTTTCCTAGGTAGGTTATGCATTGTTTTCCCCTGTCTTTCTTGCCGTCAATCTATCATGTAAGTATAAAATTTTCCAAGCCTTCTTTCCTCATTATGTGCCCTATAAATTTCAACTATCTCTTTCTGATGTTAAGTATAAATGCCTTTTTTGTTTCCATTTTCCCTAAAACTTTGTCATTGCTCACATTTTCAGCCCATGGTATTCTCGGCATTCTTCTGTAGAACCACATTGCTTCAGTCTCATCTTCATCTGTGAGGAGATTGTCCAGCATTCACTATTATATAGGAGAACTGATATTCTGATAAATGTTTCTGTTTCTTAATACTTTGCTTAGCTTTTGGAAGGCAACTGCTATCCAACTATTCCTTCAGATATAAACATTGTTTAAATATATGATGAATAACCTGGAAGTAATACTTCCTATCTATTTCCATGGAAACTACAACAAATCTGGGATGACAATAATACTGAATAGGGCAAGTTTTCAATTACAAAACATTATTTCTTCCACCATTGGTTATGTATTTTCACTAGCAATAAACCTGCATGTAATGTTTGAAAAAGTGAGCACCAGCAGAGATAACTCATTTTAACACCTCAAAAATACTGAAAAGTATTTGATTTTAAGGATATTGTTTAACACCCGTGTTGCTGCATAATATTAATCATTCTCAAGAATTATCTTGATTTAATCACTATCAATCTCGATTGATCTTCTTGACCATCAAGCAAAGTTAAGTGAGAAAACTCTACAGTTGATGATTCATAGTGTATCTTTTTCATAGATTACATAGACCATTTTTCTGTATTTTAGTTGCCTTTTTACCTTTCTTATAGTTAAAAAGTAAAAAAATGTTGCTTATTTTCTTCCATTTTCAATGCTAGAATAGATCTTGTTAAAGGTACAAAATTTAATGGGCAAAAAGAAGGAAAGCAACTCTGGTAATTTAATACAAAAGAAGAGAATAAACACAATAATAATAATAAAAAAAAGATTAGCTACCTGGTTATCGCTACTTTCTCATCAGAAGTGGTGCAAAAAAAAATTATTTTTAAATTTGGGGCACAACTGACTAAAAAAGGTAACGTGAAATAGAAAATATATGCATATCAATAATATATTGAACTGGATATATTTCTTTGAAGACGAATCATTTCCAGCAATTATTCCTTCTGTTTACACAAGAAAGAGTGTCTCGAGTTAATGAAAATTGTTTCCAGAACTTTTAAATAATAATTTGAATGTGATTTGTAAGAATTGAGAACATGTCCTTCTAGTAGGATGATACTATAAATTTTGTATAAGGTGTTCCATAATTGCAGACCCACTTATTAAAATTATCTAGTTGACCCTTTCTAATAGTGTTAAAATCAATGAACAAGAAATATCCCAATTTTAACAATTTAAAACATGTTTGCTGAGATTACAGTTGTCACAATAGAATCAATTGATTTTTCTGGTTTATGTCCACATTGGGAGCATTTCATTTTAACTCTTTTGTAGCAAATACTTTTTTTTACCTACCCACAATGAAAATTGATATTTTTCTCCAATAAGAATAATTTATCTAACTACACTGTCATCAAGCTGATGTCATATATGGTGTCCAAAAAATATCTAAACTATTGTTTTTATACAACTGTTTTCTCAGATTAATGATGAAAAATGGATTCAATCAAATGAATCCTCTATGTCTTAAAAAAAAACATATTCTTCATCACATCTCATAAAATGGCAATGCAGAATCAGAAACAGAACCTTTACTAAATAACAAAAAAAAACTACATGACTTGAAGACTTCCAGCACATGTAAATTGAAGGAAAAATAATGATATAATCAAGATGTTGACTTTCCACACGACTTTAAGTGAAAGCTGTGGAACAAAACTCCCATTAATACTAGAGTTGATAACAGTGGACTTGAAGTTTGATTTTCCTGTTTTAAGAAAGATTTCAACCAACAGTATCTCTTATTTGGTCAATGAATGTTTAATGTTTCCTGTATGCAAACTTCACTACTACTATTAACATTTAAATCATTTTCTACTCTCGTTAGTAAAAATCAATCTAAGATAGACTAAATATTCCATCAATTTTTAACACATTGACTGCCAGAGGTCATTTATGAAAACTAACTTCAAATACCAACTTCATAAAAAATTTTTGTAAGTTGATTTATAGCTTAAAATGAAGTCATAACATTGTTTTCACTCTAAAAGTATCACTATGAATGAACTTGTTGATGCCCACAGATGAAAATCTATCAGAAAATGCAGTCAATGTGTTAAAATCACTTTTTCTTAAATGTTATAAAGAATAAACAATTGATTTCTTTTCTTTAAAATGTTGATTTTTATTTTTTTTATTTCAGCTATTTGTGAACAGAGACAATCACTTCAGCGAAACTCTAGTCACGGTTCATCTGACACTCCAAATGAGAGCCCAAGTAAATCTTCAGTTGGACGAGGGTCACCTCAATTGGCTGGCAGCCCCAGGACAAAGCCCAAAAGGCCTGAAACTTGTCCAAAAACAGTTGGCAAAAGCCAGTTCTTTGACAACCTTGACTGGCAAAAGGATGGGCGTGCCTCACCCAGTGGTCAGTCAAGACCACCAGAAGAATCAACTGAAAGTCTTCTTGACAATGTAGAAACCACAGAGGATGATTTTTCTGCCTTGTCAAATACACGGGTCAACATTCCACGTGGGCCAAGCCCTACACCCTTCCAGCAACAAGGGTCACCTCAACATAAACCAACACTACCTACAGACAAGGAGGACAGTCAAGCTGGTTTTCAGACCACATTTATTGCCCCTCCCAAAGAGCAAACAGCTGATCTGCTAAATATAGGTGGAGAACCAATAAACAGTTCGGGTGACAGTAGTCAAAATCTGGCCAGTCACATGAATCTTTTAGATATGGGTGAATCTGCACCAGTCAGTAATTTTGACCTCTTGATGGGTGGGTCAGACTGGAAGGGTGATCAAACTTCTGTTTCATCACAGGGATCCCAGTTGGGTGACACATTTGACCCTTTCCAGCAGGCTACAACACCGACTTATCCCCAGCCCCAAGCATCGCCACAAAAGAAACCAGAGATCCGGGAGCCACAAATGAATTTTGGTAATTTTGATCCATTCCAATCATCTTCAAATACTCAGAATGAATTCTTTAATCTAATGAATGGTAAAAAATCAAGTTCTGCCCATATACAACCATCTCCAAGTGCAGGAATTGATCTGATGGGCTCTTGGGCTGATAATAGCACAAGCAGCGGCCTCATGGGCTCCAACCTGAGTGGGTCCACCAGCAACCTTTTCCCTGGTAGTTTACCGAAAAAGAATCCAAGCTTTCCATCAGGACTCAATCTACCCAATATTTCTGCCCCTGGAGGTGCAGGAGGCCTTGGAGGACAAAGTCTAGGTTCCATGAATATGGGGAGCACTGGCCTTCCAAGAACAGCTTCAGCAGCAGCAGCTATGAATATCCTGGGTGAGGGACCAACACCAGCAAAAAGTGCTCAGAATCTAAAATCTCCAGATCCATTTGCTGACTTGGGTGAGTATTTTAAGAAATTTTAATTTCAATCTAAACAATATCTACATATCTAGTCTCTGTGTGTGTACTTGCCTATCTATCTATCTATCTTTTTTTTTATAAAGAAATATTTCTGCTCGTGTATATTCCAAAGTTTCTCATTAAAGATTTTTTTTTTTGTTTTTAAATTTTATTTTTTTCTATAAAACTAATTACTTTGTATGCTTAGAGAAAATCAAATTCTAAGTGTTTTAATAAAATTAACAAAAGAGTAATTTATGAATTATTCTTATATTTAAAAAAAAATTATTTTTAAAAAGCTAGAGATGCCAGTCACATGGCCTCCATGTTTAAGTAAAGTCATTCGATATTTTAAACTGGATGCTGAATTCCTTAATCCTTTTACCCTTCAAGAGGTATCATATAAGGTCTAACATTCAAAAAATTGCCAAAGCATATCAAGCACAGGTTTCACACAAGCAAACTTAAATATACAATGTAATGTCTTAAAAATAAATGCATATTTCAAGAGACTTCTTTATTATTTTCTATTTTCAAATTCCATGACTAATTTTTTCTTATTAATATTTCAAGTGTACCTCAGAGTTTTAATTATTCTACACATGCACCCTGAAATAAAAATGGTTGAGAAACATTGCTTTTAGGGTTTCACACATTTAGAAATATTTATTAGCTAACTGCTTTATAACACTGTGATATATTTTTGCTGTGAAATAACTAAGCCAGTAATGAAAAAATGATTTAAATGAGTCTTAGGGACAAAGAATTAAAAAAAAAAAAAATTAACACACAAATTAGCACTTTAACATACTCCGGACTCAAAAACTGAACCTAGCTTTAACTAAGTAAATAGTTTTGATATAAAGAAGATATCTGACCAAAAGGTTGTTAACTTTAATTATTTACAGATGCGTTTTTTTTATATATATATATATATATATAAAAGGCAGGATGTGCATGTGTGACGAATGCACCGCCGTAATTTTCGACAGATTTGCACCAAAATTTACATGCACATGCTCCAAGTTCGCGGGAAGGCCAAGACTGACTTTGCATTTCCCAACTCCCATCAATAGTGGAAATAATCGATTTTTTTCATGTAGTTTGCGGCCATTTTCTACTGGCCAGAGTGAGAGCCAATAGCTGGCTGCCACAAATAGGCAGGAAGATTCTATTAGCCAGTGTGAGAGCCAACAGCCGACTGACTCAAATGTTAACTAGCATGCAAAAAAAATCGATAGCTGCATTCGTCACAAGTGGGAAAAATTTAAATCTGCATGGCACTTTACTCCAATTGGCTCATTCGCTTGCTTAAACTCAACATTGATTCTGATTCAAGAGAACTGGGTTAGGTGTGAAAAAGTATTTGTTGTTAACATTCTTTTTCATTTGGTTTTTCCAGTTATGAGTCCTTTTTTAAAGCTGATCATTTTGTGTTCATTTTGTTTAGTTCTTTTTTTCGTAACAGATTTAATGTTTAGTATAGAGCTTAGAAAAAAATTCACAGTGAGATAGGCAAGAAGTAAGGCATGTAGCAACATCAGCATGGCAAAGGACATGCCTTTAAAGGCAAGGAAGGGCAAAAATATTTTAAGTCAAGTGATAGCGATCGCTGTATGAGTCTACGATTTTTTAATCAAGCACGGGCAACGCTGCTATATATATTAATCATTTCACCCCAAGCAAGTCAATAAAGCCACTAAGACATAGAGGGTTAATGAGTTTGAAAGAATATAAAAAGAAAAACAGTATTAAGAGAAAACACAATAACAGAGCTGGTATTAAGAAAATAGAAGATAAGGATTGACATTGCATTTATTTATTTTTTTTTTTTTTGACTGGAAAACAAGAAGCTGGAAGAGTTCCACAAGCAAGAAGTGCAAGAAAAGGAACTGTTAGCATAGAACATACAGTTACATCTATCCATTTCAGCTGTAAAATGATGAGACCTTGCTGCCAATCTGATACTGTGCTTAAATTCATAAAGTCTAGGTACCATAGAGGAAAAGCTTATTGGAATAATTACCATGAAAATATTTATAGAAAAGGCAAAGGGAAGCTACATTACAATGGTGGAGAAGTGACTGAAGCCAAAATGCCAAGTCAGGCACAATGATATTGCAGATCCTTCTTTGTATTTTACCAAGAATCTCTAAATGTATAGCAGGGGCACCAGACCATATCTGGCAGCAATATTCAAAGTTTTATAGGGTTTTTTTAGAAATAAAACAATTACTTACCAAATATCAAATTTCATGCACTTGTGAAAAAAAAAAGACTGTACTACATTCAGTTTATGTATACTGAACAAATTCTCCAAATTTAAAATTTTTTTTTTAACTACCAGTCTGTTTTTTTCTGTGTAGAGCTGAAATAAGCATTATAGATTTTTGAATAGATAAAAAAATATCACTTATAGAATCAGTATTTCTATGTCAAAAGCTTGGGTAACTCACATTATTTAGTTATATACAAACACTGACATAGAATTGAAAACTTTCTTAGAATACTTACTATACTGCAATAATTAAATGTGCTTCTATGTTGTATATTGCAGGTAACTTGTCTTCAATGAAGTCTCCTGGCAGCACAAGTAGTCTTGGGACACCATCTCCAGCAGCACCCACATGGCAGCAGCCTAGCCCGCAACAACCTAAAGCTCCATTCAGTGGATTGTACCCAGGTAAAGTTTTGGTTGATTGTCTGAGACATAAACCTCATTTTAATGAGGTATGACTTTTCAGATGTGTCCCCATAGCTTAATATTTCTCTAAGGAAAAATATTGAAAGTTTTAACAAACTTATTATTTGAATTTAATGTTTATATAAGCTGCAATATTACTAATTATATCAAAAACTTCATGTATTTTAACTTTTTTAATCATTTCACCTCAAGCATGACGATAATGCCACAAGGGCACAAGGTTTTACAAGTAGTGAAAGAGAATACAAAAACTTTAGTGATGAGAAGTGGATGGGAAAATGACAATAAAGGAATAAGGTTCATAAAGACAGAAGATGGTGATTGATTTTGCTTTTAAATTTTTGAAGATTGTAGTTATCAGGGAAGCAAGAAATCAGAAGGGAGTTCCACAAGAAAAGAAACTGTTAGATGCAAGTAGCAGTTGCATCTATCTAGTTCAGCAGTAAAACAGTGAGACCTAATTGCCAATCTAGTAGCATGCTTAAACTCATGGAGTCACGGAGAACAGCTCATCAGAACAATTGCATTGAAAAATATTTGTAGAAAAGACAGGAAAGCCATGTGTTACGTCAGTGAAGTTGAGATGCCAGGTCCAGACTGATTACATTACAGACCTTCCCATGAATTTTGTCAAGAACCTCGAGATGTATAGTAGGAACACCAGACCAGATATGGCAGCATTATTCAATGCATGAATGAACAGTAGATTTATAAATGTGCAAGAAAGAGTCTGACGAGATGAATTGTCTGGTACAACACAGTGAACCAATTTTCAGAGCAGTAGATCTAGCAATTGATTCAATATAATCACTCCACTTCATGTCAGTGGAAAACATGAACCTAAGAAGACACAGTGTTGCTCTCCTGGAACATGCTGATGGCAGGCAGAAAAGGTTGACCTGTCCTATGAAAAGAGAAAAGTTGTCATAGATGTTCTTTTACCTCACTCGAATTTCTGTATGAACATTTTCAGCAAGACATCTGTTTTTTAAAGTTTTTTGTCAATTTGAGAAGTCCACTTGAATTTCCTACTTAAGACATAGCTACTTAGACCTGACCATTAGAGAAACAAGAGACAAAATTTTCTTTTTAATCAATTCACCCCAAGCAAGACAATAGCACCACTAAGATGCAAAGGATTACTGAGAGTGAAAGAGAATAAGAAGACTTTAGGAGAAGGAACCAGAGGCCCAAACCAAAATGTGGAAACAAGGAATAAACATCTACACCTGTTCAGAAGATGGGGAAGGAGTGTGAACTGGACAATTCACAAACCTTGTGTAGAAATTTGATAGCGCCTTGGTTGGCAATCAGTCTGGGATGATGAACTGGTCCCAAACCAGAAGTATGTTCTTAAAGCATATCGATGGTAAATGCTATCTCTTTTCTGGTAACTCCTGCAGCCAAAAATTCACTTCATTTCAGTTATTCAATCAAACTTTTTCGATTTACTCTCATATTTAAAATTATTAGATTTATGTCATTGTTTTTAATTTTCAAAATAAAATTAAGTGGAAATTTAAATAAATATAGTGAAGCATTTCAAATAGAAATTGAGATCAGCATTTGATCTTTATTATTAACAACTGTTTTTTTTTTTTTTTTTTATCATTTCACTCCAAGCAAAGTAATAATGCTACTAAGACACAAGGGGTTACTGGGAGTGAAAGAGAATGAAAAAACTTTAGAAGGACCCAGAAACCCAATCGTAAACAAGAAACAAGGGATAAACCTCTGCTACTGTTCAAAAGACGGGAGGCGTGTGAACCGGGCAATAGACAAGCCTATCTCCTCCTATAATAATAATAATAATAAATTAGCAAACTTACTATTTTTTTTCACTTGTTTAAATAATTCAGTGAAGTTTTAAGAAAATATAATTAAACAGATTATTTTGACTTATTTAGATAATTACATTAATTTTTTTCCATTCCATTCAACTAATTTGTAGTAATGTGAAATAGCAGACAACAATGCTTATGAATACTGTAGGTTTTTATGAATAGCATGCTTATGAATATTGTAGGTTTTTATGAATAGCATGCTTATGAATACTGTAGGTTTTTATGAATAGCATGCTTATGAATACTGTAGGTTTTTATGAATAGCATGCTTATGAATACTGTAGGTTTTTATGAATAGCATGCTTATGAATACTGTAGGTTTTTTATGAATAGCATGCTTATGAATACTGTAGGTTTTTATGAATAGCATGCTTATGAATACTGTAGGTTTTTTATGAATAGCATGCTTATGAATACTGTAGGTTTTTTATGAATAGCATGCTTATGAATACTGTAGTTTTTTATGAATAGCATGCTTATGAATACTGTAGGTTTTTATGAATAGCATGCTTATGAATACTGTAGGTTTTTATGAATAGCATGCTTATGAATACTGTAGGTTTTTTATGAATAGCATGCTTATGAATACTGTAGGTTTTTTATGAATAGCATGCTTATGAATACTGTAGGTTTTTTATGAATAGCATGCTTATGAATACTGTAGGTTTTTTATGAATAGCATGCTTATGAATACTGTAGGTTTTTTAACTTATAACTGAATTTTGAAAAAGCAGATATAAACTCTTTCTACACAGAAGATGAAACATCTCTTCAGATTTATTTAGATCGCCATCTTTAAGGACACTGTAAAGGTTCAATGATATATTTTCTTTTTTAATCTCTTATTCTAAATTCTGTACAATCTATGTTACTTTTTTGCAGGAGCTGGTGGTACTGCAACAGCTAGTAGCGGCTGGCAACAACCACAGGCTCCCACTACAGCCCAGGCTCCACCATCACCCAAGAAACAAGTCCCACCCCAACAGACAGCTCCACCCCAACAGAAATCTGCTTTTGGAGGGGCCAGTGTGATTGGTAATCGAGAAGATCGAGGAACTCGAAAACCATTTGGTAAATGTCATTAATTTTCATAATTTCTGTATGCGAAAGAACTGTTGAAAGATGTCTGTTTAGGCAAATTTATCAGCCGTAAGTGTCAATGGTATAGAGGGGTACAATTATGAGACAAAAACTTAATGATCCTGAAAGTTATTTTAAAGTGGATTGAGAGATCATCAAAAGACAAGAAACAATAGAGAACCATGTCCTGAAAGGGCCATTATACATCGAGAGTAGACACTTCTTTTGCTAAACAACACAAAGGGAGAGATATCAACAGGCTTCAATCAACTGATATAGATAGAAACATGGAGATGCTGAAAAGTTCTCATCCTGACCTATTCCCCAAAAATCTAATCAAATGACCAGTCATCAGAATCTGGTAGGAATCCCTTCTTGGTCAAACTAACTAGCACTGATTCACAGACATATGGTTAAAGAAAGAATAATTGATTAGATTCCTGACATTCTTCATCAAATACAATATTTTTAAAATTCATTTCACTCCAAGCAAGGCAATAAATCCACTAAGATGCAAGGAGGTACTGAGAGTAAAAGAAAATAAGAAAAAGTTATTGAGAAGAGAGGACAATAAAAGAACAAAATTCAAGGTGACAATTGATACTGCATTTGAAATTTTGAAGATCGTAATTGAGAGGAAAGCAAGAAGCTGGAAAAGACATAGGAAAGCTACGTTATGGCGGTGGGAAAGTGATTGAAGCCAAGATGTCAGGTCAGGACTGATAACATTGCAGATTCTTCTTTGGATTTTGTCAAGAATCCCTAGAAACATAGCATAAGCACCAGACCAGATGTGGCAAGTAAGTAAATGCCGAATGTACAGGTAGAGTGGCAGTTTACAGTGCAGAAAGGTGGAATCACCAAGCAGTGTTCAAATTCTGGCCTAGTTACATTCACTTTCACACAAATGTCTTTAGGAAAAGTATGAAACCCTCTTCTCTTCTCCTTTTAGCTCTGGGTTAAACATCAGAGTAGACTGGGTTCTCTAGCTTTGGGTGGTAACCAACCTTGAAGGAAAACTCTTAATTCAAAACTGTTGAGAATGTAATGAGGAAATCACTCTTATTTTTTCCCCCAGAGTCATGGAAATTCACAGATTTTAAAGAAATGGATTCTGTGAAAAGACATGATCACCTATAGTGGAGTTCACAAATTTTTTCTAGTGATTGAACACTTGTCAGATTGAATTGCATCTCAACCAGCCTTGAAAAAATGAACACACTACTTAAAAAACCTGCAATCTTGTTTTTTTGTTAATTCAAAAGAACACTTTATCAAAAGTAAGATGATATACCATGACTATTTGGAAGATCATTGTCAGAAATCTACTGAATATGACTGCATATAAAACAGACATTTAAAAAAAATTCAAATTTTGCACTGTATTTAATGCACTGGTATTATGACTAGGAGGCTGTCTACAAAAGCTTGATGAGACATCTATGGGATTTAAATGAATGCCAACAGCAGATCTTCAAATACCAACTACACTTTTTGGCTGGCAGATATATATTATTCTCCTATGTATTTCACCTTACGGCCTGATGTTGAAATGCTGGTCCTCATTTGATCACCGAAGTTAAGCAACATCGAGCCTGGTCAGTACTTAGATGGGTGACAGCTTGGGAATTACCAGTGACTGTAGGCTAGGATTTGTGGGTGAGTTAATGGATAATGGCTTGGATTTGGAAATCTGATTACCAAGTTCCAATTCCAGTCAGGTTTGTTATAATCACTTATGTGCAAATACCCTTGGGGAAGGTATAAATCCACCTCTTCTTCCCCCAGATATGGGTTAATTAGCATGGCTTGTATCAGAAAATCATTATCTCCAAAAAGGTCATAGAATCTAAAAATAATTTCTGGCCTTAAATAACCTGCAAAGGTTTGATAAGCCATTAAAAAAACAACAAATCAATCAAAAATCATGTATTTATTCTATTCCTTGTTAGACTATATTTAGGAATTTTTATTTTAATCAGTTATATTATGTTTTTTTGTTTTTTCTTTACTTTTTGTTAAGGACCAAAACCCAAAGTTGATTCTGATGCCTTTGGTGACTTGCTTGGAGATTTTTCTTCCAAGAAAGCAAATGAACCTCGCACAATTGGTGAAATGAGGAAGGAGATATTAGCAAAAGAAATGGATCCTGACAAACTAAAGGTAAGAGTCTAACAGTTCAATCCTATTTTTGTGATTATACTAAACATCGGTCAATATTTACATTATTTATAAGACTAATATCTTCATCTCTGTTGTTGCTATCATAGCATTCTTTAGGGAACTTCAAACTGAACCTTTATTTAATCTACAGGAGTAGACTGTTCTCTTTCTGCTGTCCATGTCTAGGGATATGTCATCTTGTTCTTATTTAGTACTACTCAGTTTTGTTTCCACTTAGTCTGAGTTTGTCCAGGAATTGAATCCACAATTTACTAATCAAATCTTTAATCCATTACGTTATTCTTCACATGTAAATAATAACCCCTAATGCCAGAAATTCAAACAGAAACCTTCATGCCGGGCCATACTGCTAGTGTATATATATATATATATATATATATATATATATTGACAGTTTTGTAAGAATATTTAAGTACATCTTGAAAACTTTTATGTCTTTCATAAAGATGTATGTTAACAGCAGTGGAAGTGTTAATGCATCATAATAATTTGCACATCAATTTTTTTTTTTCTTTTTGTATTACCATTTTGGATATTTCAATTTTTAGATAATGGAATGGACAAAAGGAAAAGAACGAAATATCCGTGCCCTGCTTTGTTCTCTGCACACAGTTTTGTGGGAAGAAGAGACACGATGGAAAGAATGTGGAATGCATGAATTGGTCTCAGCTGACCAAGTGAAAAAAGTCTACAGAAAAGCGGTTCTGTCTGTGCATCCTGACAAGGTAAGTCTTGACCAATGGTTGGAGAACGTAGAAATGTAACCATCTTAAAACTGGGTTGTCAGTTGTGTAAATCCTTGCATCCTGAAAGCATAATTTTGTATTTATTTATATCAAACCATTTTTCTCAGTCCACTAGAGGTTAAATTTTCCTCAAGGTCTGTCTGATTTGGACAGAATTGAGCCTTGTTCTGCCATGCTGGCCTATGTCATGTTTGCTGGGGTTTGAAATCAAATTTGTCCTTCACTTAGATTAAATGCTAACAAATCCAGTCAGTCCTGTTATTTTTAACTGAGCTGAATTCATGCTTTTCCCAAGGGCATTACTTTGAACACAACAGCTTTGGCCAGAGTTTGAATTTGTCCTTCATCTAATTCTATTTTCCACACCAATAACTGTTATGCAACCTGCTCTCTCCTTTTTTTTTTTTATTTGATACAAAATTCAAGAACTGTTACTTGGATCATTGGCTTACAGCCACATCATGTTAAAACATTGGTTCTTGTGCAATCATCACAGTTAAGCTACATTGAGTCTGGTGAGTACCTAGACGGGTGGCTTCTTGGAAATACCAGGTGTTGTAAGTAGATGGTGTAATGGATAAGAGCTCAGGATGAGAAATCAGAGTTGGATTCATTACATTCACTTACATGCAAACATTCTTGGGAAATGTATGAATCCATCTCGTCCCTCCATCTATGGACTTATTTGAAAATCATTATCTCCCAAAAATTGTTAATACAATATTTACTTAAGAAAAAAAAAAAAAGAATCATTCTTATAATCAAAAAAAAAAAAAATGTTCCAATTTTAAATAACCTAGAAAATGTTAAGTTGTAAAAAACAAATCAGTTAATACTTGGATTATTATATTTTTATTTATATTCTCTATAATCATCTTAAATTAATATAGTTTAATTTATTAATTACTTGTACACTTCAAAAAAAAATTATTTCAGATAAAGTTGGAGGTTTTTTTTTTTTTTTTTAAATATTTCTATTTTTTCTTTTATAATTAAGATAAATAATTAAAAAAGATCTTCCCACTGTATATCTAACTATTTCTGAAACTCAATTCCCTATGAAGGATCAGTTTGATATTGATGTCAGCAACATTAATTTTTAGAAAATAGTAATGGTAATGTTTCAGTGAAATTAGAATAACTAACAGCAAAATATTGATTGCTTTTTTTCATGAAGTTTGGAAATGACTTGAAAAATTATGATATTGAATGAATGCATTTCTTTGTCAGTTCAAAAAGACGTCCAGTTGTGATATAATGTTAAAAGAATTTTGATTTCAGAAAATTGAAATGTTAAAGAATCAGTAAATAAAGGAAAATAATTTGTTATGCACACACACATATCAATGGCGACTTTGTCATCAATGTTTGTCAGGCTCATTACAATCTTTAACAAAATATACTATTTGTATAACTTAAATGCTAAAATGATTCCTTTATTCTAACTAAAATATATCATTTTGAAAAGTCTCTGTGCATGAAATTAAAAAAAAACATTTTTGTATTTTAATATTGTAATAATTCTATAAAAAATAAACATTTATGTTTTTTTAAATTTCCAGACATAAACAAAAGAGTCAAGGCAAAGCCATATTTTTTTTTTTCTAAATAACATGTATCTATCTCAAGTGTGTGTTTGTATATATGTCTATGTGTTTGTGCATTTATGTATCTCTGTCTGTGTGTTTATGTACTGCTGACTGATATATTTCCTCAACACTTACCCCAGTCACACTCTTCATCCCAACCCTCCAGTCAATGACCAATTTTTAGGTTGGACTAAATTTAATTTGCCCTTTCTCAAAAGATACATTCCGCTAAAATAACTTATATTGTACGAAATAAATTTTAAAATGGATATTTGAAAACAAAAAGTTAAAATAAAATTTTTTTTCTCTGAAATATAGGGCATACAAATCATTAGAGATTTTTAAAAGATTATTTATAAAATTAAAGCAAGAAATACACTGCCTATTAAGTATGTCTTTAGCTAAGACCTACACAACCCAACTGGGTACGTTAATTTTATTTCATTCTTTTTTCTTTTTCTTTTTCTGAAAGATATCAATGAAATTTTATTTTGGTCAAGATTTTGAGGCACAAATTTAAAACAATTAGTTTTGTATCCAGCTGAAGACAAGAATGAAAACTATGCACTACAAAAAATTTTTGTTGCTTTAAAATAGACATGCTTGAATGTTGAATCACTTGGGCTAAGCCCAACAAACCTGACCCCCTAGAGTTACCACTAATATATATATATATATATATATATATATATATACACCTAGTGAGCCAGACAAACCTACCTAGGTTTCACCTAAACGGATCGTCAGGGAAAGTTTGGCTAACGAGGCAAAGAGAAACACATATTTATAGGTGATAGCTAAAATCATACCACCACAAAAAAAAAAACAAAAAAAAAAAACCCTAAGTGGGGGATATTTATTCAACAAAAAAAAAAAAAAAAACCTCAGTGGAAAGTCAATAACGGGAAAACGTCTAATTTAGTAGCCAAGATTTTTTATGTCTACATACATTGAGAATTTCAGTTTTAGAGTTTAATAGTTGGTTGGGTTGATCATATAAAGCTATGGCTAATTTCTCCTCGTTGTAGCTCTTTCTTTTTTTAAAACCTTTTTTTCCCCTCGAGATTGATTTGATTAGCAAATCAAAAATTCGAGGGTTTTTCGAAACGAGCCTAGTTATCTATATTTATATGTGTGTATATATATATATATATATATATATATATATATATATATATATATATATATGTGTGTATGTGTGTGAGTGTAAATATTATCAGAGTGTACCTGTAAGAGACAAAATGAATAGACGAGAGGAAAAAACTTTTCTTAGCTGACTCATTTCATCCTCTGAGGGGCTTGCCTTGATAAAAAGTCCCTCAGAAGACGAAATGCATCAGCTAAGTATAGTTTTTCCATTTGTCTCTTTTTATTCATATATATATATATATATATATATATATATATACACACACACACACACGCACAAATACCATTTCAGTTTTCTTGTAAACTTGATGACTTTGCTTTTAATAACTTTATTTCCTGGTCTCAACTGAGTTTAAATGAAGAGCCAAACTTGAATAACAAATTCTTTTACTTTTTTCAATCTGCTTTTGTGTTGTTACAAGAATCTTTTCAAATGCTTCCATAAACATAACATATGTCTTCCTCTTGTTTTTTTCAGCTACAAGGAACACCACATGAAGCCCTGGCGAAAATGATTTTCATGGAGTTGAATGATGCCTGGGCCGAATTTGAAGAAAAAGGAATGCAATCACTTTGTTGAAAAGAAATCATAAAAAAAAACTTTGGTCATCACAAAATGGCTCCTGAATTACATTTATTCAAACATTCCAAAACTTGGATTTTTGCCTTGTGTGGGGGGAAGAGGGGCAAGGCAACTCTGTATTACAAAGAAAGAAAGAGGAGAAGAAAGTTGACTTCCCACTCATTCTGAAGCATTATTTGTTCATTAGGCATGATGCTCTTTTGCCTTGTGACTCTCTATATGTCGCTCTCTCTCTCTCTTCTATGTCTTGGTTAAACAGTAACCAAGTAGTGAATAGAGTTGAATTTGATAAATTTGCTGGATCTCTTTTGTTTTTTTACAAGAAACAAAAAAAGGGGGGAAAACCTATCTGCAAAAGCCAAAGAAAAAAATGGCTAAAACTATCAAAGAATATTAAAAACCAATATAAGTGGAGCATGTAGATATACAGATGTTATATTGTTTTTTGTTGTTTTCTTTTTGTATATAATGTTGACAATTACAAAGTTAAACAACAACTTAAAACAAAAAAAATGTAAAATTTGATTATTAAAAAAAAAAAATAAGTGCTGTTGTAAATTTTTGTAAATAATTTCTACTGGAGTACATCTGCATTTATTTGTCTGCAATCCCCACACCCTGGCATCTCTCGGCTATTATTTTCCTGATGGTGTTGTGATTGAATTTTCATATCTCCAAGTGTATTGGTAAATTGGCTCAAGTGATTTATTGCCTCTTTTGAGAATGGCAATTAGCTATTTCTGCTCCTCCAACTAAATGCAGTTTCTATTTTTTGGTCAAGTTAGTTCAAATTTAAAAACTGATCAACTTAAAAACGGCAAAATCAAAGTGTTCACTATTGTTCTTTTATTGTTTTCATTTTTTTTTTTTTTTTTTTTTTTTTTTGATTTTAGAATTTTCAAGATGGGAACCCCAATTCCAAAGGAACTTTCTCTTCGTCTACTGCTGTTAGTGTAGGTCTTAATGTAGCTTCTGCTTCTCGTTCATTTGTGGTCATCTTAGTATAATCTTTATATGGTTGATTGATATAGCAAATCAATCAGTTGACTGATTGTTCAATCGCTCTGTCAGATTGTTGTTCTTTGGGGAATAAAAAAAATAAAAACGTTTCGACTTGATCAATAGACAACATGTAAAGTATTTTAGCAATTAACAAATAGATAAAAAGAAACAATGAGATCAAAAAATTATGAAAATTATTTGAGTATTGATGTTTTTTTTTTATATTAAATATAAAAATGTTTGTTAAAATGTCCTGTGAAATTGTTTTAGAGAAAATAATTTTTGTGAAAATTTCCTGCTTTTATTTTCTTTGTTGTTGAATTTGATTTTGTCTTAAAAACTCTATTCATAATGGTTCTTAAGTCAATAGACAGCTTGCGTGTATGTTTATCACGCTCAATTGACCCTTACTGACACATAAACACATACTTTTTCATACATATGCCTAGATAAAAGGCAAGTCAGATTTAATGCAACTCACTAAAAGTTGAAGGTGAATTTCTCTGCAGAAAAAAAATGCACAAAAATGAAGGCAATACATTCAAGATTGATTATTTATTGTTCATTGTATACAACATTCCTTTTGATACATGTTTACTTACGTAGAGTTGATGTACATATACAGAATGAATTAAAATTTTTGCAAGCAATGGTGGAAGAAAATTACTCGTTCAAATCAAGACTAAAAGAAATTCACTTCTTGGAAGATTATTAATCTGTTGTACTTAAAAAAAACAAAAAAACTGTGGCTCTGAAAATCAATGAAAGCAAAAATTGAACTTGCATTATTTATTAATAAAATTATTTAATTTTGAAATAGTTTTAAGGTTAAGAAATGTCAAGTTAAGTCAAGTCAGTTACCTGAATTTCTTACTTCTTCCAGAAGATAGCAAATAATTCAGTTTAAAGGTATAAATTTGATAAATTACTCATTGGATCTTTATAGAATTTCAAAATGCACACATGCAAAAAAATCTTTTTGTTGAAATTATGATCGGTTCAAGTCCTACTATTGCTCATATCATTGCCATGTGCTCTTATAGAGATTCATGTAAAGAAAAAAAATCTAGTGCAATTAGGAATTTTTTAGTAAAAAGTAATATTTTTCTTATCTTCAGGAACATGCTCATACATTGTTTATACTTAATGTCTAAAAGATTTTTCTTATATTATTAATTAATTTAGTAAACTTTTTTCTTATTTAATGGATCAAAAAGATTGGGAATGGGATATATCTCATCAAATATTCAAAACACAAATTCTTGTCAATATACTCAGAGCCAGAATTGCTGACCAAATTATTCCCACTTTTTTTTTTTTTTAATTCTGTAATCTACAAAGGAGGCTGTGGAGTACCATGATCGCTTATGTATTGAAGTAATATGGCATAAAACATGAGTCTACATTTATTAGGTGTTTGTGGTGAAATCCATTATTTATTTGCTTATTTTATTTTTTTAAATGATCTGATTGTATTCTTGACATTTTTGTTCACATGGAGTATTTTAAAGCTTTAATTATTCATTAAGTCATCGCTTATGATAAAATCTGACTTGATTTATCCCCCTTTAGATATTAAAATATTTATTTAAAGGGAGGTAACTCTTATTTTTTTAATCGTTGAAATTTCCCGTTTACTATGGATTCAGTCTTTTGTTATTGGACATTTCAATCTGTAATTAATCTTTTTAATTGCATTTTGTGGGATTTTTATGGTTTCCTCGTAATACGGATACAAATCTTACAACAAGTGTGAATAAGTCTACAAAATGTTTTTTTTTTTTTTTTTGTAAAGAAATACATAAGATTGTAGATTATAATTAGTGAACCAATTGAGATACAATTATTTACCTTTTACTGGGAAGTGATACAAACAAAAAAAACATTATCCACTAGATATATTAGGTGACAGTTTTTCTGTCACTAATCATATGTCAAAATTCAACAAGAGGCCTTTGACCAAACCCATTTGAAGTTGGTCCAAATTGGAAATTTCTTTTTATTTCAATTAAGTCAAGTTTCTTAACTCCATACAACTATCTTATGTATTGTCAACATTGTTGATTATTCATCTTGGAGAATTAAAAGCTCTTCTATTACAGCCTGGTAATGCCTATCTTCTTTATAAGCATTTTATAAGCTATATTTCATGATGCTAAAACACCAGTTTATCATTGCCTACTGCCAGATAAAACTTGTTTAAAAAATTCCACTTGATTTTCTTTTATGTCAGAATTGATTTTGAGTCATACATTAGGATTTGTTCACTGTTATTCAAATTATTGAACCTGCAATGTTAATTTGCTGTATTAATGTTAATATTGCTACCATAGTCGTTTCTTAAATTTATCTCTGTACAAGCAGACCTGATGGCTTTTTCAATAAAGCTTACAATTTAGAGTTGTTACACAAAAATGATCACAATTTCTCTGTCTTCAAGGTCATTTTTTTTTTTCATGGGTCCAATGAAATGTCATAACCAGTAGCCATGAGATGCAAGAGATTTTTCTGAATAATGAAATATTCAGACACTGCATAACAACTTCAGAAATGTAAAAGTTGAAATTTTCCTGTGAGATTTTATTTACATTCAGTTTAAGAGAGGATGAACTGATTCCAAATTAAGGCATATCAATGGTAAACTCTATCTCCTTTCTGTGGCAACTCCTGCAGCCAAAAATTCACTTCATTTCAGTTATTCAACCAAAATTTTCAATTGATTCTCATATTTAAAATTATTAGATTTATGTCATTGTTTTTAATTTTCAAAATAAAATTAAGTAGAAATTTGAATGAATATAGTGAAGCATTTCAAATAGAAACTGAGATCAGCATTTGATCTTTATTATTAACATTTTTCTTTCGTTTTTTTTTTTTTTTTTAATGTCATCTCAAGCAAGGTGATAATGCTACTGGGAGTGAAAGAGAACAAAACTTTAGGAGAAGGAACCAGAAACCCAATACTAAACAGGAAACAAAAAATAAACTCTGCTCCTGTTCAAAAGACAAGGAAATGATTTGAACTAGGCAGTTCTATTAAATTTGTGTCTAAATTTGATAGACCAATTGCCAACTAAAGCTAGCAATCCCTAAAAGATAAACTAATTCCAAATCAGAAGTACGTTCTTAAGGTATATCAGTGATAAATTTTAGCTCCTTTCTGGCAACTTCTGCAGCCAAAAGGTCCACTGGGTTGTGATGTCTCATCATGCCACCGGACTCATGGAAGCTGAGAGAATTGAAAATATTCAAACAGGTTGCTTCTTTTTTGTACAACTAGACATCATTGAAATGCTAAACAGTTAAGGGAATTTATTTGCTTTATTTTCTAAACATTTATTACAGAAAGAAAATACTCATTTCAAATGTCTATATCCTGCCATCTGTAAAAATTTTAAATTGCCCACTGGAATTAAAATTTTCTTTGAACTTTTTAGGTAATGGAAATGTATATCTTCAACTTGGAGGAGACAAATCTGACATTATTTAACTATTCAGTTATTTATATTTGTTTTTCCAGTATTGTCTTACCACAATTAGAACCAAACAATAAAAAAAGAGAAATTGTCCACTAGAAACATTTAACTATTCTATAAAATACAATGTGACTTACCTCCCTTTCCACTATTGATCTTTACAAAATGCTTGAATAAATACACAATGGTGATTATTATATAGTGTTGTTTGATCATGCAGCTTGATCTCCCTTTCTATTCTGTTATGTTAAAAGGAACCATTCCTCTTTCTATCACTAATCAAATATCTCAGTAGTAAATTGGGGAGATTTATTTATTTCATGTTAATATTCTATGGGTGTTTTTATTCTAATAATTTAAAACCAGATTTTCTTTCTTACATGTGACAATAATCATCTTGATAAAGATCCTAGATTATCCATGCAGAAAATGTAATCAGTTGCAAAATGACTGTTGTCACTCTGTTGAATGTATGAGTAAATTAGTTAATAGTGCCAGTACTTCATTCATTTTAAAATTAGCAAAGTACAAGTCACTGAACCTCTTGTCTAAATATTGTGTGTGTTTGTGTAGAATAGGGACTGACCCCCTTTTAACAGAAACCCACAATTGTGTAGTTTATCCATATGAAATTATAATAGGAACAGGTTTATTGTTCCATTTACTAAAATGTATGAAACACTGCAGGTGGGGGACTCTTCAGTGTTTTGTCCAACTTGGTTTTTGTTTCTGGCATATATTCCTTAGATATAACGCTATGGCTAGGAATGTTGGCTAGTTAGCCTAGTCACTAGTGCAGTAATATCCTCGACAGGACATTCTTACACAGTATGCTTACATAAGATTGAAACTAAATATAGAAAATTCCTGAAATTAAGTCTTGGAATAATGACAAAGAAAACCAGAATATTTTAACAAAACTGTTTATCTTAGTAGTTGGTTATAAATAAGGTGCTGTCCAAAAAATTTCTTTACTTCTAATCCTTGACAATATTATGTGGTAGTTTGAACTTTGAATCACATTTGCGACTATGATGATGATAGGACATCAGTTGAAAATTTATCTGCTTGTTCTCCTATTTTTCAAAGGTTAGGGTGATGATATGGTGGTAATTTCTTATGACTGCTGTTACAATCTGCTCTTCTCTCTCGGCAGAACTCTGTCAAATGTTCCCACCATCTCATATATATGGAATTCAGCAAGCTTTTCTCTAAATCTATATTGGCATGATTTTACCATTAATTTGCTTTTTCTGGAAAGCATATCATCAGCTAACCACTTGACAGTCTTGACAACCTGCTTTCCAAAAACTATTCTTCCTATAAGACTATTAGCAAACATGTTTATGTAAACAAACAATATGGCCCATTGGTTGGCTTTGGCAAAGTTTTTCACAAACCCATTCTCTGAAATTATTCTAAGAAATCACACCAATCTAATGGTTACATTTTAATCTCAAGATCTTTCAGAGTATTTTGGGGTTTTTTTTTTTTTTTTTTTTTTTTTTTTTTTTATTATTTCAAGCTAAGAAACAATTTAGTACTTGTCATCATTTTTACCCAACTTTGTAAGTGTAGCCAGTGGCTACAGGATTGTACTTGGTTATACTAAGTTATCTCATGTCTACTTCCTGATTCTTTTCCCACTTTTACTTTAATTCCAATAATCATTAAACACAATCGAACCATACCATGAAACCCGAGCTTATCTACATTTCACTCTGTTCAATTGCAGTCAAGTCTCCTTGGGCCTCTACTCGCCCCCACCTTGTCCCATACAAATCATGGGATTTGCAATACCTGAATGTTATGAATTTTACAAGTACATAACTGTACAAGAAGTGTAGGCATAGTATATGAGTGTTTATCTAAGATACCTACTTGGTTTTGAAACTAGACAAGCCTGTTTATACCTTTTTTCTTTTCTTTTTTTTTTTTTTAAATAATGTTCACCCTGTACCAGGCCCAAGAGCAAGTCGAGGTAGAGGGTTATAGAATAAGAGGTAAAAGGCACATTTTACAATGGTATGTGGGGAAGATAACAGCTAACCCTAGAACTGAACAGGTTAAGATTGTAGTGATTGGGAAAACATACATAAACATATGTTTACACTGTCAAAGTGTCCATATACAGTATAATGGTGAGCATGCTTCTTTTGCTAGATCGATTACAACTGAATAGTTCAATCCTCACTGGGTGCCCCATATTTTTGGTCTTGTGCCACATCCAAGTTATGCTCAGAAAACTGCCATACTTAACTGCAAATGAAAATTTTCATCGTTTGCAGTTCTATGATTCAACTGAATAAAATAATTTTTTGCTGCAGTTAAGAATTTCACCTTTTCATTGAGCCAGGGGATGAATTGGTTCTTGTGATGACAATTTTAATTTTCTTTAATAATGTTCATTTTAGTTTAAGACTAAAAGGTTGTTCTGAACTGTGGGCAATTCTATCACATTATCTGCTTACTGCAATTAAATTTGGTATGATTCTTAAATCTAAAATAAACAAATGCAATCATTTTTCTTTTTTTTCCCCAGGCTGTAAATGTTCATTTAGACACTGGAAATTTTTTTTACCAGCCTTATTTATTCTCTTCAGCTCATTATAAATTCTACCCAAAGAAAGGATAAGTTGGGAACATTTTTGTTACTTTTAAAATCTAAAATTAAACCTAAATCTAAAAGTATATATAAAAAATATACTTTTTGTTTTTTTCTTTTCCCCCCCTCACCAGAGTTTCATGCACAACGCAATCTTCAGGTGCTGAGTAGAGACCGACTTACATGAAACTAAGTCGTGCTACCAGTGAGGAGAAAAAAAAATATATATATATATATATATATATATATTTATATTAGGACTGTACTTGACAGTAGAGACCTAATATAAATCTACTACCTCTTTATTTTCTTATAACAGTATTTGGAGTAACACATAACAAAATTCCTGCAACTTCCTTAGTTTAAAAACAGTAGCAGTTAATTTTATTGAGAACAGGTTTATAGTTGCTTGCCTTAAATTTTAACATTGATCTGTTATTGATATTTCTGAAAATGTCTTTTTTTTTTTTTTTTTTGTGCATCATATTTTAGTTCCAGGCTTGTTCAGCTTTGAGAGTTTAAAAAATACTTCATCTCATAAAAAAATGGGTTTAAACAGGTCATAAGACCAAATTTTTGATGAAATTTGACTCCATTTACTTGTCAATATTTATAGAGATTTTTCTAATTTTAATCTTTTGAAGGAAACTGACAGGGTCCAGTGGAGATGCTATGGAAATTTCATTTTTGTATTCATGCTAGTAAATATTTTAAATTTTAATCAGGATGGCCAAAATATCCTGGACAAATCTTTCATATCCCACCCTCTGTAGTACTTTTTACATTCTTTGAACTATTCACTAGCAAATAAACAAAACAGTATAAAGATTTACATTATCGGTTAGCTTAATTTAAAGCAAGTCTTTCTCAATCTTCATGACATCTACTGAAGTCTTTTTGTATAGACTAAGTTTGCTATCTATAGTGAAATAGAAAACCTAATTTGACTTACTGTGATCATTTTATTGACTGGAGGATGATGGTAGCTAGTAAGCTTCAGTGGATGGGCAATGGTATTGGGGAGGGGTCAGAAAAATCTTATGTCTGTTGCTGTTTGTATTGTCTTTTTTGTTTTCTCACTGAAATGGTTCCTCTCAAGAATTTCCATTTTTTACTTTTTGCACATTTTATTCTGCAGACCTGAATGAAATATGGCATTTTTTTTTTTTTTTTAATTTTTTGGAGGGGGGGGGAGAAAATCAGTACATCGTCATTATTGTTAGTGTTATTTTATTACATCTCTTACTATTTGGCTTGTTTATTATTATCAGTTTGAGTTGATTGCAACATTATTTTTGCTGTTATGTGTTGACTACTAATATTGTTATTACTAATTTTACTATTCAAATGAATTATTGTTGTTGATAATAATTACAAAAAGTGCTGTGAAGACGTTTAAAACAAATTCTATTGGAAATGGAACAAACCTAAGATGTAATATTTTAACTGATGACCTCGCATTGAATATAGGGAAATTTCTTTAGTGAATCTTTTTTATAAAAGGCAACAGCTAATAAATATTCGTTATTAAATGAGGAAGCTTCTGCTTTTTTTTTTTCCCTTCATGTTTCTTGCACTGATGACAATTCTAAATGCTTTACTTTTTGGAATTCCTGTTTTAAAAAAAAGTGGGGGGCTGCAACATATTGCTTTGTCTTGTTTTATTTTTCCAGGTTTTTATATCAACTGTTTACCAAGGTAGGTGGATTGATCCCAAATAGAACCAGTAGTTATAAATGTTGACATTTTCCTCCTGTACTGGGTTTGAAAAGGCTACTTACCATAGATTTACTTTGAGTGAGAAATCTTGAATAAGATTTTCTTCTTAGCAGTTAGTCAAGTATTTTTAAGAGTAGAAATGGGCATCTTTTGTGTTTAGTGGCCAAATCATTTTTTATTACACTAATACTTTATTTTATATATAAACAAAATAGAATCCTGACAAATGGAAAATGTTTCATTGAAACTAGTTTTGCCTTTTAAGGCTTCATTAGATCCAAAAACAAAAGAAAATGTATGTATGCTTAAATAAAAGTACTAAGATTAATTATTTAAGCACACATCTTTCTTTCAGTTTTGGATCTGATGAAGCCTTGAAAGGTGGAGACTCAGTAAATAGAGATCAGATATCAACTTGTGTGCAATTCATCAGCTACATCTATTCTCATAGTATAAGGCTGCCCAACACATTGCAACTGCTCTGACCTTTATAGCCAATTCACCGACTTCCATTTAAAGAAAAAAAGCAAACACAATGACCGTTTTCTTAGGAAACATGGCTGTATGTGATTATATACAATCTCACGTATACATGGCTGAGTGGTTAGTGTTTGTGTTCTATGAGATCGGGTGTTTGTTTTGGTTTTTTGTTATGTTATTGGCCTGGAAGTGACCTGAAACCATGCTATGGTTTGACCCAAGCCTTGTGACTGAAATTGGGTATACAGAACTGTTCAGAGGCCATTGATAGTTGTGCCAGCAGTCACAATTCATCATGACCAAGGGTTTGAGCATACTGGCCTTGTTTGGACAATTGATCATGCCAGATATGCTCTCCCAGAATTTGTAAAGTCTACTCAGCATAATTGTAGTAGGAACCACAGGTAGGCTGTTTTATTTATTTCTTCATTTACAACAGTTTCATGCTTTGTAATTTTTAAATTTCTGACAGTTTGAAAAAAAATTCCTTATTTTTATATTAGTTGCCTTGTAAACAATAAACTATTTTTAATCTCCAAGCATAAATTGCAATTTCTTCCTATATTTATCTTTAGATTTTATCATTCTATTGGGTTGGCCAAAGTTTGTTTGGTTTATTAAGTAAATCTTCTATTTGATAAGTAAACAAACTTTTTGGCCAACTCAGTACTAATGTGATTGTTTCAAAAACAGTCACCCATTTTGAAAATTTTTCATCACTCCTTATGGAGATTGTCTGAAAGGGGAAGAAAATAAAATTGCTACAGTAAATTTTACCGGCTGAAAATGAATATTATATATATTGATATTTGACTAGACACATACATATAATTTTTCAAATGACTCCTTTTGGGGTGTTAAAAAAAAAAAAAAATTGAAATATTTTATTAAAACTACTCAAAAAAAAAAAAAAAAAAAAGCATGTCCAGTGTTAAATAGTAGGTCACTTTTTTTTCTTTTTTTTAAAAGATGTTCATCCTGTACAAAGACCAACAGCCACTCAAGGTAGAGTGTTACTGAGTAAGAGGTTCTGACTGGACATACAATCATAGGCAATAAATGTTAAAAGTAAATTTTCATAAATTTAGACTTAAAAAGCTAAATCCAATTCTGATAAAAAAAAAAAAAAATTGAATTCTTGGAAATAAAGTTTGTCACATTTAACTTCAGAAATGAATTTTGTCCATTGTTTAAAGCATCTTGATTTGCCTCTCATTCAATTCACAAAGTTGTCAGTCAGTTACTATTGCTTGTACTATCAAGAATAACATTTTTTTTTTTTTATAAAAAACTTTATGAACTGAGATAGACAGAATTCTTTTATTAGGTCAAGTGTACCAATTCTCATCTGAATTGAGTAATAAAGAAAATATTAAAAGCTTAAATAATCTTTATTCTGGTATTTTACATTAAAATAATATATTTGATATAAATTATATTAGGGTTTGAAAAAAAAAAAAAGTGGATCTCCTTTTAGACTAGTCTTGAAGAATATTTTCAACTTTGAGTCTTGTCTCCACTTCTTGGATAGCAGATTCTAATTGAGTTGGGTTGGTGTGGAAATAAACAAAAAGTTGACGCTCCTTTGCTTGCAACCAATCTGATTTATGATTTGCCTAAAAGAGAAAAAAAAAATTTTAAGTGTTGTGGTTAAGTGACCTTAATAACAATCTGTTTTTCAGCTTACATTTTATTTTGGGGCACTTAATCATTTAATGAAAATTTTAATTTCTTAGCTTTCCTTTTTCTTTTGTAATCAAGCCGTGCATTGAATTAAATCTGTTTACCAAAATATAAACTTACTTCACAATACAAAATTCTGGACTCAGCATATTTTGATTTCTTACCTTTTTGTTTTTGTAATCAAGGAGAATGGCTTCTAGTTCTTTGTGCAATTTCTCCAAAGTTTCTTTCAGTTGAACCGTTGTGCTATGAAGACCAGCAGGCAGAATGGGAATTGTATCCAACAGTGGGTTTACTTCATTCCCATTGTATAAAACTTCTTTGCATTTTCTGATGCTGTCTTCCCTGTAGAGATAAAAAAAAAAAAAATTGCCAATAATATTTGCCTTATTTCATGACTACAGTTAAATTTCAGAACAATCGCAAAATTTATTGCTAAAACATCTATAATAATTACAGCTAAGCTAGAAGGTGATGGAGAAGCAGTAAAGGTAACACTTTTTATACTGAGTACAAATACTAAAACATAACTGTGGCTTAAGGCCACATTACATTGAAACAGCAGTTCCCATTCTATCACCAAAGTTGAGCCTGTGTGACCCCCATGGGAGTACCAAGTGCTGTAATATTAATCAAGAGTGCAGAGTTCCAATTCAGTTGAGTTTGTTATACACAAGTACTCTTGGGAAAGGTGTGAATCCACTTTTTCCCTTCAGCTATGAGTTTATTAATTAGACTTGCATCATTAAATGATTATCTCAAAAAAAAAAAAAAAAAAAATTTTTTTTTTTACAATAAGCCATAGAAAATAAAACTGATTTTTTTCATTACCAACCCATTCAGAATTAATTGTATCATTATGTAATCATAAAAGTGAATGAAGATTTTGATATGTTTTTAAAAAATCCTACTTGCTAAATCACAGGTTATGTAGTTACTTGATATGAACTATTCTGAAGCAAAAGTGTTTTGTGTATGTCTCCCTTCACAAGACTTTTCACAATTTTTAACTCTACATTGAAGGCATTAAAGAAGGCAACACAAATAGCCAAGTGTTGTTATAAATGCCACTTATGAATTCTGTGTTTTCCTATAATTTTTGTCATGAGATGTATATTTAAACAAAATGTGCCAAACTTACATCAACTTCAACCTTTTGGTGTGTTTCTCTTCAGAAACTGTCAAAGATTGCAATGCACTGTCCTTTCTATTCTTCAGTCTTTCGGCAGCTTCTATCATGATTGAATAAGGAACACAAAGTTGGGTCTCTGAGTGGGATTCACTTTCAGCTGAAGACAAAAAGATAAGTAGAAAAACAATTGGATAAATTGCTTATGAAACAAAGAATATATTTTCTTGTATAAGAAATGCAAAGGAAATGATTCCTCTAGAAATTGATATAAGAAAAAAATGTTTTAATTCTCTATCCTCCAACAATCACTTAAGTGCCATACACAAGCCACGCTTAGGCGATCATGACTCGATTCATGACTGACTAGGTAGATTTTTCTTTCTGTGATAGACTGGTTGCCAACCAAGGCTATTGAACCCAGTTTGTCTTGCTATTCAACTCATAATATAAATGAGCTTCCATTTTTATGCACATCATAATTACACAACTACATTAGCTTAGATTAAATTAAATCAGACTAATATTTACTTCTATGATGACATAAAGGAGTTTGGTTCAAAATTCCCCCCAGAAGTTTACAATCATGATGAAGTTAAAACAATATAATTTTAGTCTGAATAGATTATCTTTATTATAATTCCTCATGTCAAAAATTTGATGATGAAAAACTACTAATTTAACCTTCTTTGAATTCAAGGAAGATAACTGCTACTTACTGGCTACAAGCGACTCGTACAAAAGTTTCATAAATTTATTGTGAGAATCCACTGTGTTGCGTTGATATCTTTCGTCTATAGTCAAGAAGTCCTCCAACATAGACTGAAGAAGGAAAGAAAATATTTGACAATATTATTAGAGTAATTAAAATTTCAAAAATAGTGGCTGAAATTTAAATAATAAATTATTAATTCTCTCAATATTGGTTTGAGGGATTTCCACTGGTTTAAAAAATAATACAATGTACTATATATATATATATATTTATTAACAAAAACTAAAAATATGATAATAGAAAAACTTAAAAAAAAAAAAAGATTAAAAAAAAGTTACAAAACTGTATTTGAAAACATTTCAATCTTTCTTTTCAGTCTCCAAGCTCAAATTGCTGTTAATTTGATTCCAATCTAAAGCCATAAATTGAGATTCTCATCAACAAGACAAACAAAAATGCAATATTTTTTAATGAGTACTAAAAAGAAAATTTAAAGTTATTGTCCAAAAACTGAAAGGAATAGTATGGGAATTTAAGAAATCTTTGAATTCACTCACATTTTTTTTTTGTTCCCAGAAAGTTTCAACCTGGATATCAAGTTAAAATTTTAAAAGCTAATTTCTAACAAAATATCAGCTCACAAGTGAAATTTCATTAAAATGCTTAAAGTTTCTTCAAAAATGAAATTTAAAAAACAGAAACATGGAAATTACAACTTTTATCAAAAAAGCCTCGTTTATAAAAATTTAAAAAAATAAATGTTTATAAATTTATTTCAATGAAGTGCAGAGAGGGATTCCAATAACATTTCCTTTCCCCACTTACCATTCTCTTTTGCCAATTATCTTTGATGGCTGCCAATTCCATTTGAATTGATGTCAGCAAATGATGTACATCTCGTTGTCGACGATCCTCTACAGCATAAGCAGCTGTGAGAAATTCTTGGCGAGACTGCTGCTGCCCTGAAATTTGGATCAACTGAAACAAACAAGAAAGAAATTAAAGATTGCTGTATTTTTTTTTTCCTTCATAGACACAAACAACTTCTAGTAGCCATTAACAGGAAAGTCATTTTTATTGAGTAGAAAATGCCAGTAGCAATTCAAGTTAAAAGGAATTTTATGTTGAATCCACATCAATCCAAAAAGGCAGAATAATAAAGCAAACAAAAAATTGGCTTCAATAGATAACAGCATTCTGGTTAAAATAACTAATGTATATCTTCTCTCTTTGAAGATGTATGCATGTTTTATTTTGTTGTTATGATGGGAATAGAAATTTATTAGCTCATTTTTATTGGTTGATTTTTAGTGGACACTAAATTTCAAGCCACTGTTAATGCAGTGAAGCAGGACATCATCTACGAAAAGTAAAAAGGCTGAAATGTTGTGAGAATAACAACAGAGATAAAGATGAGGACATTAACCTGAATATAAATAATAATAATGATAACTTCTCATCCCAGAAATCTAGACAGAAAATAGAGAGAGCCTGTCTCACAGGTAAGAGAGATTTTCCACCTGGTGCCAAAGGTTTGTGTTGGATGGGACCATATAGGGCAAGGACTCTGATTTTGTAAGCAAGTTTTTTTTCTATTAACTTTGATCTCTATCTAGCTCTGTGTAGCCTTATACCATACTTAGCTAAGAATATTGTACCTTTTTTCTTAGAATCCAAAGCTTAACACATTTCCCACTGTTCTACAACTACTTAGCTTTCTCGAGTCACATTCATGTTAGCAATCTTTAACTTTCAACCCCCCCCCCCAAAGTGTCAAATTGACATTTTTTCAAATTGATACTGCTCATATTTTAACAATCTTCACTCCTTGGCAATGTTTATAGTTTTAAAAAACAATGATTAGAACTGTAATAAAACTTAATATGATAAAAATAATATACATTTTTTGTTCTTGAGAATTTGCAACAGAAATATTAAACACTATTGATTCGAATGTTTATTTACAAGAAAAATTTTATAGTTACAACTATACAACTAATACAATTGTATTAAAACTAATGCAATGCAATATTTATCATTTACTAATTTAAAAATAAATAAATATGAAAATTTCTTATAAATTTAAACATTTATTGAAATATGTGAACCAACTATAAGGAAATTCCTATTATTTATCATTTTATAAAGTTTGAATTGATTGGCAATTAGCCAATCTTTTGCCAATCATTTCAATAGAAAATATAAGTGTAAATAAACAATGTAATAAACAGTGTTCAATATTTTTGTTGTCAATTCTCAAAAACAAAAAAAAATGTGTAAATTTACTTTCATAGGTTTGAGTTTTATTAAAATTCTAATCATCACTTTAAAACAATAAACATTGCCAAGGAAAGAAGTTTGTTAAAACAATGGTGACACACACCATTTTTTTTTTTTTTGCAGGTACAAAGATTAGATTGCCAATATGTTTTTAGTGTCTCCAATGAGAATCAATGCCTGACATATCACACCAGAATTTTCATTTCAGGGACACTTAACAGCATACTATCAATTTTAATTACCTTGGAATTAAAAAAATTTCCAAGTATTTCTGAAAATGTACACATTTTTTTTTTTCTAAAAACTGAAGATGCAGGCTAAACAGTTTTTGATCTTAAATCACATCATCCCCTCCCTGTTAAAAGTTTTTAATAAATTTAGTTTAGTATGACACAAAGCCAAGTATAGTGAGTGAAATATAGGAAGATTATGCTGCATCAGTCTTCCTAACACAAATATTCTGCTTACCTGCTTTTAAATATCAGCATTCCTTGCTTTTATCTATGCTCAAATACCAACTTGCATATTCAACTAGCTCTGCCAATAATAGCAGTGAATTCAGTATCAGTCACCAGCAAATTGGGATTGAACACATTCTCATATATTAATTTATTATGTTTGACATAATTAAAATTTGGTGTTCATTCAAAATTCAATTCAACCTTATTTTCATCAAATCACAAACTGTACCCAACCATCTGTTTTTACTAATGCCTTTTAAATCACACCTGGTTCATAGAAACAGTTTAGATTTAAATGGTTGTTGGCAGTGAATAAAAATGGTAATAATAATAAAAACTTTCCAAGATTCATCAAACTACATTCTAATTTAACTTGGCAAAAAAGGTGGGGGGGATTAATTTCTAAACATATATATATATATATATATATATATATATATAAAAGTGTATAATTATTTTTTAAAAAATAGTTCCAGCAATCACTAACCTCATCCAATTTGCTTAAATGATATTTTTGCCGAGCTAGTTTCATGTCATAATCTCCAGTCAGAATCTTGGAAACTTGTGAAGCAGCATTCTTCTTTATCAACAAGGGAAGATCAGTTTCAAACTTCACACTTAGTGATTTTTGTTTGGATTCTAATTTCTGAGCTTCTTCAATTAACCTGACAAAAAAAAAAAAAAAAAAAAAAAAAAAAAATAATAATAATAATAATAATAAAAAATGTAAATTTGGGTGTATTACAAAATTTAAGTGTCTTGACTATCCCTTTCAGGTAACATTTTGCATTTTCTCTATTGCATGCTAAAAGCAGCAGTTAATTGTGACATGAATGAGTTGTTTTCCACTAAGGCTCTCTTCTGAGTAAATAAGAAATAATAATAATAACAAAAACAACAATGGCATAGATTTCAGTGGTTACATTTTTCTCTTATTTGCTTCACCTTCCTTTTCTGGCAACATCAAGACAGGTGACCACTTGGGAATACAAGGTAAAAAAAAATCTAACAATGTATGTAAACAGGTATATATATATATATATATATATATATATATATATATATATATATATATATATATATATATATATATACACACACACACACACTATCTGAATTACCCATGCCTTGCTGTATGCCAAACATTTTTTGTAAGAAAATAATGATTGATTTTATTTTAACTAATTATAATTTGTGAAGAAAAATTATGCATTTCAGTATTACATAATAATCTTGCCAATGTGACCTCCATCTTCTGGCTTTCTCCTATATTTTGGATAGGAGTCATTCCTTTGTTCAAATTTAATTTAAATCAAAAAGGGAAAAAAATTTTCAGTGGGGTGTATGCAAAAACAGCTTGATCTGACCCCTTTGATATGTATTTGATGCAATACTTGATTGAATGAATTGATGAGCAGATTTCAACATTAATGACAGTTGAATTATCTCAAGAAATATGTATTATAAGGCATTACCCACTGATTGGTGATTTCTTGCTCAACCTGAAGTCCATATTGTTTCATTTTGATCTTGCCAAGGTGACCTCCATCTTCTGGATTTCTCCTCCTATATTTTGGATAGGAGTTATTCTCTTGTTCAAATTTAAATTTAATTTAAATAAAAGGAAAAAAATTTCAGTCAAGATGTTTGTTAGGTATTTTAGCCTTGTTTGAAATTTATTATGCCAACACATTTTCTCTTTTCAGCTAAACAAAATATGTAATCACAATATTAAACTCGTGAGCAAAACTACAAAAATATGACTTAAAAAGGAAGCGTTTGAAGAAATGAATATAAAATTTCCAAATATTCTCATAGCCAATTCAATAAAGATTCAATTTTTTCTGTAGATTTGTATGTATAGCTCAGCAATGAAAAATGTGTGAGGCCAGACGTAATTCCTTGTTACTAACAAGAAAAAAAAAAAACTGAGCTTTTCTTCAACTGTCAGTCTAGTGTTTTTAAACTAAGATGCTAAGTTATAAATGACATTTTTTATAATCTCTTTGATTTAAAATCACACATACACTACAACTGAGCCTGCTGTATAATCTGCATGACTTCTTACCGTGTATGCAATGTTAAACTGTCTTTCTTCTCTCTCAGTGTTGAGCATAATTTTTCCAGATACTGACAAGAAACAGACAGGATTTTATGGTCAAGGGATGTCTGAACAAGCAGGCGTTCACTGTTGGGGTAACTGAAATGAAGCAAAAAAACGAAACTTAAGTTAAAATAAGACTTCAGATAAATTATTCAGTTTGAAAGATTTGTTGACAAATAAAAGACATGTGACTTTCTAAATCCCTGCTTAAGTTGCACCAAAAGAGTGACTTACACTTATAGCTTTGTAAATCACTATAACAAGAATCAATCCCATGAGATAACCTGGATAAATTAAGAAAGTTGATTTTCATGCAGGTTAATCCCATCCACAGATTAAAAGGTCAAATTGCTGCTATGGTTACAAGTTACAGTTAAAATAACTAACTTGTGACTATAGCAGGGATCTAAACTTGCTAAATATTTATGGTTTATTTCTTTGTTTGGTTAATAGACTGAAGAAATATTATTACAGAAGATAACTGCATAAAATCATTAATCTCATTCGGTGTATAATATAAAATTGTTTTTTCTTTCATTGTTTTTTTTTTATGCATATTTTACTACTGAATTTATTCAGTGTGTTGCTTATTTTAGCACCTCAAGGTTTCAACCAATCAATTCTCCTTCATAATACAATTTGGGCACTTCAACATGGTGTAATGGTTAGCAAGCTTGTCTAGCTAGATCAATTACAACCGAGTAGTGAGTTCAACCTTCACTGGTGCTCCACACTTTGGGTCTTGTGCTACATCTAAGCTACACTTAGAAAATTATTTTGGGCACCTCAACATGGTGTAATGGTTAGCAAGCTTGTCTTGCTAGTACAATTATGACTAAGTAGTGAGTTCAATCTTCACTGGGTGCCCCATTACTTTTGGCCTTGTACCACATCTAGGCTATGCTTAGAAAAATCACTATAAGTCATTACATGGGTTACTGAAAATAATTTTGTGTGGTTCACTTTGCTGGGAATGAACTGAACCAGTTGGTATAGTTTCTGATCAATATTTACTACTGTAAAAAAAAAAAAAAAACAAAAAAAAAACAATGCACGATTCTCCCTCTGCCACCTGAAGATTACAGAAAGGATCAGCCAAGACACTGGTAACAAGATAAATAACATGTCAAGTGCAATCAAACCAAACAAGTTCTGCAATGATAAGGCCTTATCAAAATTATGCAAGTTTGGCTTATATAGCCAAAAAGAAATTTAGGACAACAAGGAATTATAAAAATGGTTTTGTGTCTTTTAGTATAGAAAAGAAAAAAAATGCATGGTCTTTCCAAAGGAGGTTAAATGTGCTAGTCAAAATATGTTTTTTTAAATAACGGAATGTGCAACACTGAAATCTGAAGAGGCAGTGGGATAGTGAAAGATGCCTTCCAAAAGCTAAGCAAAGTATTAAGAAACAGACATTTTGTTAAAAAAAAAAAAAAAAAAAAAAAATAATGTACTGAACTGTTATGTAATATCAGTCCTTTTATATGGAAGCAAATGTTGGACAATCTCCTCACAGACTTGCTTGAAGCAAAAGAGATGTGGTTCTACAGAAGGAGGCTGAGAATACCATGGATCAAACATGGGAGCAACAAAATTTTTTTTAGAGAAAAAGGGACAAAAAAAAAAAAAAAAAAAAAAATCACAGGAAGAAAGAGTTGAAATTTGTAGGACACAGAAGGAAAGAGGGTTTGGAAAATTTGATGCTCACAGGACAGATTGACGGTAAGAGAGACAGAGGAAAACTATGCATAACCTACCTAGTGAGCTTGAGTAAATGGATGGTGAAACAAGGTTTAAGAGAGATAACAAAAAGGCAAAATTTATTAAGAGCTATAAAGGACAGGAGGAGATTGTGGAGAGACATGATTGCCAATGTCCTGAAGAGATACAGCACACAGAAGAATTAAACATCAATTATACCCAATTATATAAATGATAACTGAATTTCTGTATAACTTTGGGGACTTTTGGAATAAAAATATCTAAAGTGATATTATTTCCAATTAGTTGCATAAATTCATACAAATAGAAACTAGACATACAGGTTTATACAGGTACAAAAATAAAATGCCCAATAGATGTACACATGCATTATCAACCAAATCCCGAATAGACCAACTAGAATTATGATACACAAACACAAGAATCATACACACAAACACTACCAGAAATAAGAAATACATGCAAGTCTACTTAATAAAAAACAAATTATACAAAACTAAAATATAGAACTTTCTCTTATTTCATTTCTGATGAAGCTTAAATAAAAGTAAAACATGTTAAATTTATAAATATTTCCTATTTGTTCTTTATCCTATCATACAGGTTTATTACAAAACATTTTAAAAATTGACTAAAATGTAACCAAGATATTCATAGTTTGTTTTTTTTTGTTGTTAGAGAAACTATTGAAGCTAATTACAGCATTTTATAGTTACATAATGTGTGCACACTGAGTCACATGATATACATTTTAGCTTTACACAAGCATCCTGTTCTTTCAAATTTTTGTACCAATCACAAATGGATTGTCCAATTGTTGGTGATTTCCCAAAATGTGTTCTAACATGCAATTACACAGCAATAACAGAATTCATTTTGCTTAATTCAACTGCATAAAAGCCTTCTCAACAACATCTGCAGAACAGTTGTCTTGTTGCTTGACAAATGCTCACTGACAACGGGACACCTTGTACTACCAAGTCTTATTAAACATGTTATGCTATAAAAAAAACAGTAACAGAATTTCCTTTCAGTTTGATTTTCTGCAATTAGGAATTATCACTATTTACACTATTTACATTTTGACTATTGTCCTCATCTGTTGTTATTGTTGTTATCACGTTTCTGCCATTAGGCATATATCAATTTGGGTAAACTACAAGACAATAGCCCAGTGGATTAAAGCATTGGTTCATGAATTTGGTGACAGTAATTGTGAGTTCAATCCCTGGGATAGACAGTGTGTAGTTGGTCTCAGTGGAAACAGAGCAAGCAATAACTGATAAGTACTAAAAATAACTATATAAGATATTCTTAGACATGTTCAGTAGAACGAGAAGTGTCTAACTCGTAGATTAAATAAAAGGTTCAGTTGCGGGTTAACTGGATTGAAATACATCCAATAAAAGTCAAAGGGCACAATGGCTGAATGTAAATAAGAATTCATTTTGCTTAATGCAGTCTCACAAAAAGTCTTCTCTGCAGCATCTGTAGACATCTTGTTTCACTGCTTGCCAAATGCTCACAGGAAATGGAGAAAGAACTTATTGGTTCAAGAGTTTTTCTCAAAAGCGCCACCTTAAATAGTTCTGGGTTAATAAACATTTGAAATTGTCTTCTATTTCTTTTGTAATCACTATCTAAATGGGGAAAATAGATTTTGGAGAAACTAGTTAGATAAACAGGAAAGACACATACAGATTTTGAAGCCGAGCCAATTCTTTGCATTCACTCAAATTGACTTTTTCCTTCTCTCCTCTCACTAGCAAACTGTCAGGATTGCTGACCTCCAACAGCTCATATCGGTCACCTTCTCCTTGGCCACTGATCTCAGAAATTGCCTGAAATGATCAAAAGAAAAAACTCAGCATCACAAAAGAGTAAAAACTATTGTCTTATTTTATATTTGGTCATGATCTCATTTTTATTTCAAGACTTAAGAAAAAACATACAAAAATCATGATCAGAAATCATTGGCTAATGCAGTCGTTCAAAAATGGTGTCGGGCAGCAGCAATAACCGAGTTTGAAGTCAGAACATTATCATTGATAACTCTCCTCCAATTTGCGAATTAGAGGAGAGAGTTATCAATCCGCAGTTATCGCCCTTTAACCCGCTTCTGTTTTTTTTTTTTATTTTTAAATATACTTTTTTTATGACATTAAATTTGGCAAGGCACAAAAAAAAAATTTAGGAACCACTGGGCTAATGTATCACACAATAAGTGACAGTGTTTTTATGTTCTTAAAAAGAAAAGAAAAAAGCAACTTTAATAGTTTTAGTTGAAAGCAATTCAGAAATAAAAAGAAAATATCAGGTCTAGATTAAATCTAAAAATGGAGTATTTTTGACCTGTCTGGGCTGGTTTTACCCAGTCCTGATTTGCCTGTCTTGATAAAGTTTAAAAGCCTCTACATGTGTTGGTGATGAATTATTTTCCATCCTAAAACCCTTTTTCCAACAGACAAAACTTCACAACCTTCTTGCTACCCTATCGCTATTTCCATAGAATGTGTTCTGATGAGCAACATTCCTTAGTCTTACCACTCTTGACCTTTACAACTGAGACCTGCTATACCACGTACACAAGAGTGAATCATTCTGATTCCCTTTATATTCCATTAGTAAGAAAGAAGTTCCATTCAGACAGCTTCTTCTCAAGAACTGCTGCTTTGTGAAAAACTCCCAACAGGATTGTTTTCCCCCCGCTCACTACAATCTTGACCACTTCAAGTCTAGGGTTAACTTATCTTTCCTGCATAGACCCATGAATTTCACTTCTTGACCTTTTCTTCATTTGAACATAAGTGAATATAATGAATCTGATTAGAATTGGAATTCTGCTGACTGATTTCCAATTTCATGCCGTTATTCATCACACAACATACATCCAAGCTTATTGCACCTGGTATTTCCAGGCAGTTAACCATCTAAGTACTGACCAGGCTCAATGTTGCTTAACTTCAGATGAGAACCTGTTTCAATATGATATGGCCATTAGCCTTCTATATCCTTGATGACTCCTGACAAGGAGACAATCACCTTCGAGTGGCTCTTGGGCCTTGTATTGGGTAAACATCAGTATATAAAATTTGTACAAAATCTAAGAAAATAATTTGTATTGGGAAAGAAAATAAAAGCAGGTAAATTTTTACAAATATTGATCAGAACTAAGTAAAATATTATTCAAAAGTTTAAATAAAATAGAAAGTTTTTGTATTTAATTGATTTGTACCAATTTTATACTCTTTTTTGTCTTTGAATTATCTAATTGTTATACTAGAACATACCTATTCTATTATTAATAGACTCTCCCACATATAAGTAGTAATAGTAGCAGTCGCCAGAGGAAGCTCAGTGAGCTGGTCAGTCAGTCGATGTCGGACATTAAAGTATCAACCACCACAACCAGATTGCTGCGTCATTAACTATTATTTCAAGTTCTTAACATTTTGTACGTCGAATTTTTTTAGGACTGACTTAGTGAAATACAAGCCTCCACTGTGAAACTACTCTACAACACTAATGTAACTGCATTCTTGAGCCAGACCCTAAATCAGATAACACAATTAATAACAACATTCATGACTAACTACAATAGTTAGGAATAAGCTTCAAAAAGTAGATTTATATACAAGAGGGAAAAAAATGAAAATGAAAATCAGTTTGATGCAACAACAAAATAAAAAGAAAATAAGCAAATTTAATTCTCAAGATTCATCTCAATGTCTCTACACACACACACACACACACACACACACACACAAATCCATTTGCATAAAATGAAAAAGAATGAAAAAAAAAAAAAAATCTTATGGATTTTCAAATTGTTTATATTTTTATTTCTCCAAACAAGACTTACCTCAGAAAATTGTTTTTTGATATAACAGTTGATTTCATCCAAGTATTTGTATTCTGCTGCTTGGTAGCTGCTTAAAGATGTTTGTGACAAAAAGTTGGGACAAGCATCACCAGGTGGTTGGATATAAGCAGCAGACAGATTTTTCACAGACTCAGTTAAATGTTTCAGGCTGGTTTGCATCTGGAATTTGAAATTGCTATTCTAAATGCAGTGTATTGTCCAAAGTTATTCTTGGAGGGGGAAAAATACAATACTTTTTGGTTTACCAAGGGTTACATGTATTTGAAAAAAACAAAAGAATTTCCTCTACCTTTTTTGCCATGTCTTATAAACATGTAGAATAAAGAAAGCAATAATCTATATAAATAACTGTGAATGTCAGTATGTCACACTTTTTCAACTTTACTCCTAGAGGCCATAGCCCAACATACCTTACCATTTTGGAATTGGGTCAACTGAGAAAATTTAAAACATTCCAGGCTGGATCCAGACCTGCAATTTTTAAATTTTGGATTCTTAAGTTTTCATTACTGTGATTGTTTTTGGTGATTTTTTTTAAGTGATTTTTTTTGCAACAAATTTTTTGTACAATAAAATTTTTTTTCTAACTCAGGAATAATTGAAATTGCAAAATCCAACAAAATTCACTCATGAAATTAAAATAATTGTTTGTACAGAAAGTAAGGACCTACATACATCAAATTGTCTTTTTAAATTAAGTGGCAGCAGAAGAATTATAATTGAACCTTTAAAAGATAAGCTTGAATATTAATGCAATGCTTAAATTTTGAGTTCTTCTGTAGTTTATTGTTGCTATCACATATGGCAGCAGTATGCCTTGCAAAAAGAAATCTCCGCCAACAGAGAACCAGATTGCAATCAAAAGAGCCAAGGTTGCAGTGAAGAAAAGTCCTGTGCGAATGAAAACCCAGATCAAATGGCAGCCAAGAGAGCTTCCAATGCTGAGAATCTGAAGGCTCAATCAAGAGCCCTCCACAGGAGCTAGCTTAAATGCTGCTCGATAAGACAACTTATAAGCTAGTAAAGAAATATAATGGTCAAGATGAAATAGTCTCAAGCTATTATCTTCTATTTTGCTTTGCATTCTATGATTTTTAGAATAATGTGACATGATTTTTTTTTATTGTCAGTTTTATATTGTTGGTTCTTGGAATCAAGACTTGAGATCTCTAGGTTTGTTTTCCTATAACAGATTCCAACAAGACATTTTTATTAAGTAGTCACAAAGACTTTTAGAGAATTAACAATTATCACTGTTAAAGTTAACTTTGATGAGTAGCATCATAAATTGTCAATGGGAAATTCTTAGTTTTGCTCTGTTTTGTTTTCATGAATGAATATTATTTCAAGAAAAAATTCATTCTTCTTTTCATTATGCAAAATTATTTTTGTATTTCAGTTGTCACAATATATTTTGAATCAGTGTCTTTTCTTTATCATAACTATCATAAAGATTTGTTTTTGTTTATAAAAAGAAACAAAAATATCTGATACTAATAAATTGGCTAGAATACAAATTCAAAATTCAAGGATGAAATGCAAAAATAACTCAATCGAAAGTTTAAAAAATACATGAAAGAACATTACTTATAATAATAAAAATAAATTCTTAATGTTTTAATTCAGCCTTTGAATGAAAAATGAATGATAAAATATAAATTTTATAATTCATTGAATCACAATTTGGTTTATAAACTTTTAATATAAACAAATCCCACTTGATAAAGAAATATTTCAAAAAAAAAAAAAATAAATAAATAGAAGAAATAAATCAAAGACACTTACTTTGGAATTGTCATCCTGACACAATTGTTCGGCTGCTGCATATTTCTTTTTAGCTTCTTCAATCAGAGTCTGGCTTCTGGCCATTCGCTTACTCACTGCACTTAGCTGTTGACTGAAAACATTAAAAATACAAAAATGCCAGCTCCATACATCAAAGTGATAATCATTATATGCAAACACCAACATCCATTTGTAAGGTAAAAGCAATTATTAAAATTACAGGTTTAAGATTTTTTTTATTTTGATGGTTAAATCTAAATCCTTTTGAGAAAGAACAAAAAAAGCTGCCTGAAATTTATTATTTCTTGTTAGCTTTTCCCATAAAATTAAAGCTATGTACACACCACTGGCAAAAATTATAACCACCACAATTAAAGAATATTCACCCAGCTTTTTTACTTTGCAGTATAAGAAATTACAGATGTGATACAAAGCAATCTTTAATAACTGAACATTCTGGCCTCATGAAATATACTTTAAAATATAGATTAAATTATTTAAATGAATCACATTTTTCTCATGTCAAGCAGAAGAAAATTATGGGGTTACTTTGTATATTGCATTTGTGAAATATGCAATTTATTCTGCAGTTCAAAGATTGTTGTTGAATTTGGTTAATTGAAAGGAAATATGGCTGAAAACCCAACAAGTCATTGCCCCCCTATTGCTATTGATACCTGGGAAAGTATCAGGAGGAAAAAAAAGTCAATTGAAACAATAGAAAGGATCATAAGACTCATTTGAAAAGGAAATAAAAAAACAGTGTGGTTTAGCCCATTCAATTATGGTGTAAAATACAGAAGACATAAGTTCTTAAAATAACATTTTCAGCTAACATGAAGTAGAAAGAGTATATTAAATCAATTGCTAAGCCTGCAGCTAAGAGAGTTGGTGCACTATGGCATGCTAGACAATTTTTCTTGCCAGAATCTATCTTACATATTTACAAGTCTACCATTCGTCCTTGCTTCAAATATTGCTGTCACATTTCACATTTAGTAATCCCCTTGCAACTTAGTGGTTTTATAGCCTTGCTTGGGATAAAAGGGTTCAAAAAAAATTATAGTGATGAAAAATTTCTAAGAGAATAGGATTTTTTATAGAAATCTGTTGAAAAAATATAGACTTAAGTGAGTATAAAGTTAATGTTTTTTAATTTTACAAAAGCTTATTTATGCCAAATTTGCTTTCTTTCATTTAACAACCTTGACTTCTTCATGATATTTTTACTTGTGGCAAATTCTTCAGCTGAAAACCCAACAAGTCATTGCACCCCATTGCTATTGATACCTGGGAAAATATCAGGGAAAAAAAAAAAAAAAAAAGAAAGTCACTTACTCTAAGGCAGCTCTGGATTGTAACAGTAATTCCTTTCTTTTTAGGCAAATTTCTAATTCATCATCGCTGAAAATAAAGAATGTTCAAAATAAAACAAAAAAGTCCAATTTTCAAATATTTTTTTTTTTTTTTTAACTTTTCTGCATTATTAATTTTTTAATACTTTTTCTTTTTGTTGTTTAAGATTCTCAGTGCTTATATTTCTTGGTCATTCTAAAACAATAAATAAGAAACACAGGTTGGAAATAAAAGAAAGCTTTCGATAAGGTTTGAACTTGCATCTATATCCATGAATTGATTTTATTTTTATGGCTTATCAATCTTTTCCAGGCTATTTAAAGCCAGAAAATATTTCTAGATTGTAAGAATTTTTTTGAGATAATGATTTGTTGATACAAGCCCTACTAATTAACCCATAGCTGGGGGAGAAGAGGTGGATTTGCATGTAAGTGAATATAACAAACCTGATTAGAACTGGAACACTGCTTATCCATCACACCACACTCACAGTACTTGGTATTCCCAAACAGTTAACTATTTTGGTACTGACCAGGCTTAATGTTGCTTAACTTCAGTGATCGGATGAGAAACTTTCTTTCAACATAATATGGTTGTTAGCCTTTTATATCTTTGACAACGTGTAACCAGGGGACATCATTCTTACCTAATTTTAATCTATGCTATGTCATTTATGTGCCATAACAATAAATAAAAATGTTTTTTTTTTAGACAATTATTATGACAAGTTATAGTCAGTAAAGTGTTATTTACAAAGAGAAAAATTCTATGAAATTACTTCTTGATCTGGTTAGGAAGTTAATTTATCCAATATTATACACAACTGAGGCTAGATAAAAACTTATTGGTGCCCATGTTTAAAAATCAAGTATCTTATATCTGAAAGTTATTTGCATAAATTAATATAAAGGGTTGTAAAATATTAGTAATACCAAGTCACAAAAGATTTTGAGGAAATATAAATTATCCTAATCCACTTTTTATATGGTTCAATTTATCCCTCTCCACACACCTTTTCTTAATGAGAAAAATTTTTAAAAGGAAGATCTGCCATAATAATTTTACCATATGAAATTGGTCTTATTAATCCATAAATGATTCACTTACTTTATTTCTTTCTCCGAGGTTAAAATGGCTTCTCTAGCAGAAAATTCTTTCAAGGAATCCTCTAATTGCTTCCCATCATAAATTTTTTCTCCAGAATCCTTCATAAGGTTGAAACTGAAAACAGAAAGAAATTAACATTTTTCAAGCTTCCATTTAAATTTGTCAATAATATTTGCTCTATTTAATTTTCTTCTAGGAGGTGAATTATTATTTTTAGCTATGAGGTTAGAGGTTTTAAATTTTTTGTAATAAATAATTAATCTAAATTTTTCCCCATTGTCAACTGGTGTTATGCATTTTTTTTATAACGTTCTTAATTCTGCTTTCATCCTATTTATAATTTTTGTTCATCTGATTTTTATAAAAAATATTAATGCTATTGTTTATGTTTCTATTCTCGCCATTGCTATTAGCTACCTTAGATAGAAAATGCCTAATGTGGAAATCCAACAATTGATTAGGAAATCCGTTATTAATTAGCGTTTGTTTTACATTGTTTAATTCATCATGGAAAAGCATGCAAGAGGATGAGTTCTTGTGAGGAAATTTTTTAATAACACCTATTTCATATCCAAGAGGGCATTCACTAGAGAAATTAAGATGGCAAGAGTCTTTACTAGTTGGTTTTTATAAACAGAAGTTTTAAAACTATTATTACTAAAATCGACAAGAACATCTAAGAAAGGAAGTTTATTTTTTCACAAGTTCATAAATAAAATTTAGGATGGAATTTTGTTGAAAAGTAGCTTTCAGATTTTCTATTTCTTTCTTGTTTTCAGATAAAATAAATATATCGTTTACATAACAAACATATATTTTATGTTTATTAACTTTAATAAAAACCTTGTTTTCAACATAGGACATATAATAATTGGAGTAATAATACTTTTAAAACTTCTGTTTCCATAGCTCAATTAGATCTCATTTAAATATTCATGGAGACCTAGCAGACACTATTCATAACATACTTGTTGACAACACTAATATAATAGCATCATCTACATGCAAAAAAAGGCTAAAAATAATGGAAGACTTATTAATAAAAAAAAAAAAAAAAAAAAAAACACTTAATAATATTAACTTTGAACATGGACACAATATATTGGCCGTGAAAAATGAAAACATTTTATAAAATATACATACAACAAACTATTTCTTATTTAACAGTTAAAATATTTAATCCTTGAAAAAGGCTAAATGTATAGCTGAAAGCACTCCGATAAAAAGAACCTTCGGGCAGTTTTTATATAATTTATCATCCGAAAAGAAAAAAATTATTAGATCACATGAGAAAATGTATAAAAAACTAAATAAAAGCACCTTGTCTGTCGTATTTAATGAAATGTGCATGAAAGGATTGCTGCCTAAATACACAAAAAAAATATTTTTTTATATATATATATATATATATATATATATATATATAGGCAAGTGGATGAGTGTTTAGAACATTCACTTTCTGACCATGAGAATTGGGTTCAAATCTCACCAGGATCGATTTGTCAGGAAAGCAACTTCTTGATGTTATCAATCTGGAGAAAACAATAACAGTGCGCAGCATCTTTGGATACCACAGGCTGGCCCAAGCCTTGCGAGTGAAATTGGGTAGACAGAACCCTTGGGAGTCACCAGTGGTTGTACTAGCATGAAGTCAGAAATCATTGTGACCAAGGGTTTGAGCATGCTGGCCTTGTTCAGAGTGTTGATCATGCTAGATAATGCACTCTCTCCCAGAAACTGTAACTAAGGTCTGTTCAGCATAGTTGCAGTATAAACCACAGGTAGGCTCTGTGGGTGTTGAACAAACACAAATGCACCTCAACTGGCGTCTGCAATGGGGATTAGCGAGTTGCCCTAGTAGACTGGCATCTCAAGTGGCCACTTAAAAAAAAAAAAGTGTCATATAAATATTTTTTGACTGACCAAACCAATAATAAAAATGAAATGAATTAGACAAAATATTTCATAAGGAAAAAAAAAGGCAAATTTTTCCATTTATGCCACTATTACTACCTTCGTTCCTTGGCAATGTTCGTTTCAAAAAGCAATAATTAGAATTGTAATAAAACTTAAACATATGATGAAAGCGAATTTATACATTTTTTGTTCTTGAGAATTTGCAACAAAAATATTAAACACTACTAGATTGTTTATTTATTTGTTAATTTTATATTTAAAACATTCTAAAAACTAATACAATGCAATATTTATCATTTACCAATTTATAAAGTAATAAATATGAAAATTTTTTTTATTCATAAAATTATAAACATTTACTAATATTTTTAAAATACATGAACCAAAGAAATTCTTATTATTTAACGTTTTATAAAGTTTGAATTAATTGGCAATTAGCCAATCTTTTGCCAACCATTCCAATAGAAAATATAATAGTGTAAAAATAAACAATCTAGTGAATAAATACTGTTTATTATTTTTGTTGTCAATTCTCAGTGACAAAGAAAATGTATAAATTCACTTTCATGTGTTTTGGTTTTATTTCAATTCTAACCATCACTTTTTAAAAACAACAGACACTGAGGTATTTGAAATAATAGCAGTGTCAATGTAAAAAAAACATCTATTTGACACTGATTTTTTGCAGACACAAAGGTTAAAGATTCCCAAAAAATATAATTTTTGTTTATATTTTACCCAATTGAAATATATTAGTTTACTAAAGAAAATTTTGAGTACAAAAGTTATTGTCGATTGGGTCAAAACAATGAAGTGAAAACTTTAGCTGTCATCAGAACGTAGACTAATTTTCTACTCTGATCAGAAAATTCCTATAATATTGTTAAAAGCTTTAAATAAAATAATAAAAATATGTTGAGGATGATAAAAATAAATAAGAAGAAATAAAAATAATCACCTTTTCAATTCCTCTGATTTTAACAAGTGTTTGACATTAACATTCTTACAAAACCATGATACAAATGGTTGACTGGCTTCTTGGCTGGCAAAAAGTCTGTCCAATAATGGGGAATTTAATTTATCTAATCGAGGATACTCTAATTTACGAAGAGTATCTAAAAATGCCGCTCCACTCATTTTGAAGGTTTCTTGATAAGAATGATGACAAATCTGTCAAAAAGAGAAACAAATATTATATTAATTATTTATTAGGTTGATTAATAATTGCTGGGTATTTAAACAGAAGTTTTTATTATAATGAATCAATAGTGATCAAGGAATCGCCTACCTCTGCCCTGTACCATAATAATAGTTATTTCTAATTGTTATTGCAATAATAGTTATTAGTTTTAATCTATTTTAATATTCTGATGAATCTTAATTCTTCAGTTAATGATTCAATGAGCTCATGGCAAGTTCTACAGCAATAAAATATCCATAGAAATTTCTCTATCACATCATTAAATATTTAAGCTTGTTTAAAGTTGTTAAGCTTAAATATTTAACAATGTGATAAGGAAATTGTGGCAAATATTTAGATCTGCCAAGAAATGTGAAATGTAAGAATCTGGACACAAATTTACAGTGCATGATCTACAGATTAAAACACTTTCTATACATTTTTGTCTTAGTTAATTGCTAGTTAAAAATCATAACCATGACAAAGAATTTACCAAAAGCTTAATTCAAGAAAAAATTACTGCCCCTATAGTAGTGGTTCCCAAACAGTGCAGCAGAAGAGGACAGCAGGTGAGGTGGAATGATTGAAAGACAATCAAAAATTTAGAAGCAGTTTTAAAAAATTCATATGCTAAAAATAAATGATTTCAAAATATTATTATGGATTACTTGTAATTGCATGCACAAGTCTCAGTGTAAATAGTTATAAATAATTATTGATCAATTTTATCAGTGATATTTTTGCATTATATCAAGTATTAAGAATATAGTAACTAGAGTCCACAAACTGGAAGAGAGAGTTATCAAGATTTTGAATCCGAAGTTATCTCCTTTTAACCCTCTCTCCATTTTTTATTTTTAAATATACTTTTATTTTATCCCAAAATTTGCTGAGGCACAAGCAAATTTTCATTGCAAAAACACAGCCCAGAGAAAAAAGAATTTGGGAACCACTTCCCCTATAGAAACAAACAAATATTTAGCAAACAAATTCACTTAATATTAGGTACGAGGGAGAAACATATACTAGCAGAAATTAAATGCTGCAATGGATTAGTCAAAGCAGAAGAAAATGTTAGCTTTTAAAAAATCTTTAAGAAAAATATCTAAATCTTCATTTATTAAGCACTACTTTTGAAACAGTAAAACTAAAAGCTACAAACAAGTGAATCAGTTAATGCAATGGAATATTGAATCAGTCACTTAAGTGCCACACATACATGCTTGGGCGATCATGTATCTTTCAATACATGACTGACAAAGCAGAAGATTTTCCTCACAGTAGGTTGCCATTTCTTTCTGCGGTAGACTGGTTGCCAACTGAAGCTAAAGAACCCAGCCTATCCTATTTAACCCATAGTTGGAGGAAAAAGAGATGGACTCATACCATTCCCAAGGGTATTTGTATGTAAGTGAATAAAATGAACTGGAGTGTAATTCAAACTCAGCTGTCAGAGTTCTCATTCCGTGCCGATATCTATCACACCACAATGCACATCCAGAATATTGAATACTGAAATTGATTTAGGCTATTTATAAGAATTTGCCTAAACAAAAAACAAAAAAAAAATAAAAAATTGTTAATTAAAAATTGTAGTTAAATAAAAAAAGTGCATGTTATGCAAATTGGCTGGAATTCATTCATTCAAGGCAGTGATTCATGGGAAGAAGCTGTTTGAATAGAACTTACATTTCACCAAAGGAATACAAAGAGAACGAAGGTGGTGTACTACAATGTCCATGATATGGTGGGTCTTAGCCATGAAGGTTAGTTCTGGTAGAACTAAAGTGTAGTCCATCTGAACACTTTCCATGGAAATAGCAAAAGGGCTGTGAGTGTCATGCAATGTCTTGTCTGTGAGAAAGGAATTATAGGGTGGAAAATAATTTGTCATTCACAAGGACAAGGAGATGCTTTTGAACTCTATCAAAAATGAAAAGAGAAAACTGGGCAGCTCTTGCCCATATATGGCAGCAGTACTCTAGTTTTGGCCTGATTTGGTAAAAGTAGAGGATAGCAGAAAAAGTCAGGTATTTGCTGTAGCAGGACAGGGAACTGACCAACCAACATCTTTAGCGATGGATTGCATGCACAAGTTCCACTTGAGACCTAGGCTGAGTTTAAGTCCCAATAGGTACTCAATGCACGGTGCCTCATTGAGGGAATATCCATTCATCATGATTGGTGAAAGTTCTGGGTCCAACAAGTGATGATGGAATGTCACTAGTTTGGTTTTCAAGCATCAGTAAAGCACATTATTTTGTCACTTTGTTTCTCTTATTTGAGGAAATGACAAAATTTATTTAGGATACACCAAAAAAGTTGTGATTCTTGAACAAGGCATGGATAGACATTGCAAAAACAATCAGGTATTCTATGTCATTGAGTAATGTAGAATAACTAATTTTTTTTTTTCATCATCAAGGAGAATTTTGTGATAATATAGTCGAAATATTGCATTTCAAGTACTCTTTTGCTTTTATTCCAGATGTATGACTTTTCAAATGGAAAGAGAGAGTCATTGTTGAATTATTTTGTTAATTCAAATTTAATTTGTTGCTAATGATAAAAGTTACTGACATAAATTCTAAATTGCATTTCGAATACTATTGTTCTACTTTTATTCATTTTAAATATATGACTTTTCAAATCAGAAAGCAGACTCGAAATATGAATTTAAATTCTAAAGTTTTAAAAAATACATTACATGCATTGTCAATCAGTAATTGGCATACACAATTTGTTTTAAATATTAAACTTAACAATACTATGAATTTAGTTCATTTTGAGCAGGATCCACAGTTTCCTCAATATCACTAGATAAGGAATTCCAGTTGTCTATCACTTTCTCAGAGCATAGAAGTTGGATCTTGCTACAGTTTTCAAGTGTTGTTTCATCAACTTTTATGACTGACAACACATCCTCCTCCTGTTTGAGAATGTGAAGAATTTGTCCACTTCCATTATAGCATTCAATATTTTGTATAATACTTCACACAGGTCAGTGAACTGGCATCTTGACTGAAGGGATGGTAAATTGATTTCACCTGTAGCTAGGCTGAGGTACTGGTCTTGTTGATTGCAGTTAGTCGATATGATTTTTTGTAGTTTGGGTTCTAGATAACAGTTCCATATTCAAATACTGGTTGAATAAAATGCACTACAGCATAAAGGGATTTTTTTTTTTTTAGTAAGATCCATAAAAAGCAACATTTGAATAGTAATACCTATTCTTTGGAGGCACGGTGGAGTAATGGATAGTGGCTCGGATTGAGGAATCAGAGATCTAAGTTCGAATTCCAGTTGGATCCATTACGTTCACTTGGGGAAAGTTATGAATCCTGCTCTTCTTTCCCCGGCTATGGGTAAATATAGTAGGACAGACCGGATTCTGTAGCCTTGGATGGTAACTGATCTACCATAGAAAGAAATGGCATCCTACTGCGGGGAAAAAAAATCTGCCTCGTCAGTCATGTATCGGAAGATACATGATCGCCTAAGCGTGTATCACACATGGCACATAACTGACTAATTCTTTGATTAGCTTTCTTTACGATTTCAGATGTCATCTTGGAGATAAATCACGTGAAACTAATCTACCCAAAAATCTCTTTGTTACTTGATTATGCAAACTATTTTATTCGGAGTTTTCGTCTGAAATAGTGGTCCCACTCGGAATGTTGTCAGTTGTCACCAATAATGCTGCTTCAAGTAGTTTTCTTTAAGAAAATCTTTTATCAAACCTATATAAACAATAACATGGTCTATTTTTTTTTTTTTTTTAGCTTATCACACAAATAAATGAAATAACTTTGTTTCATCATAAAAATAAATTATCGCCCGCACCTCATAAGAGAGTCGGGACCATATTTGCTGTCTTACAGACATAAAAAGTGTGTTTTTCTTCTTTTGAAGGTACAGGCGTTACTTTTTAATTTAAGTTTTTAGTTTTACTTTTAACTTTTACAACAAAACCGTAAATAAAAGTTGCTTATTAATAAATAAAAAAAAAAAGAAAGTGTTTTATGACAATTTCAGTTGAATCATTTTTCTGTACAAAGCTAACGAAAATCATTTTCTAACCAACATGGACATTTTTTTTAGAACCTATTTAAAATTTATTTACCTATCCCCGACTATGATGGTAGATTTGACACATAGTGACAATGAAGAGTCCTGTACGCGAGGTGGTAGATAATTTCCAGTTCTCTCAGCATTTACCTTTTTGGTAACGTCAATCCAATACTGATCCTAAATGCAAAAGGAAAGTGCACACACAGGACCACTATTTCAGACAAGTAGTGAAATTTCAAGGTGCTTAGTTTAGTAAAATTAACACTTAGGCTATTCTAACGAGCTAAAATATTTTTTTTCTTTTAAAATTATCCACATAAAAGGCGGACACAAAAAGCATGGTCCAGTTTAACAGTTGAGTAAATAAATAAATATTTTTTAGCATTATGTTGTCATAAATGTTGGATCTATCAAAGATCTATTTTTTTTTATCATTATTAAATAAGCCGAACCTTCATTTTAGTAACTTCACTCGGTTTCACATTAAAAAAAATTCATTTTCGAGAAAATGAAGTTTCAAAAATAAATAAAACGTCATTTTCATAAAGTTTAAAGACAAACTGCATAGAGTGGGGGGAAAAAAAAACAAAACATTTTAGAGCGAAACCAAATCATTTTTTAGCTTTTAAAACACGTACGTAGGCAACCAGTATTTTTCATTTTTTGAGTTCTAAGTTTAAAAGATATGCAACTATTTTATTTTTATTGCGAAATAAAAACGTTCTTGTTAAAACCACAATTTTACAATATGGCGAGACTGCAGGAGAAAAAGTCAATCACATTGTTTCCAAGTTTTTTAGTTGTATTCAAATTACATCTTTTTTTTATTTATTTAAGTGCTCATAGGCCAGCAATTTGGATTATTCAACTTCAATATGTATGCGTTTAAACCCCTTTTTATAGACTTATTACTCTTTTTGTAGATCTCAAAATTCTTATTCAAAGTCAACTTGAAACTTTTTTGCAAAATACAGCGTATTTTAAGCGAAGTTAATGACCAATTTCAAAATTAATTTTCTTAACTTATAAAAAGAAAACACAGATACTAAAGAGTACAATATTATTTACAAACGTTATGATTCCCAATAATCTTTGAACTCACCAAGTAACCAGTTACTCCTAAGTACAAAGTCCAATAATTTCAGTTTGTTTTTACACGAACATCAAGTTGTTTATTTCAAATTCAAGCGCCTTCTTCCATTTGTCTCGAAACTTGTACACAATTTTGATTGGTTAAACGCCTTAGTTTAAGCCAATCAAAATCAAGTTACGAAATTCACTGCGGAAAAGTTGGCGCGAGGTTTGATAACATTTCCATCTTTCGAAAATGTGAAAAATTATCATGGATATCGATTTTTTTATTCCTATTTTATTTTATTTTTTTTAGTGGAGAATGATCACTAATTAGGTAAGCCTAAACTAATAATGACCAGGTTTTGAATTCATAGTTACCCTTCTTTAGGCTGGTTGCTACTCTAATTTATTTAACCCATAGTTGGGAGTGAAGAGAAGAGATGGATTCATACCTTTTCCAACGGTAGTTGTGCGAAAGTTAATGTGACAAATGACTGGAATTAATATTAATTATTTTTTAAATTGTCAACAATTTCCAGTTAGACCAAAATTCTTAATCTTTCCTATTCTGTATTGAATTACTAAAGGTATTAAATGCATATAAAAGGGATTATTAAGATTTGCTATTAAAGAAGAAACAAAGCAGCATGAAAAAAACAAAAAGCCTCAGATCAAGAACACTGAAAAAGAACAAATAGATAAAATTTTCAGATTTGATTGGAGTTTTTTGCAAACATCTTAAATGCAATTTGGAAGTGTCATCATAAAAAATTACACACACACCATAAAAACAAAAAAATGAAAAATTAACAAAAGAGTTAAAGTAATTTCTGATGATACAATAATGAATTTATCAGAAGATGAAGGAAGTGGTGTTGGGTTGGGCTACGAACATTTCCGCACTCCTCCATAGTGATATCTGTACTCGTATGTACAGTGTAACCCGGATATAAGAGTGTTGTCGGGACCAGATAAGAAGTCTCTTATATCCGGGTTTCTCTTATATCCGGGTTTGGTCTATTTTATATACATTAACACAGGCTCTAATTTGGGACCAGAGAAAATCTCTCTTATATCCGGGTTACACTGTACATATAAATTCATAATAGGAATCTATATTTTAAGAGAAGTGTTGATTCCATCATGCACGGTCTGTGAGGCACTTTGAATGCATGTATGTAATGTACATGTGTATGGTTGTGCATGTGCAGTGTATGAATAATTTACACATGCTTGCACCTGTTGTGGATTTGAATCACCCAGCAACAAAGAAAAAGGTAAAAATGTGTTTAAATATAAAAATATAAGATATTTTTATTTTGTTTATTTTTTTTACAACTAAATTTTTCTTAGCGTGTATGAGTGTTAAGGTTTTTACAGTCCTTGTTTGTAGTTGTTTGTTAAAAGGAAAAGAAATATGATTTCTTTGTGTATATGTACAAGAAAAAAGAGGCAAGTGAGAAAGTGAGGAGGAAAGTGTAAATGTCATGTAGCCTGGTGAGGAAGACTGGTGAATGAGTAAGGGAATTTCTTTTAAGCTGTGGTATTGTTAATTATTGCCATTTATATCTCCTTATTGCCTTGTCTGGTCTAGGAACTTTGCTTAGATACTCATCAAAAGGATCATGATGCATGTTTTTTATTGTTATCAGGAACGCAACTGTTGGTTGAAAAATACTAAATATTTATTTTCAAAGCATTAATCTATTAACTGAAGGAAATGTGCAATCCACCAACTCAGAAACCATTTTTTTTGTCATCTGGTGTTTAACTGTCTTGGTGTTTATTTCTGTCTTTGCTCCACATGTCATTCAGGCCCAGTGCGTACTACCCTCAAATCACATGACCAGGGGAGGGCCCAAGCCTGATTGGGGGCCCTGGGCAGTGTTTTGTGACCATTGCTATCTTATCAACATTTCTTTTTTTTTCTATCTACATTTATATACGAATGTATATAAATGTAGATAGAAAAAAAACAGGTGGTATATTGGCTCACAAACAGGTATTGAATGATGGAAGACAACAACAAACATAACAAAGACTTGATTAAAAAATATATTTGCCAGTTTATTTTTGTTAAAGAAAATACATCAACAAAAATAATGTTACAATGCATTAGGCAAAAAAAAAATCTCCATAATCTCATGTAAAAGATGAGAATAGCATTGTCCTGAGAAGGACAGTTTTGGTAGTCGCTGGAAAGTGTTGTCCTAAAAAGGGAAGTTTTGTTGGTCATTTGAGAGCATTTTCCTGAAAATGACAGTTTTGTGGTTACTGAAGAGTGTTGTCCTGAAAAGGACAGTTTATTGCATATCATTGGCAAGGATGGTTGAAGCAGCAGGAGCTGGAGGCCTATTGAAGATGGTTGGAGTGGCAGGAGCTGGAGGCCTCCTGGAGATGGCTGTAGCAATAGCCAATTGCAAGCTGGAGATGATGATAACTGGTGAGCTGGAACTGCTGTTGATGGATGAAGTCATGAGGTGGCTGTCGGCTGCTGGAACAGATACTACATTTTGATCCTAGTCATCTGGGCTGCAGAACACTTGGATATTTATCCATGCTTCCCCACTGAGACGGGATGCAACACAAGGTTTAACATGGGGAACCTGTACGTGTACACTCAGACCAAGTATAAAAATTGCCCAAGCCCCATCAGTTACACTTGTGACTACCAATCCCCCTCTCTAGTGCAATAAGAGGGTGCAGCCTCAGGCAGCAGTTCCCCAGGGCCGGGCACCTCAAAGTATTATTTTCCTTAGTTGCATCTCTGTCTGCAGACAGAGGCCACAACTTATTTTTGTTGCTTTTGAGGCCCCTTTATATCTTGAATCACTCATAAAATAACACTGGTTAAGCTTTTTCTTCCAGTTTTTAAAAAATGTGGGAGTGCCAACAAGATACAACAATATTATAAATTATAATAAAAGGATAGAAAATTTCTTTGGATTTTGACGTCATTCTTTTTTTTCATCCAAATCCATGAACTTGTTTTGCTCATGCTAAATCTTGAAGAAAACAATATTTTTTTATCCATAATGTAGAATGTGTTAAAATTACTCAACTTTTTAACAAGAAAAATCTCAAGTTGATGCGAAAAATTGCTGCAAAACATTGTTTATTTGTTTAAGATAGAATAATCTATTATAACATATCTTTAATTTGTATTTAGATACATTGTATTTATTTTCAATTTTTCTAGTTGAATTGTTCACCTGCATTGCATTTGATCTATTATTGTACATAATTTGGCTATAATAAAATTTATATTTTCTATGATATCTACCCTATGAAAATTGAGATGTAGTATGGGGGGTATCAAAGATGAGGGGGCACAAAACCCTTGCACCAGCTCTGATGCCATTTAATGTATGCACGCACACACACACACACACACACACACACACACACAATTTGACTGAGTTTGAAATAAGACATTGGAATAATACCTTCACCTCCCACTCAGTCTGAACAACCCCATCCCAAGTTGAACAATAAAATCATAAAGTTGAAGACACAAAAAAAATGAAAAGAAAGACAAGAAAAACTTATTAACAATTTCAAATCTGTCACTTTGCTTACATGTGCCTATGACCATGAAATAATATAAATAAAAATAATCAGTTTTTCTTTCGCTTGCTTACATTGAGAGAGAGTTTAGTATCTTATTGATAATTACATGCAATTGTTTTTATGATTCCTTCTGTATTTAAATTAAATTTTCTAATAAATATAGTATTTTAAATAGATTGTTGTGGAAGTGTGAACGATATGAGACCTTGTTCTTGGTTTTATCTTTATCTACGATTATATCATCCATCCACAACATCTTAAATTAATATTCATGCACAATATTACATGAAAATGTGAAATAAAATATGAACAGTTTTTGTACATGTAACAACATATAATGTATTTATTATATGATTGATTTTTTATTAAACATACAATTGGTTAAATAATTGATTCATATTATTCACAGAACATATATATATTGATTTTTATAAAATGCAAAGAAAGAAATGGTTTTAGGTTTATCTGTATTAAGAAATATCTTTCTTGTGAGCTCACTTAAGAAAAAATGTCTTTCTGGTCCAACAGTTGGCAGAGACAGAGAAACTTTGTATTTTCATACCTAAACTGTTTTTCTAATGCATTATGGGAATTCTACTTACCTACTTTTACTATACAAAACAAAAAGGGGATGCAACTCCTGCTTCTTAATTATGAATCCTGACAAGATAAACCTTTAGATTTGAAAAATGATTATCATACCATCAGCAAAGGAAAAGTTACCGAAATAGTAATATCTAAAAGAAACATTGAGTTAAATTGCTGTTGATTGAAGTTTGGTACACTGATGTGAACATTTTTAAAAAAAAGTAAAAGAGTGGATTAATTTTAATAATAATCATTTCACCCCATGCAAGGTAATAATGCCACCAATACACAATGGGTTATTGGTAATGAAAGAGAATGAGAAGATTTTAGTGAGGAGAAAAGACAATAAAAGAACAGGTTTTAGGAAGACAGAAGATGACAATTGACATTGCATTTAAATTTTTGAAGGTTGTAGGTGAAAGGGAAACAAGAAACCAGAAGAAATTTCCAAAGACAAAAAAGAAACTATTAGAATAATGTGGGAAAATGAAATAAAATCAATAAAATATTATTAATGAATAAAAAAAAAGAAATACATTTTCCCATGATGCTAGTAATAAAGGAACCAAGAATTTTATTACTCACTTGGCTTCACCGAACACTCCTTAGGTGGCACTGTTTAAGTTCTATAAAAGACGAACATTTCCTTCCACTTTATTTCCTCTTACTCCAAGATGTATCAGCATACAGATGAAGATGTCCCTACTAGGGAATGTCTCCTTTCCTCAGTCAACTGACAAATGAAGTAAGTACAACCTGTACTTTGGTCATTCCAACTCAGTGCAAGGTTAACTTCAGCTTGACCAATATAACCATGCTTATCATGACTTACATTAATTTACTTTTGAACCAGAAAAAGAAACTCCGTTCCACTTCCCAACACATAGTGCTTGGACATGTTTTGTCAAACCTTCAACGATGAAGTAAATACAAACTTTGCTTTGGTCGTTCTAACTCAGCACAAGGCTGACTTAAGTTCAACCATTATCACCATGTCTATCATTACTTACTCTTATTTATTTCTGAACCAGAAAAAGAAGACAGACATATCCAAGAGACATTGAGAACTTTGTTTCCCTACACCACTATAAAAAAAAAGAATAAATGGTCCATAGTAGAAACCAAAGTTTTTGTTGCTTGTAAATTAATTGTTTATATGTAAACAAGCCCACACCTATCATACACCAACAGACAAACTTTAAATGCCATAGTAAATTTCTATTAATCAAGAGATTTTCTATCATTTCTTCTTAGTGATGAAGAGGATTAAATAAAGAACTTTTGTTGAATAAAGAGATTGCTATCTTGCACACAGTTTTAGACCAATCCAGTGACTAGAAGATTTTAGCATTGAGAATCTGACATTTGCAGGACATGCTGAAGAAAAAAGGAGCCGAGAGAAGCATAGCTATTGAGTTTGTGTAAATGGATGGCAGACCGGGAGGCATAGTAAGGAGTCAAACATTGATTAAAGTTACAAAGGATAGCAATTCGAGGGAGAGCCATGATTACCCATGTCCTGAAGGGATATGGCACAGAGAAAAAGAGCCTAAGTTTCTAGTTTCACTTTTCACTGATTGGCTAATTGATGCATTTTCTTTGTACAGTTATGTACATGTCATAAATTAGAACAAAAAGTGCTCTTTATGATCCTGATACTACTTCTTTTATGTGCCATTTCCTTTCAGAACATGTGTAATCATGGTTCTCCACCACTTCCTGTTTTTTTGTTGCTCTAAGTTTTTGTCCTTTATTATTCCTTGTTCTTGTTTGACCATCCATTTGTACAAGATTATTTGCTGTTTCTCTCTGCTTTTCTTACCTTCAATATGTCCTGTGAATGTTAAATTCTCCTAGCTTTCTTCACTTTGCTCTATATTTTTTCGTTTTCCATTTGTAAGATAAAAAAGAACAAAAAAAGAATAGATAAGTTTTAGAAGCAAGAATAATTCCTTACATTACACAAGTTTACTGCAGGTTTCTAAACTGCTTATAATCTGTATGGTTGAGAAATATTGCAAATTTTATCATTCAGAAACATTTGGGCATAACAAATACTGAATTATCTCCCTTACATTTCTTTAACCTTATATTCCTAATCCTCTTTTGAATTTGAATTGCCTATTGAGTATTTATTGTGTGGCTATTTCAGGGATGAGTGTCAGTAAAGTTCATTATTTTGGGTCACTTATTTGAAGAAATGGCAAAATTTATTGAGGATTCACAAAAAAAAAATTGTGATCCTTTGGACAGATTTTGCAAAAACAATTCTAAAGAATATCTGGGATTTTTTATAGAAAAATTTCACCTGCCTCTTTCTGGTTTTTAGCATTAGTTTACTTATAATTCCTTAAAACCTACTTGTTGCTTACATTGAGAATTCATATTAGCCCAGTGCAGCTATTGTTGTTTCTTCTAGTTTTATTTTTTATGACTAGAAATGTTCTATCCTTCTTTTTACAACAACTGCAATCCAATAGAAAACTAAATTAAAAGCATATTTTAACAATTAAAGTAGGATATGATGGTTGCATGTCTTGTGGCTAAGATAGTTGTAAATTCCCCCCAACTACCCACAAAAGTGATTGGTGTTCAATCTCATATAAAAAATAGAATTTTCAATGTTGCTTTTCAGAAACATGATCAAATTGTCTGCCTTTATTTTTTAGATAGACAGTATAGTGATCTTGTGATCATGAGAAATAAAAAAATATAATTCCCATGATTCCATAGAAAAAATAAGACAGTCCTACTAGCAGGAAATTTAGAGACTTCTGCTTTTCAGCTGGTCCCTTGCCAGGAGAGCATGTGGAATTGAGAAGCTCCAGAAAAAGAAGACCACAGATAAGTCAACTTAACCAAATATCACTTTCTCATGTTTAATATTGCCTTTTACTGATAGACTTATCAATGGTAAATAATTTATTTATTCACCAACACAAACACAAACCAGAAACATTTACTAATAGCCACATTACAAAACCTTTCTTATTCCACCAAACATGTACAACAAAATCCTTCTGATAATAAATATATATTAAAAATATCTCACTTTGTTGTTGTGATGAATATATGTTATATTTTATTAACTAAAATAGATATCAAGCAAGGCCCATTTTAACAAAAGAATATATTCTAAGGATATAAAAATAACTTCTTATCCTAAAGGAATTTACTGATTTATGGGCCTCAAGAGACTAAATTTTTTGTCTTAACACTATTTATTAATTTTTTTCATTGTTGGGATTTCATATAACTTTTTTCAAAGCAAAAAAAATTGTATCAAAGTAAAAAATAACTAAATCTATGCCTTTCTACTTTCTAGCACCATACAGCTAGTTTCTATTTTAACTGGCTAGTTGTTCTCAGAAACTCAAGTGGAACTCTATTCCGCAATCTTTGTCTTTAGGAGTCAGTACCTTGTCTATTAGGTCACAGGGGTATAATTAGATCTTTTATCTATTATATCTTTCCTGTTTTTCTAATTCTTTGAAGAAATTTGGTAAGTATTTGGACATAATTGGAAGCTGATTACTGTCATTTCAGAAAAGGTTTTAAATTTAGCTGTCTACAATTTGTATAATTAGGCAATGAAAGTGGTATGTATATCTACCAAAGAAGAACTATCTTTTTTTCACAATGATGTTCCCTCTTTACAAGGCCAAAGATCCACTCAAGGCAAAGGGTTACAGAGTAAGAAGCACAGTTTATGGGGATATGTGGGGAAGATACTGGTTGACTCTAGACTTGAACAGGTTAAGATTGTAGTGATTGATGAAGCATCCCCTTGGGAGTTAGTTCCACAAAGCAGTTGTTCATGAGAATAAGCTGGTTGAGTGGAACTCACATCTCACCACTGGAATACAAAGGCAATGAGGATGATTCACTACAATGTGTGTGGTATGGTAGCTCTTAACTGTGATGGTTACATCTGATGGAATTAAGGAATGCAGTTCATCTGAACACTTTCCATAGAAATAGTGATAGAGCAGCAAGAGGCTTGAGACATTTCATCTGTGGAAAAGGGGTTGTAGAGTAGAAAATAATTTGTTACCAACAAGAAAATGTTTTCAACAAAACAATACAGAACAAAAGCAAATACATGATATAGGATATAAACTTTACAGCCAATAAGTGAAGCACAAACAAGTAAGAGACACCTACAAATAAATCTTACTAAATTCAGTACATACAAAATCTTTTTACAATTCTGTACAAACAGAGCTCCAAATTAAATAAGTGGTTTCTGGAATGTGATTGGATATGACAAGTCATGTGATGTGCTTTCTACAACATCTGGATGGTTGAACTCTAAATGACCTGGAAAAAGGTTGGGCTCGGGTTACTGAGTACATTCCTGTGCAAAACTTGGCTAACCAAAGATATAAAAACAGCTTGCCTGCAACAGACAAAAACAGTCAGCAACTAGATCTGTGATAGACAGGACCTTGATCAACAGTATAGACACACATTACCATGACAACACGTCAGTCAGCAATGATTTTTCTACACTGAAAGTAAGTCTTGTCTTCTCTCTCTTTCACCGTATTTAAAATTACTGCTAATACACACAATCGGTCAGCAGTCACACACATTTCATTAGCATGTGCTTCACATACACAAATATATTGGCATACACATTGCTTCAGTAACTGTCTATATTTCTGAGATGAGGTATTATGTACACTATTTACATTATTCAGATGGTTGTCCTCATCTTTGTCAACATTTCCACTGTGCCATGTGTCCTCAAGCACATATGGCACAGTGGATAAAAGAGTTAGTTAGATCCAGTGTGAGTTCAATACCCGGTTAAGGCAGTGGAGAACTTGGAGAGGGGAATTAACAGTAGATAACTGATAGCTGACATCCATTAAATATGGCATGTGGAACTAGAACAGTCTACCCCAGTGAGTGAAATAATGGGTTCAGTTTGACATTCCAACCACCTGAAGAAGGCCTGAGTGTACAACCTGAAACATTGTAATAAATATGGCAACAAAGATGAGGACAATAGTCCAAATAATGTAAATAGTATACACATTGCTTGTTTTTCCTCACTTGCAACAAAATCCTTTTGAACAATCAAACTAATGGTCTCTTCATGGCTATAACAAAGAACATTGAATTTTAATATGTAAATACATGTATCTGCCTATATAAATGTTATTATCATATTTAGTTTGGTCTTCTTTTTATGCAAAAATCATTTCTTCACATTGTTTATAATTTTGTGTTGTTTGTGGACATGACACTCAGATTTTATTTTTCCACCTAAAATCTGGGTAGATTGACACCCACAATGACATTTTGAAATTTTATGAAATATTTATTCTATAAAATATGATAAAAATAATAAAAGTTTGCTTGTCGAAAAAGGTACCCCTTTTGTTAACAACAGAGTTTGAACTCAAATGTCTAGATTTTTGAACAAAGAAAAGTCTTACTGATTGGCTCGTGAGTAATGCTTCTCCATTAAGGCCTGTGACCTTATCCAAAGGTGAAGTGAAAAGAGAGGGCTTTTTTTCAAAAACATGGGTTTTTAATGATGCCAGTCAGCAGCCTCTGCTACTATACATATTCTCTACAGCCAATTTATTGTGACTCTTCCTGCTATTGTGGCATAAACTCACTGCAATGTAAATATTAATAAAATCTTCCTTAAGCACACAAACGTGGCATTTGCTTTTAAATAGTTTGGAAAAATTTTTTTTTGACAGTTTTTATGTCCACATCTAAAATAAGAAACAGAAAAATTGATTGTATTCATAATCTTTATTAAACAAAACAGAATTTAATTATTTTGTTATAATTTTTTCCAATTATCATGTCCATGACAGCATATATGCAAAGGTTTATCAAACAAGTAGAAGTTTCATGAATTAGATTTGTCCTCTTTCTCTCATTGCAGTCATATAAATATGCAGACTTATTCATATCCAAGGAATTACAGTTAGCAGTTCACTTAAAAGTTCATTGACTTGTAAAATCTAGTATTGTTTTTGTTTTTTTTTTTTAGTTATCCAATTTCCTAAATATTCCTCCATATTTCAGTTTTAATTATTACTTAGATCTTGTAAATTAATCAGAAGAAATTATTTTAATTATTTAAGCTTTATGGAGTTTGTTTTTTTAAAAGCATATAACCTGATACTGAATTGTATTCATTAAAAAATACTGCAAGCTGTTTTATTTTTTATATTGTTGTAAAGAAAATAATGTAAACTTTGTCTTCCAAACATTAATTTTTTTATTTCAAGAAAATTAAATAAAAAATTCAGCATTTCTGTTGATGATTTGAAATAATTGACATGATTTTTTATCTATCAGAAGACTGAAACTTGAAATCCTGTAATTAAAATCTTCCAAAATATATATAATATATTCCACTATATATATATATAAACAGAGTGCGATGGATAAATTGAGGTAAGTTACACAAAAATGAAAATAACACTGACATCTCATTTTAAGAGATGTATTTATCAAAATTACACAAAAATATTTTGAAATACTAAAGAATAAATGTATTAAATAAAATCACCATTGACTTCAATCATGGCCTCCAAACAACTTCAGAATCTCCTTCAACTCCTCTGGACAGTCTCCTTCTTTAAGTTTGCGAATGCTGCCATAATTCTTATCTTCATCTTTGGTATAACAAGGAGATTTTGGGTTTCTCACTCAACTGTGCATCACACATAATAATCAAGAAGATTGTTGTCTTGGGAGTTAGGTAGCCAGATATAAAGGGTGATATGGTTGCAGAAATTGTCTGATATAACTGGGTTCTTCTGCTTGTGTGGCATGGTGCAGAGTCCTGTTGCCAGACATAGGGTCTATCAGCAGCTATCCTCTTGACCCAGGGCAGCACTAACTTCCTGTCTATGGACCTGATTGACTTGGATGGATCATTTTCAATCATGGCCTGGATCTCACCAACAAATTTGGAAATTGAAGTTTCAATTTCCATCATATTCATTATATTCAGTTACATGCAAATAACCTTGGGAAATGTATGAATTCAACACTTTTCTCCCTAACTATGGGTTAATTAGTAAGGATTTGCATCAGTAAATCATTATTATCTTCAAAAAATTCTTACAATCTAAAAATATTTTCTGGCTTAAAATAACCTGCAAAAGGTTGATAAGCCATAAATAAAACAAATCAAACAATCAACATTAAAATTTACCAAAATAACCCTATCTCTTACAAAAAAAATGTTCAAGATTTTAAAACATTCAGAATTCAAAATTTAGCTTTTGCTAACAAGATTAGAAAAACAAAAAAAATTTTTTAAATAAACTAACAAGCTATATTAGTTATACTAATGTGACACTGAGATCTCCAGAGGCTGATCAAACAAAAAAAGAGAAAGAAAGAAGTGGAGCAAATCTACTAAATGGATGGTAATTGTTGAAATTTGCAGAAAGATCGACTGAAAAGTTGAGAAGAAAATTTTAAAAAAATGCATTGAAAAATCATGTTTTGAAATAATGCCAAAGAGAATTGAACACAAATTTAACTAGATGGAATTCAGTAAGATTGAGCAAAACCAAGACTACCCGTCCTTCCCCATTTCCTGACAATATAAAAGAGACCATTAAGGTATCCACGAACATGTCAGATAAAATAAAAATATGTTGTCAATAAAGAGATCAGAGTGGTCATTGAAATAAATAACATTCATGATTCCTCTGGGCACAAAAAAAAGGGGCCAGGAAAAATCCATCTGTTTTGAATCAGCCACCCAGAAGAAAAGTATCCCCACAGAGATAGAGACCAACTGGACATGCTCGTCATTATAATTTCTGTGATATTCATTCAAAGAAAATTTTATATCCAAACATTAATTTGGATTCCTTTGGATACAACTCATAAGAAAAAAATTAATTGCTATTTTTTGGTCTGTTTGGTCGCAAAAAAATGCATAGATAGAGAAAAGATAAACTTTCATTTTAAGAAGAGTGGAAATAATTTTTCTTTCCTTTTCCACTTCTTGAGTGGTCTGGTTGATTGAGAAATCCTAGCATGGGACAAGTTGACAGAGAAGGATTAATGACTGAAAATCACTTTTGTTTTCACTGTGGCATCTGGAAGTTAGATTTGTTACACCACCCCTGGGAGCAGGTTGAGGTTGGCTGCTGAGAAAGTAGGAGGAGGAAGAGAGAGAGAGATTAGCACCACCTATATGGAGCTATGGAGGGAGGTGAGGCATAAAGCAAGTTGGAATTAAGGGGTGGTTTGATCCTTCTGACCACTCTCAAAAGGGGGCTGGACAATCCCAAATTTGGAAAACCACTTGAATAAATGTATTTTTATATATGGAAATATATAAATGGTTGAAGCTTAGAGTAGAAGACAACCAAACTCAGATCTTAATCAGCCCCACCCCTGTCAGATGCAGGACTCCATATAAGCTGGAAATATTGGACAACTGAGACACATAAAGAGAAAGAGAAAGTCCCTACACTACTGCTATTGGAACCTACATCATTCGTTGAGACATCCTGACCAAGACCTTGTGCCAGACTTGAAAACCAAAACTTAAAGATTTAAGTTAAAACAAGCTGCAGACTCCAAAGAGGATCCCAGTATCATTTGATTATAACAAGTGGGTAGTGTTAAACATAAAACAAAACATATATAAACTAAATTGTTGTTACATTTTTAACCCGTTAAATTCTTTATTACAAAGGATTCTTGTTTTTTTTGAGTAGCTCCAACTCAGACCAGTCCTCAGTTCAGTCTGCTTCATCAGTAATCTTCTCACACTCTGAGATCAAAAACACAACATATCAGAGGAGTGAATGATCATAAACAGACAAATACCAGTTGAGTGGAATTCTGTCACCATCATGATACCAGCAATAAAGCTAGTCATGCACTAACGAGTGAAGAGTCAGCAGTCTGAAGGAACTTGAGGACTGACGAGTAGGGTTACATATATTGGATATCTTTGTCTAGGGCCAACAGTGGTGTGACATTGGTTACTGCTGTTTAGGATCAACGATGTGGGGGTGGGTACACTAACATATACATATTTAAATTTTCTTAAAAACTGATTTGTATTTTCATTACTAATTTTTAACTTTCAACAATTGGAGGCAAGAATTTGACTATTAATATATTTCCAGAAAAGTCAGTGATTACTTCATGAACTTTAGCATCTGAGACTAATTTTGGAAATTAAAATAAAAATAGCATCTAAAATAAAAGTCTTTGTTTACTGGATCTTCTTAAAGATCCATTAACTCAGTGGAAACAGGTCAAGCAATAACTGAGCAGTACTAAAAATAATAACGGGATGAGATATCCTTAAATATTGGCAATGGAACAAGAACAGTCTACCTCCATAGATTAATTAAAAGGTTCAGTTTGGTATTCCCTGAAGGTTTCCTTAAATCATTGATGAAAAATGGACTTTACTGTTGCTCATTCCTCAAATAGCCACAAACAAACAACTAATTACATAGTTTGACTAAAGATGACACTGCGTGAAATGTGTAATGAACTACTAGTATTTAATCACTGAGTAAAACTGAAAAACTTGAAAATGCAAGATTTATTCTCATTGAAGGAATACAGATAGGGGGGGGGAATGTTCTCAAATCAAGAATATTTTTCATGCACTTGCCAGTTTTTTGGACACAGTTATCAATTTTCTTAATAATGTTTATTATATTATATAATATTAATAGATTGTATAGATGTTTGTAGACATGATGGCGGCATGGTTTGCCCCCAGAAATCCCCCCTACCATGAAAATGATGTGAGCTTTAGTATGTAAATTCTTACTCTGAACCTAATACTGCCCCCCACATGTGCCCATTCAAAACATGCTGCCATGGGCCTGGATGTGCAGGTGGTGAAACATATCAGCATAAAAATTAGAATTCACAAGCCAAATCAAAATTTCAGCTTAGTCTGTTGCATTCACTTTCACCCAAATGCCTTTGGGAAAGGTATGAATCCATCACTTCTCCCTCTCCCTAGTTATGGGCTAAATGCCAAGGTAGACTGGGCTCTCTAGCCTTGGATGGCAACCAATCTAAGAGAAAGAAAACTGAATTCAAAACTGTAGAGAAAGAAACAGGAAAACACTTTTCTATCTTTCTCAAGAATGTATGACAATTTACAGATAATAAAAAAAGGAATTTTTGGAGAGCCATAGTCACCTACATTCAGAAGGATTGTGGCACTAAAAAAAAGAATGATAGATTAAAATATATATTTTATTTTGGACACCATTTTATTCTGATTTATGAAATTAGTTTTGGATGCTAAAGTATATGAAACCCTAAAATTTGTACAAAATTTTCATAAATCTTATATAGCTCATGTACAAATTGCAGTTCTTATTTGATCAACAGAGTTAAGCAGTGTTGAGCCCACTTAGTACTTAGATGGGGAACACCAGATATTGTAAGTGACCCCCTACCATCCAAAATTCTCATTGTATATGAAGGAATACAGATAGAGGGGAAATGTTCTCAAATCAAGAATATTTTTCATGCACCTGTCAGCTTTTTTTAGCTTTAAATAACTCACAAAGATTTGATCAGCCTTTATAACATTTGATAGGAAATTAGAGAACCTCCTTTATCATGTGTATGTGTAGCATAGCGGTTATTGGTGTGAAAAAAGGCAAGCCAAGTTCAAATTCCATCTGAAGCCATTGCATTCACTTTTACACAAATTCTCTTGATGAAGGTAGTAATCCTTCTCTTCAGCTAAGGGTTAAATAGATAGAAAGAGCTGAAAACCAGTCTAGAAGGAGAAAATTCAAAATCAGTTGGGCTTGATGCTAACAACTCTACCCTGTAAAATTTACTTGCCATGAAAATCACAGATTCATGTGGAGATTGCAGCCATTTATTCCAGACGAAGTTTGCAGGGTCAAGAAACCAATAATTTATTTTTAACAGCTTCTTATTTATATTTGATTTCATATAACTCACAATACAAGTAAACATGCCTCTATAGAATATAAAATATTAATAAATAAAATTAAATGTTTGATTATTTTATCCTTACTCTGAGTGTTCTGTTAATACAGTGCAAACCTATTAGTTTACTTCCCCTTTGTTTTTCCCTTTTTTTAGATTAGATACTCTTTAGGCTATACACTGTTTTTGACCACATCCTGTTAAACCTTAGTTATCACTGGAACCCACATAGTAAAAGCATTAGCCCAAGCATGTTGTTCTCAGTTTTTTCATCCTCCTAATCTTACCCCCAATATTACCATTGCTGGTATGTAACATTTGAAGCCTTTTCTTTCTACTTTGGTTTACTTTATTATCATTTTATTGCTGCATGTTTCCACATATAAGGCGACCTTTCAATAAGACAAGGTAAAACAATATAACAAATTTTCATGAATTTATCCTATACCTGTAGTATATAAGACGACTACTTATTGATTATATAAAGTAAAGATGATGTTATTGGAAATGTTACTTACTGTATCCTTAGAAATTCAAAACAAAATAACAAAACTGGTTTTATATCATGTTTTTCCCACAAACATCCCCTAAAAGGGAAACCATTATTTTGTTTACATTTCATCATGTGATCTCTTGCAAATACTGATTCTTCTTCTTCTTCCTCTTCTTTTCTTATATCTCAACAGTTACAAACAGTTTGGTATACTAATGGCCATTTACTTATACTTCATCGACAATCATAAAATACTAGTAATAATTTACGATAATAGTACATTCCACTTTCAACTTTTTTTTTATTCAGTCTGTTCCTAATTTCTAATGATATATGAATATTGTTATCCTAAATGTTATTACTGCCATAATTAACATTATCATTATGATTATTGAAAGTTTAGTGAAAGATAAAGGTTGCTGTGTTTGCATAGATGATTATATAGATACAAGTTAATTTCATTGATATGAAGTTATGCCAGTAATATATAAGGTAGAAATGGTTTTATTACTTTTATTATCGGTTTATTTGATAATGTGAATTTTTTCATGTACGTTATTGGTTATTGCACCAAGTCTGAGGTTAGTGTCTACCAATAAACATCACTCAGGATTTAAGATTTCTTTTTTAGACCCTCCCCACAAGTTTTAAGGGTGATTTTTGGGATTTAAAGGTTGTCTTATACATGGAAATATATGGTATTTTATCATTTATTTAATGTATATGTTTATTTTACATTTGTCTCTCTGTATGAAGAATCCTTTTCAACTGCTTGCACACTGTTCTCAAATGTAACCTTCATGTAATGTTCTTCTTTTCCTAGAACTTACACTGCAACATTTATACATATTCATGTAAACAAAGTATTTACCACAGTCTCCATGTCCATCTTCAAGCTATGATTTGGAAGACTTTAGGTCATTGTTAGTTTCATCCTTGCAGCTGGAGTTGGGAAATGAGAAACAGTACTTTAACCCCAGTTCTTACCAATCTAGATCCTGCTCCTGAGAAACTATTGAGGTGTTGTAAGTGCAAGATTTCATCCAAAAGTCCTTGTAGTACAAACATCTACTCTTGATGGAACCATGGTCTCATGTGTGTAACAGCATGCAGTGATTGTAGAGGCACCGATTGCAATACAGCATTAGTCTGACTCTATAGGATGAATATGAAGACAATGCTAATTTATTTGAATGTTTATTTTGAGTTATATCAGGCCATTTACATTGTTCTGTTTGCTATTTTTGCTGGTAGAGTTGGGGACATTTCAGTTCTCGTTTGTGGTATCTTATAACCTTTTTTTTTTGCTATTTTCTGGGCCTAGTATTTTTGTGGTAATGTTTGAATTAAAGATTTCAAATTCTATAATTTCCTGTTTTTTGTACCAAGGATCACATCAAAAAGATTTACAAAGATATACACACTTTTTTAATAGGCACCTCCATTGTCACCAGTTTGCTTAACAAAACAGGACCTTCAGGTCTGTGTCCTGGGTAAGACGTTAAACTACATCCACGTCCTGGGTAAGACGTTAAACTACGTCCAGTAGCAAGGCCTCTGATCAGGAAGTTTTGAGGAGTGTGGAACCACCTCTTAATTGCTGGTGTTCCCAGGTTCACTCTAACCCGGGGTGGTAGCACTTGTTAGGGTCCCAGCTATGGGCAAATAGTTTTTCGAAAAAAATTATTACCAGCAATACAATTTTGAAGGAAATATATTACCAGAAACAGATTTTTGATAAAACAAAATATTACCAGCAATAAAATTTTTTATCAGCATTAAATAACTCATTGAGGTTGATATGCTGTAAAACAAAATAAACCAAACCAATCTAAACCAAAGAATACATATTCTATTCATACGAATCTATCCTAAAAATGTTGTTGGCATTAAATAACCCATTGAGGTTGATATGCTGTAAAACAAAATAAACCAAACCAAACCTTCAGGTCTCAAGCTGCTTAGTCAGTTGCTTGATGTTATGAGTTATTTCTATGTAACAACATTTATAACCTGGCAAAATTTCATGTTTTCAGCATCAGTGGTTCCTGAGAGATAAAACTTCCTTACTTTGTTGTCTGGTCTGCAAAATAAACAGATATCATGTGACCCTCTTGAAAGATCCAGACATTGAAAGCAAAGATCTAAGAGCAGCATATGAGTTGATTGGAAGTATTCTAAAATATTTGTTCGACTGTCACCTCTCTCTTTTTATATCTCTCTACAGATTGTTTTATTTGTCAAATTCAATTTGACAGACTAAATATTGGTCCATAAGTTGCGAGTGTTTGGTTAGTATTTCATTCACTAAGAAGCATAACTATGAGTTCTTTGTTTTGTGTTATTTTTTTGTTATCTACTGTTCCACTGCTATATATACATAACGACTGATGCATGCCAGCTGATAATGGTGAAATACGGCAATGTTTTACTTCAGGTTCATTTCAGATCTGGTTTGCAAATTATCCCCCATAACTGAATTACCCCAGGTGGTTCAAATGAGAATTTTTCAATTTTTAAAAATACCATATTTAGCTTGGTAACATTTTTTCCCCAGTGAACATTTATATCAACCAGACTATACATTCCCTTTTACCTATTTAGACAAATGGTCTTGCTTCTATGTTCAAGCCTCCAGCTGCTTTTGTTCTACTCCTTGTTACTCTTTTGTTTGTTTGTTTGTTATTGTTGTAGAGTAGTTTTCACAGTGGAGGCTTGTATTTCACTGAGTCGGTCCTAAACAAGGTTCGACGTACAAAACGCAGGAATCTAGTTGTGGTGGTTGAAACTTCAACATCGACTGACTCACTCAACTCCACTGATCCCCCTACCAAAGTTATTCAAACTAAATTAGTCTTATATGTGTAGTTATTTCTTTTCCTAGTTTCACCCTTTTGGCTTTTAATAAACCTGTCGATGAACAGGACTTTGGCTTCAGAATTATGAAGCTAGCCTGAAATTAAAAGAAAATGTTTCCCCCTCCTACTATGAAGCGAGAAAAATACCAGTGCATTTATTACCGTTAGTAATAGCTAAATTGCGAAAGCTAATAAAGGAAGACTTATTAGAACCTGCCCCTCCAGGAGGAAGTAAATGGGCATCACCCATTGTGGTATTGAAAAAAAAAGATGGTGACCTGAGAATTTGTGGAGATTATAAAATAGGGTGAACCATAAAGTTTGTGCTGACTCGTACCCTATTCCGAATGTGGAAGTAGCTTTACATAAACTTGCTGGAATGAAAGTATTTTCGAAGATAGACCTAAAATCAGCTTACCACCAAATACCGATAAATGAAAATTTTAAAAAGTGACGACCATAAACACATCTATAGGCCTGTTAAGGTGGAAAAAGAATGCCGTATGGCATAAAAAGCAACAAGTGCAATTTTTCAAAAAGCTATTGAAAAGTAATAGGAAATGTTGAAAATACCATCTGTTATCAAGACAATATATGTGTTGGAGATTTAAATGAAGATGATTTAAAGAAAAAACTGAAAATATACTGAACCGGCTAAGAGACACTGGTATGACAATAAATACAAAAAAAAATGTAACAGTAATGAAATATCATTTTTGGGTTACTCAATATCAAAGGAAGGATCTCCAGATAAAGTACTAATAGAGAAAATTCTAAAAGTTGCTACACCAAAAAAAAAAAAAAAGAGTTGAGTCCTTCTTAGGTTTGGTAAATTTTTATAGAAAATATGTACCAAAATATAATGAGTTGACAGAACCATTTGCTAAGTTAAGAAAAAAAATGGAATTCATTTGGTTAGAACACCAACAGAAAGCCTTTGAAAACTTAAAACAGATCCTGGCAAAAAAGCCAATAGTACAAATTTTGACCCTAAGAAGGACATAACTCTAACTACTGACGCTAGTGAGCAGTCCATATCTGGTATTTTGTCACAAGATGGGCATCCCATAATGTACTTATCGAGGAGATTAACAACAACTGAACACAATTATTCGAATATAGAAAGGCAGGCACTAGCCATAATGTGGACAACGGATAGAGCAAGACAGTTTTTGATGGGAAAAAAATTCTTGTTGAAAAGTGATCACAGACCACTGGAATTTATTTTCAACCCAAGAAAAGAGCTACCGAAAGTTACAACATCCAGAATGTTACGTTGGGCGATTAGACTTATGGCGTTCGACTTTGACATTGAATATGTTAAAGGGAATACGATACCGCACATTGATGCCTTATCTAGATTGAGGTTTTTATAGAGGAGAAAGACAAAAACAACGAGGAATTTGAAGACACATTCTTGCACCTTGTAGAAACCGATGTAATATCTGTAGATAAAATGGCTACTGAAACTACAAATGACCCAGTGTTAAATAGAATAATGTCGAGGATAAAACAGAATCGCTGGGGAAATTGTTCAATGGCTGAAAGACCATTCAAAGAAATTAGACATAGAATGACTATAGAAAACGGGATAATATGTAATGGAGACCTTGGTAGTTCCCCAGAAACACAGAGGAGACAGGTTATAAAAAGTGTACACGATGACGTACATTGTGGAGTGGCAGCTACGCAAAGAAGATTAAAATTAGGCGTGGTGGCGGGGTACTCAAAGAGACGTAGAAGACTACGTAAAAAGATGCAAAAAATGCACAAAACTTAAGCAAATTTTAAGCAAAAGAAAATACATGTATGGCCCCGAGAAGTAGAACCATGGAGCAGAGTACACATGGACTATGCCTATGTCAATGGGATAGGACTATTATTAATAGTAGTAGACGCATATTCAGGTTGGCCTGAAGTGGTGAGAGTACCTGATAAAAAAAGTACCACCGTAAAACAAATATTAAGAGTAATATTTTTGAGGAATGGGACACTGAGAACATTGGTGACTGATAACACACCAGAATTTGTGGATGCTGATTTGCATGAATGGCTAAGTAAAATAGGATGCAGACCTTACAAGACCCCTCCCTACCACCCTCAAAGTAATGGGACAGCGGAAAGGATGGTCCAGATGGTAAAGAAGGGCATAAAAGCATGCTTGCAACAGAAGGAGAAAATCGATGCTTTTCTACCAAGACTATTATTAAGTTACAGAACAATTCCACATGCAGGCAGGCCGGAAAGTCCATCTGCCTTTGACTATGTCATATGCCACAAATCAAAAGATGTGGTACAAAAGAAATAGGAATATGCAACCCGAGTCAGCCGAATTTATTATGCAGAAAGGACATAATACTGCAATATTAAATAAAGAAAATGGGAACAGTGTTCTAGCTCATGCTGACCAAATAAGATCCCAAGGAGAAGAATCGGATGAGGAAATGCCTTCAGAGATGCCCATTATTGACGTAACAGAAGAGTTAATGCAGAATGAAACTGCGGAGGAAGAAGTAGAATGGGACAAGTTAGAAGAGAAAGACCAGAGTATGCAAGTGGAACAGTTCGATTATAGGGAAAGACGTGATAGATCTAGATCTCCAAGGGAAAGGAGAGAGATAAAGGAAGATGTTCAGGAGGGCACAAGAAGAAGTACAAGAAGTACTCACGGCATAAGGCCCCTCCGTTATAGGGAGATGTAGTGAGATGCAAATTAGTATAATTTGCATATGAGCAGGTAGCTCATATGATAAATGGACACCAACTAGAACAGAGGTCGAACGCTTACTTAGCAATATACACAACACAACAGAAAGTTTTATAATTACTTATTTATATACATATCTAAGCTGAAATACCACAATTTAATTATTTTTTTTTTGTAAAATCATTTTCTATAAGTAGGTCTTTATATTGTAGTCACACAAGTCAACAATTCCTGCCATTCATGTAGATTGCAATTAGAAATAAAAAAAAGTTTCAGAGTATTTGACAAATATTAAGTCTGTAAAAGAAGTTGAAGCCATCAGTTTTAAATTGGATGTTCTGAAGTTTAAAAGAAGGTAAAGAAATGAAAATTTTGTTACAGTATCTTACCATAAAAAGTCAATGACTTTAACTTTTTTTGTCAATTGTTTAGTAAATCACAATTCAATCTATTACTTCTTTCATATATTTTTAAAAAATTTTCAAAGCAAATCTTGATAAAATAATTATATAACCAATTATCTAATTTGAAAGATTGCATAAAAAAAACATTAATTTTATTTCAGGGCATCATTTTCCATTCTTTATATGTCTATTTGTTCCATTAGACATCAAGAAATACAAGAAAAATCAAATAGACAACACATGCTCTACGTGTTTTTGTTATGTGAAGGAATCATATATAGTAACCTTTTTTTTATTAATCACTCTGTATTTCTTGTTTTGAATTATTTTTAAAATCATTCCTTTAACACTATTTAATATTTCAACTGATCATTCAATTATATCCAGTAAGTTACAAAATATCAAGACAAAGTCAAAATAACATCTACAGTTCAAAAACTTTAAATACTTTCTGGAAAATGGTTTTTTAAAAGTCTTACCTCAATTCACCACATGTTAAATTAAACTCTTTAATGTTTCTCTTCAAAAAATGTGTCCATAATTATTTAAATTTTGTTGGTTAAAAAAGAAAATAACAAAAATGATTTTTTGAATTGGTAAGTAATTTACATTCATATAAAAAGTAGTATCAGAAAGTCCCAAGACTAAGTTTAAAAAGTACACCATTACTAGAAAAAATAATATATTTCATATTTAAATCTAACCATCAACGACTTTGAAATAGTGCCCTTGGGAATGTACACAGTGGTCCTAGTATCTCTTCTAGGCTCAAAAGCATCATGGAAGTCCTCTTCCTGAAGGCCATACAATTTTGTCTGTGATTCTATTTTAAATTCATCTTTGGTCTGGAACAGCACTCCTTCAGCTTGAATTTCATTTTGGGACACAGACTGAACTTGCAGGGTAAAGTTTTTGTTTCTTTTGGGCATTTTGCTGGCAATTGGTCATTCTGAGTACATATCATCTTTGACCAGCACTTGATTAACCTAGAAAAACTCATGCCGCTCCAAAAATATGCTCAACCTCAGGAATGTCTATATTTCTAAGATGAAATATTGCAACTATTTACACTATTTACATTGTTCAAACTGTTGTCCTCCTCTTTATTGTCATATGCATGATATTTTGGCTGTTGTACGCTTCGGCCTTCTTCAGGTGATATACATTGGAATTTCAAATTGGGGATAGATTGTTCTAGTTCCACATATGTAGAGAAGAAGGACGATTGGTGAGATGGTCCTGGGGATGAGGAAACACCGGTCTTCACTGGCGGTGTATAAATACGGCTGGTCTCGGACTCTGGGGTCAGGGGGTCAACTTTACAACATACTATGACTTTTTTGGATGTCTCAGTTTCAGTTAATTCTCTTTAGTAACTTAACTCCCCAAGTTTTTGTTCACCTCTGTTGCGACCAGGTATTGAACTCACAACACTTTGGATCAAGTTACTTTTGGATTACTTCAACCACTGCTTTTATCCATTGAGCCATGTGTCCTTGGGGACTAAATAAAGGGTTTGGTTCAAAATTCCAATGTATGTCACCGAAAGAAGGCTACAGTGTACAATGGCCAAAATGTTGTGAATATGATAATAAAGATGGGGACAACAGTGTGAACAATGTAAATAATGTAAACAATGTCAGGAATGTTTGTCAAAAGCCTAACAAAAAATTTCAAGGAACTAGATAGCAGATTTGCTGTACCTCACACAAAATTTGATGCAGGCAGATTATTCAAATTTGTTAGTCATCATAAAGATTGCAGAGCTGTTACAATACTTTACAAAACCTCACATAATAACTGGCAAACTGACACAGTAGGTTGGTTATCAAAAAGCATTAGCTGTACATATTTCTGTTGAATGCTATAATCACTAAACATAGTCTGGGAACTTTCTGTTGCCACCTCAGATAATGACTGTGAGTAAACAGTTAAAATGTTAAGTAATGTAGTTAATTTTTATCATTTATTTTTTAAAAAAATTTACATTGGCTTGTAAACTTTGACAAACAATATTCACTCATACATTCCATCTAATGTCAGTCACTTCTTTTTGCATATAACATTAGTCCAATATAAATCTGTTTCAAGTTTCTAAGCACATTGTTTGTCATGTCTGTTTTTCTGAATTATCAGAAAATCAACAACTGTCATTCAAACTGGGTTAGAAACCAATCAGCATTCTTTACATTTTTCACTCTTGAAAAATAATTTTAAAAATATGTCTTTTTAAAAACAACCAAAACAAAAAAGGCAACAAAAAATCATTCTTCCATCATTATCTCCAGCTTGCCAGCAGCAATGATATGCAATAAACTGTCCTTTTCAGGACAACACTTTTCAGTTACCACAAAGCTGTCCTTTTCAGGACAACACTTTTCAGTTACCACAAAGCTGTCCTTTTCAGGACAACACTTTTCAGTTACCACAAAGCTGTCCTTTTCAGGACAACACTCTTCAGCGACTACAAAATTGTCCATGTCAAGACCATGGTCTCCAGGGACTACAAAACTGTCATTTTCAGGACAATGCTCTTGAGTGATTACAAAACTGTCCTTTTCAGGACCATGCTCTACAGTGACCACCAAAACTGTCCTTTTCAGGACCATGCTCTACAGTGACCACCAAAACTATCCTTTTCAGGACAGTACATTTCTCACCCTCTACATGAGCATGCAGAGATATTTTTTGCCTGTAACCTTATTTTTATTGATGTATTTTCTTTAATGAAAATAAACTTAGTGATATATTTTTTACTCAAGACTTCATTTTGTTTGTTGTCTTCTGTCATTCAATATCTGTTTGTGGGCCCATACGCCGCCCGCAACAAATATTAAAAAAAATAAAATTTGAGTACTTTCATATAATATTGCAAAAAAAAAAAGTTTAAAAAAGGCCTTAAAAAATATTACAAAGATGTTTTTTAAGTTGATACAAATAAAATCCCTTCATAGGTTTTCAAAATCATTACTAGATGAAAACCTGTTTTAAAACCTTGCACAGCATTTATTATAAGATCTTCCTGTTCTTTCTAGCACTGTATGTGATCCCTATAAATATATAGATGGTTTGGGGGGGAGCTATAATTTTTACATTCTCTGGATTTATTGCCATTTCTTTTTATAAACATTTTTATACTTTTTAAGGCCTTTTTGTAATGTGTTTTTTGCATGAAACAAAATGTAAAATAAAAACAAAAATATTTTCAATTTAAAAAATAACTGTTTTTCAGTTTGTGGCAAGAGACATTTTTTACAAATAGGTATGACCTTTTTTATGCATATTTGTGTATAAATTTATTCATCTCCAATAAATGTAGTATAAAAAAAAATGAGGGAGAGATCTAAGATTCTTTCTCTAATGTCAGTTTTTTTTATACTGTTGACTCGAAAGAAAGAAAAGTAACTGTATATTAAGGTAAAAGTTAACCAGATCCATAATATCCAAGGTCAAGTCCATATTGACAATATTTCCAAATAAATACTTTGCGTAATTTAGCTTAAACTCAGAGCACTTCTTTTACAAACAAGTTCATAACATAGCTTACTTTACAGCTGTAGTTCCCAAACCTTTTTAATTAAAATGCACAAAGCTTTAGTGTGTAAGTATTTTTCATGGAACTAGACTTCAAAATTACTGAACTGCATGTATGTTCATGTGATTTAGTTAATTAGTTAAAAAAAAGAAGAATTATTATTAAAAATCTTTTCCATTTGAATGAAAACTAAAACATGAAAAAATAGTTAAGTTAAATAAAGATTTTAATTTATGTTATTAACTTAGTAATATTAAATTTATTTTTTTATTTAAATACTTATTTTAAATTGATCACTATTTAGAAGATCCAGTCTTTAATGAGGCTGAAAAGAATCTATAAACCATTGCTAATAAAAAGAGCGCCATCTGGTGTTGAAACTGTGTTGAAACATTTTTTATAACTAAAGTGAGCAGGAAAAGCTGAGGAGGATCTAGGATTAATCTAGAATTTAATTTATTTGAATGAAAGAACAGTAAGTAAGTGTAGTACCTTTATGAATATAGTATCAGTAGCAGCCCTTAATAAACAGTATCAGCAGCAGCCCTGAGGGTATAAAAACAAGTGAAACCTTAAGTAGCTCTCTCTTCTGGTTTTCCTTTTTTTGATAGGGTGTGTCATTGACTTTTCACACTGAAGCAAAAGGGGCTGCAGACGTTTCATATGTAAACACACTTATACAGGCAAGTCACACTCAAATACATTCATTAACAATTTTCGTAGTGTATACAATTTACTTCTAGGATAAGAAACTTTTAAACTTTTCTTTTGTTATTTTGTTTAATAAATGTTATCTTGCATTGCAAATCAATCAGTCTCTGTTATTTTGTGCTTGCATCTTTTTCACCATCATTAATTCATGTATTGTAAAATATTCTCATAAGAAACCTTATACATTAATTATAGAATTAGCCAATATACTAAATAAGTATACAGCAAATTATTTAATGAAAGTTAAAACAATTTTCTTGTCTATTAACATTTTTATCACCAATAAATATAAACCTCACAAAGTCTATTTCTAATATAATTCATTTGTTATTCTGTTCTTCACAGATCATTTGTCATTATTTTTAGCTCTACTCAGGTTGGAATAAAAAGAGTGGTATGCTTTGGCAATATATCCCTGTTTTGTTGTTCCAGGAACACATTTTTTTCATTTAGCATCCCAATGTTTTACATTTTCTTTTAATTCTTGCTCATATTCAATTTTACCTTTCTGCACAACAGATGCTTGATTTTCTCCACTAGAATATTGTCCGAAAGAACCAATGTTTTTTTTTTCTCAGCCATATCTTTTACATTATTCTTAAAATAATGAAGAAAGATTATTGTCTTCATCTTTGTTGTTATCACGTTTCAACCGTTGTGCCCTCCAACCTTCCTCAGGTGTATATCAATCCAGTTAACCTACAGGGAACTCCTACAGGACACAACTTGTGGATTAAAGCATTGGTTTATGAATTTGGTGACATAGTAATTGTGAGTTCAATCCCTGGGCTATTATGTTACTCTGACTCAGTTAAAACAGGCAGAGCAATAAGTGAACAGTACTAAAAATAAGAACTCAATGAGATATCCCTAGAAATGGGCAGTGGAATGAGAAGAATCTACCCCATAGATTAAATGAATGGTTAAGTTTGGAATTTCCTGTAGGTTACCCAGATTGATATACACCTGATGAAGGCCAGAGGGTACAACAGTCAAGACATTGTGATAACCAGCAAATCTAATGATGTTGTCTTTAGTTAGAGGCAACCCTTAACCATTTCTTGATCCACTGGTCAAACCAAATATGGAAATGGATATTTTATTTCACAAAAATGACAACATCAAGGTATTTACAAGTGAAAATACTTCTATTATAGACTGTGAACATCATCCTACCAGAATATATATGGGTTACATGCTAGAATATACAGTTTGAACAGATAAATCCTGAAAAAATTAATGGATAATAAAAACAGTGATTTTTTTTTATTTAACAAATTAATATAATTCAATGAAACTTTATACACAGGCAATCACTCAATGTGGCCATTATCAGTGAACACTCTCTATGCAGGACCAGAAGCTGGAGCAAGGTTTGGCAATAGTGTCCATGTCTATGTTGGGCATGGCATTCCCCATGGCTGCCTTAAGAGTCTCTTTGGTGTTGTAGGGCCTTCTGTTCACCTCTCTATCAAAGACGCTCCACACAAAATAGTCAAGAGTATGGCAATTTGGCAATGAGGGTGGGGCCATATCAGGTGAACAGTGGTATAGTGAGCAAGAGGTGCCTCTTGAGCACATAAGATTTATAATATAAGATTTATAAAGTTTATAATTCAATTCCTCCTTGACAATATGCCTGGTTGTTTGCCTGTTGGTCTTCATTTCCTTGGTGATTTTCTTCATGCTGGGGTTCTCCTTGACAACCTTGGCAATATAGGCAATGAATTCTGGTGTCTTGGTAGCACCAGAGCACTTCTTATAAGTCTTGCATTCTGGCCTGAAATTGCCTGAAGCTCCATATGCCTTTGTAAGGTTGTAGACTATGGTTTTAGGGTATTTAAACCATTCAATAATTTCCTTGGCTTTGTGGCTGGAACAACTGTATTCTGAAGACATGTCGATTACTAAGTACCTTTTATGTCAATGGCCAGGCAGCTACCAAAGTGTAATAATTTCTAATGGCATTCTCAAAACATTGCTATGCTGTGATGTCATGGCACTGTTGCCATGTAAAAATTCCGAATTTATCTGTACCACACTGTATAGAGGTGAAATGGTTTCTTCTTCTTATAAACATTATATTTAGTGGATACACATGCTTAAGTAGACATCTCTGTTTTTTAAACAGTATAATTGATGTCTACTGGCTGGAGTTTTTAGGACCCTCTAGCAAAGAAAATGTTCCCTTTGGCAGGGTTTGAACCTGTGTTCCTTTTATGTAAGAAAAAAACACCATTATAACCTGGCATGCATTTAGACTGCTCAACCATGGAGGATTTTTCAAAGTGAAGCAAGGCTCAATTACCCTTTTTAAGGAATACACATCTCTTAAGATTTTTTGAAGCCAATATCTGTTAATTTTATTTTTATATTTGCAATGTATACAAAGTAATTGCTAAGGAATTATAAATAAAAATCCATTAATTTTTTTTTATTAAATTGTTTGATGAGTTTACAGACTGAATTTGAATTATCTTAAAAATTAAAGTTTGAAAAGATTCTAAAAGGAGTAGAAAAAATGTTTTTACTCTACAACTTCTAATTAGAATCAGTTAATCCTCAGGCTTTGTTCACCACTGATTGTAAAAAGAAATACTGCTGGTTTCAATCCAATGGAGAATGACTGCAAAATACTTTTCTCTCCAAAATTTATAAGCAGAATCACACAAATGCATACTGAAATTTTTTCCTAGCCAATAAAATAGGCCAATTCTCGGTTTCATTTGACACAGCCCCAGTCTGTCTTGTCTTGAAGTCAGAATGCTGTTTGCTTGTCTGAACTTGCTTTTATAAGTCGATGTCAATTCTTAGTTTGTGAACTTTTTGCCATATAATAACACAATAGCTGTCCTGGCTTGCTCCTACAGAGGTCAACACTGGTGCCAGTCAACTGTTGACCACTTCATTCCTTCATCTGCTATGCCCATGTTATGTTCTTTGATCAGTGTAATGAAGATCAAATTTTTGGCTGTACTTTAAGCACTGAATTGAGTTGGTGGAACCATGCTATGAAGAAAGACAAGAATACTTCTGCTGGTGAAAGTACAAATATCATAACAAGTAACAAAGAAGGTTGCTGGATTGATATTCACTAACTTGATACAACTAAATTAACCCTTCCCATTCGACTCCCTATCATGATGCTGTATCTCTTGCTTCTAAAACTTGAAATGGGTTAAACATTCACATGAGATGTTAGGTCTTCAAGAATTTTTGACATCAAAGCTCAACACCAGCAATTCTTCTCAGTAGCAGGTCATTTGGCATTTTCAGGTCTCTCCCAGCCACCACCAGCCTCCAGTGTCTTCTGCTAGCCTCTCATGGTTTCTGGTCGCCTCTTGCAAGTGCAACTGCTACATCTACTGCTGGCTTCAATCGAGCATTTGGCTTATATGCATCTCACCCAACTCTCATCATCTCTCAAAGCTCATTCATCAATTATTTTCTCCAACCCTGGAGAGATGATATCAACCCTAAACAAAGTTGTCTGGTAATTCAAAAACAATAAACTTTGTTTTAAAATTCATTTTTCCCAACAATAATTTTTTGTCAACATATTTTTGTGTGTTTTAAAAATCTATTTCAACTTGGCAAAGAATTCTCTTTGTAGATTTCCAAATACGACCCAATTTCAAATCTCATTGTTTACATTTTTGGCTTTACTTAAATTTGCTCCCCGGCCAACAATGACCTTCAAATACTAGACAGTCAACTTTTCAAAACAAAATTATTTATTTCAAATTGGCAATTTTTTTGCTTTTCAATTTACCAATATGACCTACATATTCCCTGCGAGAATCAATCATTTTTACAAAATTATTTATTTCAAATCTATTTTCTACTGTTTTACATTCTGGCTTTTGTAGACTCGTAACAACTTATTTACTTTTTCAGTTTATCAGAAAGAAAAAAAACATTTCTTTTTTTTTTCTTCACTTCATATTTCAATTCATGTTTTTCATCTTTCGTTTTTCTTACATTTTCAACCCTTCCAATTCTCCAATTCTTTACAGAATTTACACATGAACCTTTTTAATCCTAATTTCATACTACTAGTATCACAATAGTGTCACGTTCCTTTCACCTACTACAAGTAACACTTTATAGTGTCACAATATTACTGTTGCTTTGCCTTATGAGTGTTAATTTGCCTTGCATATATTGTTTGTTTGCTTTATATTATTTCTTACCTTATTCTTGTTATTGATTACTAGCAGTAGAGCCCGGCGTTGCCCGGGGATGTAACAGTAAGAGACAGATCAAGTATTGACCATCATAAAGACAGAAAAATAAAATTGACAAAGATTATTGTTTAAGGTTGACGGACATGCATGTCTTAATTAGGTTTTTTTTTTTTTTTTATGAATTGGTCAAACCCAAACTCAAACTCAAACAAAAACATTGTTTTCAATCGTTATCAGTCTACTGATTGAATAGAATTTTATTATAAACAATTGTCTTGTAAATGGAATTTTTAAAGCATTCTGAATGTGAAAATAAAGAAAAAAAGTGTACAAGACAATAAGAAACACTACCTGCCAAAATAAAGTGAAGTTTTGTTGAAATCAATTGAAAAATGTAGGAAATCCGATCCCATATATAAACAAACACACACACACACACACAACCTGGGTTTTATTATAAGTATAACTTGATATGAGTTGTCCCCCTTTCATTAATGCCTCTTAATCGTGTTTTCAAATTGATTTCATGCAAAAACAATTGTATTTTTCCAATTTTTGGCGCTGTCAGAACCACCGCCAGGTAATTTTATGTAGTCCTGTGAAGTTTTGTTGAAATCGGTTGTAAAATGTAGGAAATCCGATCTAATATATAAACGTACAGACACACACACACAATCTGTGTTTTATAATAAGTAAGATTATAAACTTTGTCAATTCTGTTTGTTGGACAGTTTTGTTATTTATTTTGCATTTGACCATGTTTACTCACTCTAGAAAATACTATAAATTTCATTTCAAGAGTCGTTTGGTCTATTAAGCTCATTTTTATTTTGTTGTTACCACATTTCAGCTGAACCATTCTCTGGTCTTCCACAGTTTTATAATCTGTATATGAAATGGGAATCACTCCAACACCAAGTAGTGTTTATTACTCCTTGCTTTTATTATTACAGAGGGGAACATTTCAGGAATTCTGTAAAATGGGTTGGTTGAATAGTGCAAGAGAGAGAACAATGACATTATTATTATTATTAACAACAACAACTACTATTACTATTCATCATCTTGAATCAATTGTAGTATGTGATTCATGCCATAAAATATCAGAATTCTGAATTAAACCTTTGTTCTAAGAGGAGTTGATCTGTGGTGACCCCAATATGTACTAAGCTCATCCTAAGAGATACCAAAATAGGCTTTGCACTTGTTGTCACACCAGAGCACCAAAAGAGGTATACGAGAAAGTTGGCCTGGAAGGTGAGCTCATAGCTACAAGGTGCAGAATTGGGTCTCAAATAATGTAAATGTCTGCCCTGACATGTACATTGTGGGAGGTCAACCCAGCTCAGGTTAGGATGTGCACATGCAGAACAGGACAGGAAATTATATAAGTGCCCTACCCGAGAAAGCAAGAGTCTCTTACATCCTTGAGAAACAATGATCAACATCTGAAGAATGTCAATATTAATTGATGAATACTAGAAGTGAATAAACAATATTAGTTTTGTATTCTTATTAGATGTTACTAAGATAATGTTGCACAATGAGTCAAAAATTACAGAGTGTGACTAAATTCTAGCATACAAATCAGCCCAGCAATGTAACTCATCCTCAAGAATTTTTAGTTCAAAATTCAAGTTTAGATTTTGATTTGGTTTATATACTAATGTTCACCCAATACAAGTTCAAGAGTCACTCAAGGTAAAAGGTTACCATGTGGTATTGTATGAGTGTAAGAGAAGGCAAGAAGTACATTGCATGAGATTATAGGATAACGGTTAACCTGAGACTTGAAGAATTATTTTTAAAATCATTTCACCCCAAGCAAGGTGGGGGGAGTGACACTAGCTGGTGCTGGGGGAGGTGGGTTACAGAGAGTGAAAGTGAGAGGAAAGACTAGGTATAGGGGGGATTGAGGAAAGAATGATTGAGGAAGGGATAAAAGATAATTGGGATTCAAGAAGACAGAAGATGACGATTGACATTGCATTTAAATTTTTGAAGACTAGTTTTCAGGGAAGCAAGTAAACAGAAGGGAGTTCCACAGGTGGGAAGTGTGAGAAAAGAAACTGTTGGAGTAAAAGTGCCAATTGTATTTAGCTATTTTGACAGTAAAAGGGTGGGACCTAGATTCCAATCTAGTAGCATGCTTAAATTCATGTAGCTAGAGCACCAGGAAAAAAGCTTGTCAGAGTAGTTGCCATGAAAATATTTGCAGAAAAGACAGAGAGAAGCCACATCATATCTGTGAGAAAGTGACTGAAGTCAAGATTGATTACATTGCAGATCCTTCTTTGGATTTTGTCAAGAATCTCGAAATGAATAGGAGCACCAGACCAGATATGGCAGCAGTATTCGATGCACAAATGGATGGTAGATTTGTAAATGTGCAAGATGGACTCTGATGATTTGGGAAAACATCCTGCAGAGACTCTGTTCCACAAAGCAGCAGATCTTGGGAACAAGCTGTCTGAATAGAACTTACTAATAGAATACGAAGAGAATGAGTGTAAATGGCATAGGGGGTTTCAGCTGCAAAGGTCAGGGTTGGTGGAACCAAGAAATGTAGCTTGTTAAAGCAGTTGCTATGGAAATAGTGAGAGACTTGTGACAATTCATTTGTGGGAAAGGTGTTGAAGGGTGGAAAATAATTCATCACCTACAAGGCAGCATAGATACTTTTGATCTCAATCAAGACAGGTAAGTGAAAACCTGGCAGCTACAGCCTAGATATGTCAGCAATACTCAATTTTTGGTTTGATCTTGTTCTTGTATAGTGGGAGGAGTAAGATACTTGCTGGAGTGGTATAATGAACAAACCATTTCTCCAGCATCTTTTGCAATAGTTTATATATAGGAGTTCTACTTTAGGTCTGGGGTGAGCTTGAGTTCCATTAGAGGTTCAAGGCAAGGGTCCTTTTTGAGAGAAACCTATCCTTCATGATCAGTGAAAGTTCAAAGTCTGCTTGGTAATGGTGAAATGTTGTTACTAGTTTGGTTTGTGACATATTGAATTTTACAAGTTGGTTCTTCCTCCGCATTGAACCACCAAGGCAAGGTCAGCGGAGAGATCAGCTTCCAGGCTCTGGTTATCCAAATTTTTGGAAGTTCACCTATATACTGTTGTATCACCCACGTAGACAGATCATTAATATAGAACAGAAAGAAGGTAGGACTGAGGCAAGAACCCTAAAGAATGCTGGCATTAATCACATAGGCTTCTTATGGCTGGCTGTTAATGACGTACCTACCTGTTAGGAAGGTCTTGGTAATTAAGAAAGTCCTATGTAGCAGCCGCCACTGCCACACCTTGTCAAAGGCCTTTGATATATCTAGTGATGATCCTCAGGATGACTTTATTGTCTAGTGCATTCTGTGAGTAATGACAGTTAAGACATCATCTGTGGATCTAGCAGAGCAAAGTCTATACTGGTTATCACTCAGGAGGTTGTTCCTGTTGAGGTGTTCAACAACTTTCTTGTTAATTCTATTGCACTTCTCGCTCATGGAACTTTTGTTTACCTGTCAATTTTGATTTTCAAAAATTTAAATGCAATGTCAATCATTGTCTTCTTAAGTGTGTTTTTTTATTGTCTTCTCTCCTTAATAGTATTTTTCCTTATATTCTCTAACATTCACTAACCCCCTTGTGCCTTAGTGGCTTTATTGCCTTGCTTGGGGTGAAATTATTAAAAAAATTAGAGATTCTTCTAGACAAATGAACTTCCTTATCTTTGTGGTGAGCAATCATATAAAATGTTTGACGTGACTTCACTATCAGCCACATATTGGATTTATTGAATAAATATAATTAAACTGTCATTAGTTCTATAGTATGCAGTCATGCAAACTTTGTCTATTATGCTGCTATAAGCTTCTTACCATGTGCTATCTTTACAAGAGTTGGATCAGACTAAAAATGGAGTACTGCGCCCATATCTGGGCTGGAGCTGCCTAATCCTCACTATTCAGCCATGACAGAGTTTAAAAGCATTTATACAGTCTTGAGGGTGACAAAATATTTTCTACTCTACAATCCCTTTCCCACAGATAAAATGTTGTTAGCCTATCACTATTTTCATTGAAAATATTCAGTCAAGCTTAGGACCACCAGTTCAGATCTTCATGGCTAGGATCAACTCATCCTCATTTCTTTCATATGCCATTGGTAAGGAGGAAGTTCTATTCAGACAGCTCCTTCCTCAGAATTCCTCATGAAATTTAATTGTAGTGAAGATCCCAGAGGCATGGTAGAGTAATGGACAGTGGCTTGGATTGAGAAATCAAAAAGCTGAGTTCAAATTCCAGTCAAGTTCATTACATTCATTTACGTGTTAATACCCTTTGGAAAGATATAAATCAATCTCTTCTGTCCCCAACTATGGGTAAATAGCAGGACAGACTGAATCCTATAGCCTTGGGTGGTAACCGGCCAACTCTGAATTCAAAACCTGAGGAGAGTCATTTGAGGAATGTGATGAAAGAAATAAAAAAAATCATTCTCTCTTATTATTCTGACATTACACATTCTTAAACTGAAGGCATAATCCTAACTGACATAAGACCAGGATTACTTATTTGGCTAAGGTGTATGTAAACGTTTGATTTCAAGTGTGTGTGTGTGTGTGTGTGTGTGTTTGTAATCATATATAAAGAGGTTACTTTTCTTCATGAAAGGTAACAGCCTTTTATTTTTGTTTCACAGTATATTTTAAATCCTTAGACCAGATTATAGTTTAACAAAGAAATAGATAACAGAATATGTTCAACAATGTAACAATTAAAAATTAACATAATGCCTACAGAGCTGGGAATGGCCTTGGAAAACTGCCAACGCAAACAAGATAAATATCTTTTGTCTTAGTGTGGGAATCAGGTAACAGTATTTATTTACTCTGACCAAGCAAGAAAAATGTTTAGTGGGTATGGGTCAGGGTAAAGTCTTGTTACAACTAGTATCTTTGACCATTTATACTACGATTCCCAAGGGGAAATCTTTTAATGCTGCTGGGGTTTCCAGCCAAGAAAGTTATTTAAATCTTCATGTATTTTTTGGCTATTGTTGATGTTGGATTGAAATAGTTAACTGAGAAAATCTACGAAGGAAAAAAAATTCCAACAGCGTCAGGAGAAAAAAAAGATCTTAAAATTAATAAACAAAGTTATTGAATTACATTATTTACATTCAGACTAATATCCTCATCTTTGCTATCATAACGTTTCAACCAATGTACCCTACAGACTTCTTCAGATATCTTAAATAAATACCATATAGGAACCATTAATAAAGAAAGAGGAGTGACAAGGCTTAAGCAGCAGCAGTAAGAAAGAGAAGTGGCAGTGACGAAAGCCGAGTGTGAAAGCAGCAGCAACAAGAAAGTTTAACCCTTTAGCATTCAATGCACTAAAATCCACCCCATAAATATCAGCTCCCAAAGTTTCACTGTTTGCATGACCTCCTGCATCACTTGCGATGATGTCATCATATATTATGGCAGAGTATACATTAGGCAGGTTACACCCTGTTGAACATTGAGAGCTAATATTTACAGGGCAGTTTCAGGTGTGAGGTGTGATGGATACTAAAGGGTTAAGGTTCCAAGTTCTTGGTTCAGGAATGTTTCATTATTAGATTCAAGGGTTGGTTCATGAATTTAATGGTAATTGTGAGCTCAATCTACAGGCTGGGTAGTACAGACTTAGACTGAGTGGAAACAGAGCAAGCAATAACCGAGTGGGACTAAAAAGAACAAGATGAGATATGCCTAGACATAGACGGAAGAATAAGAACTATCTACTTATAAAGATTAAATAAAGTTTGAAATTTTCTGAAGGGTATCTGAAGAAGACCAAAGAGCACAATGTCTGAAACATCATAATAAGGATTCAAACTTGTCTTTTTTATGTATTTCAGTATAAGATTTCATATTTTATAATTTTAATTAAAACAAAATTGAGAAATGCAAAGGAGAACATTTTATACATAAAAATATTTTTTTTTTATTTTGGTATTTAAAACAATTGCTCCCTTCAATTTTTTTTTTTTTTTTAAAGATTTTGACACTAACTATTACTCCAGAATTTCACAACAAATTCTCATTTTTAAAAAATTTTTTTTTTTTAAATATCATCATCTGGATTGATTAGATTAATTGCTGCTGTCTTGTTTTCATTCTTACCATATTTGACTGTATCCCTGGTTTTGTCATAATTGAAATCATTCATTTTTTTTACTACCAATTTCATCATTGCTGCATTTATAACCCATTGTCAGGAGTAAAACCATTATGTCACTTCCTGTCAAGATATGACTTATTCTTGTTATTAATTTCTTTCTGGATTACAGCCCAAAATACTTGCATGACTTCACTAATTATTTTTAAAACCACAAATTGTTTTTTTTCCTGACTCTCTAAATCATTGCAACCATTTAGTTGTTGCCAGAATTCTTTTCAAAATAGTCATGAGGGAGTTTCACAATTCTCAAAAAAAAAAAAAAAAAAAAAAAAAAAAAAGAAAGAAAGAAAAAATCCACAATTCAAATCAAATATATAATTTATGTTCTTCTCACAATACAAATGAAAAGGATAAAATATAAAAGAGAAAAACAATTTGTTTTCAAGAATAATTAGCATTTGTGAAATAACTGAAACTAATATCCTCATTTTTTTTTTGTTTTGTTAATATATATATTTAAAATTATATATATATATATATATATATATATATATATATATATATATATTAAAAAAAAAGAAAAAAAAAGAAGCAAGCAAGCCTCAATTTTATAGTTTACAAAATAGGCTCTTTTTAGCCTGTAGAACTAAGAGTTTTTAGCTTGGAAGTCAAAAGAGTGTCGGGTGTGGCCAATCTGGTGTATATGATTGGGCCTTGATTTTTATGGCATTATAATTCTCTGCTTTTTATACAGAGTATCTCACAATTCCAGAAATATTTTTTTAAATAAGATTATTATTCAAACAAGTCAACAAAAGAGTATTCAAAAAGACCACCCAGAAAAAATTTTTTTTTATAAAAAAAAAGAAAAAAAAAAAGAGGATATTAGTTCAAACTAAGGAAAAAAAATGAAATCATTTATAAAATTTTATTCACACGTGATTAACAATCCCATATCCACAAATGTGGGCATTATTTGATTTATATCATACTGCAGTTTGAAAAAAATAAAATAATTATCAGAGGAGAAGGAGGGAGAAGGCTCAGATGATTACCAGATAGCAAAAAGGTCTTTCTTTTTTCATCTTTTACAACATTCTTATACTTTTCAACATCTTTAAAAAAAACAAAAAAACACTAAAAAAACAAACAAACAAACCCAATAACAGATAATATCATGAACAAAACAGAAACAGGAAGCCAGTTTTCAGCAGCTTTCATCGTATCTATGCCCCATGGGCGCCATTACTTTCAGAACATGTTTAATATGGATAAGAATGTGTTACAGCCAAAACAATACCTATGGACTTCTGGCCATTTTAAAGACAAGCAATAGTTAATCTTTGACTAAACCCAACTATTGTATTATCCTTTATGCATTTAACATGAAATGCAACCAACATTTTCAACTTTACTAATCACATACAAAAATGATAATGATGATTATGAAGAAGTTATTTTTGGATACAAGTGGGATCACTTCACCTTGATTGAGAAAATAAAGAAAACATGTGGATAAGACAGGCAATACTGGACCAGATATTGAAAGATGTGATTTTACCAGATTTTAAGAAGGTTTCTTTGCAGATTCCCTTCTTATACAATTGGACGTATCATGAAAAATTAAGTTATTTTAAACATATTTCCAATTATTGCTTTTATTTGCATTCTAACCCATTAGTACCAGAGAAACTAGGAGTATGAATATCTTTTTTAAAGCAGAGTCAGAATGCAGAGGTTAATCTGAGAAGTGGTTCAGTTATCTAAAGAGTCATATTACACAATGATTGTACAGCAGAGGCACATAGCAAAATAGTTGGGAAAGAGAAAGCAATTAGAATTTAGACTAGACAGTTATATTTTTGGGAAGAGGTAGTTCACAATACTTTTTAGCATTGCAGTGGTTCAGTTCCATCTTTGGCCAGGCATCATTTGTGCAATAATTCACTTTTCCCATACCTTATACAAAATAAGTTTTCATCTGAAGTTTAATTAGTGATGAGGGAGCAAGTAATTACACATTTAATCACCTGATTTTTCAATCCCCCCCTCTTCTAATTGGATCAGTTCCCTTAGCTTCTATATTATATTTTAGTTGATTTCAAAGAATCTTATGTTACAATAGTGATTTTTGAAGTGTAGCTTAGATGTGGCACAAGGATTAAATTATGAAGCACCCAGTGAGGATCAAACCCACTACTCAACTATAACTGTTCTTGTAAGACAAGCTTGCTAACCATTACACCATGTTGTGGTGCCTGGAATCTCAATTATAATGATTAAGGAAAAAAAAAAAAAAAGAAAAAAAAAAGAATTGGTTTGAGAATTTTTTCACCATAGAACCAAATCATTGGCTGTTGATTTTTCTTTTATATTTAAAAATCTTTCATAAAAATGTATGGTGAATTATGGGAAAATTATATATATATATATATATATATGACAGGCTACTCATTCCTGAGCAGACCTATCTGCTAGAACTTATACTGCAAATATACTAAATGGATTTTACTTACAGTCTCTGGGAAATAGAGAGAGTATAATGATTAACGGTTGAACAAAACCAGTATGCTAAAATCCTCGGTCACAATGCCTTTGTGCTAGTACAACCATTTGGCAGTTTCCATATAGTTCTGTATATCTAATTTCACACACAAGTCATGAATCAACTGGTATGGTTTTTCTGGCACTTTCCAATGGTGCCACATGTTAGGATCCCCTCTCCAGGCCAATAACATCAGAAAGTTACCATGGTGAAATTTGAGCCATGTCTATCCACACACACACACACTTTGTGAATTTACTAACATCCTGTGGAATATTCAAAATTATGTTCTTGATGGACTGATTGGAATTACCGTGGTGGACTTGATTTTTGTATTTATTGCTTATTAATCACTTTGCTTCCTTTTGTGTTAAATAAGAACTCTGCCAATTTCTTTAACAAGCATAAAAACAGTTTTTCAGGTACAATGGGTTAATATTATAGCCACTCACCTTTGAAAGGTAAAGGGATTGGTCAATGGATAACAAAAAATACTACAGTTGCAGTAAAGTGCATTCATTGAAAGGATAACATGTTCCTCTCTTGATGCAAGTATCAGACTTGTACAAGTCTAAGAGAAATAGTTGGAAAACATTTTCACCAACTTTTCATTATCATCACAATTTGCCAAATCTTGAAAATTTAATTTTTGTCAACTTGAACATAAACTGCATTTGGTTTACATGATGTTGAAAGGTTGAGAATTTTAAAAAAATAAAAAAAAGATTTGTGGCACAACTTAAATACACTGATCCACTTGCAAAAAAAAAAAAAAAAAAAAAATTAAAAGATTGTATATTAGCATTTTTTAGACATTCCTCAAGTCATGACATTTGTAAGAATTAAATTTTTTTTTGTCAATACATAAGTAGCGTCCTCTTTATTAAATCAATCTCTGACTTTTTCAGGTTTTTACTTTATTTTTACAAATGCCATGCCTTAAAAATGGACTGTCATTGATATCGGAATATTTTTTTTTAATACGTTTATTGATTTATGAAAATTTTTATTCTTTAAAAATGCATACATGTTTGTTCTTTAAGGTAAAAAAAAACAAAAAAAAAAAAACTTTCACTTGTTTAAATATTTTCTTAATATACAAACTTTATATCTGCAGGTTCTTTTTAAAAGAACTCTTTTTGCAAAATAAAAATGTTTGTTTTCATATGCAGATATCAATGACATGAGCAGAGTTTCAAACTTGGGATTTGAAAACAAACTGATCTTTTCCAATAACTTAGAAAAAAAATCAGGGATCAATTTTACACTGTATTGATATTACAGACAGAACATCACCATTTAAAATGATAAAAAAAAATCAATATTTTTTTATTCTGGCAAGTATCATGGTTTCAGTAAGGTCTAAAGAATGTTAATCTACAAAAGTTATTTCCTAAGAAATAGTTACCTATTTTTTTCTCTCTCAAATGGACCAGTCTACTTAACTAGTGCCAGATAGATCAGTTTGCTAGATGAAATGTTTATTTTAACACTTCCTCAAGAAGTCAGGTTTAATGTAAACCTGATTATTTGTAGAATTATTTCTCCTCTGGATATGATAAAAAAATCAGGGAAATAAAATTAAAAAAACAAAAAACAAAAACAACATTAAATGTGTAACAGAGACAAAAAAAAATGTTGTTCAGAGACAAATCATCATTTGGTCCGATTTTCACCCAAATCACTAACAATTTTTCATCTGTGTAGGTCTCATTAAACATGAAAACGGCAAGAGTTAACTTCTCCTTGGCCAACAACTATGAACACTATACAAGGAGGTACCAACTGCATAACTAATAGGCAGCAGTAACATCTTTAACAATACACAGCACCATCTTAATAAACATTGTCATTTGGAAGGGCACACATACAGTAACTGCCATTTGCAGTTATGTCAGCAAGATTATGTATGCACACACATACTTTGAGGGTTGGTGGGTGGGTTTATAAAGAAAAAAATTATATAAAAATTATTGCATAAAGGAAAATCAGAGGAACAAAAGAATTTTATTCAGCAGGCTGGCAGAAAGGTGAAGTTATTGGCAATAGATTAATAAAAATGTAGCACGTATAGTAATATTCAAAAGGAGTAAAAAGAGGGAGAATAAAAAAAGGAGAGGAGAAACAGAAAAACTAGGAAGTAAAAAAAAAAAAGAAAAGAAAAAGATTTTAAAAATAAAATCAAATTTAATATTTCAGTTGTGATGGGATATTAAATCAATATTTTTCCAAAATGTTCACATAATCAAGTCATTTTGTATATTTGCTATTATTAATGTTTCAGCTGATTCATTCTTCAGGTGAAACAGTATGTTAACAGCAAATAAAGTGCAAACAATAGTGAATATGTTAATGGATTTTCTTAAAGTTATAGACAATTCACAAGTACATCCCTTTAACCCTACTTAGATAAAATAAATTTCTGAGTTTATTAAATTTATTCATTATAACTTTATTAAACAGTAAAATTATTAAAAAAAAAAAAAAACTTAATATTTCTATTATATACTTTTTTTTTTTATTAACTTTTGCTATTCTCATTTTTTTTTTTTTTTCAAAACCATTTTTATTTGTCAAAATGATTTTATTGTAAATTCAAAGGATATTAATGTTTTACTTCATCTTGAAATTTTAAATAATCGCTATTCTTATTGGAAGTTTCAAACTTCATTATTTTAAATTTTCTATGAATCTTTGTTTTTCTAATTTTTCTTATAGGAAAATATAATTGATTGCTTCATTTTCTATGGCTTATTAACTATGTTATTTAAAGCTAGAAAATAGTTTAGATTGTATGGCTTTTTTTAGATAATGATTTAATGATACAAGTTTAATTAACCAATAGCTGGGAGGAGAAGAGATGGATTAATACCTTTGCTAAGAGTATCTGCATGTAAGTGAATATAATGAACCTGACTGGAATTGAAACTCTGCTCACCAATAAACAATTCTGAGCCATTATCTATTACATAACCGGAACATCTAAGCAAAATGTGGTTAATAGGAGTCACAATTTTGTATATATATGAATATAATATTTGTCTGGATTACACTTCTTTTTTTGAGCAGGAGTAGAGGTTTTTCCTTTGTTTCCTGTTTAGGATTGGGTTTCCAGTTCCTTCTAAAGTATTCTCATTCTCTTTCATTCCCAGTAACCCCTTGCATCTTAGTGGCACTATCACCTTGCTTTCAGCAAAATGATTGAAGGAAAAAAAAAAAAAAAAAAATTAGAAATAAAGACCTAACTCTTTAATCTTAAAAAAAAAATAAACATGTTGAATTGAAAATTTTGAAAAAATGTTTTTCTTGTTAGATGAAAGGAAGTGAACTACAGAAACAAAATTTATTGAAAATGGCAAGATAAATCAATTTTAAACCAGTTTATCTTTTATGCTATTAAGAATAGATATATGATAAACAGTAAGAGAGCACCAAAAAAGTTTAAAATCATATTAAACCCAGCATCACAAATATGGAAAAAAAAAGATAGATGTAGCTTTCCATACAAAATGTTTTCATAAATCTGAATATTTTTTTTTTCTTCAAATTCATCAGTTAGGCAAAACATACCTCAAAAATTATAAATTAAAAAGATCTCCAAATTTTTCAAATTGCCTTTTTAAAAAACATTTTTGCAAGTTAAAAATTACTTTGTATTAAATTCTAAAGAATAGATTACACAAAAATTAGAAATTATTTTTTTTTATGATGATGATAAAAAAAAAAAAAAACCCTAAAAAAAACATCAGATTCTCAATTAAATGAGGATGGACACAAGATGTAATACAGCAGACAGGGACATAAACAACCTCACCAACAGCTTCAATGAGGAAGTCCTCAAAACAGCATAGGTACTTGGTCATCAGAGGAAGCAACATCAGCCATGGATTTCTAATGACATCCTTGACTTCTGCGACAAGAGAAGAACCTTGAAGACTAAAAACTTCAGCCCTGAAAGTGCCACCAAGTACTATGAAACCAACAACCAAGTACACAAGCAGATGAGGTTAGACAAGGAATGTTGGATCAATCAGCAATGTGAAAACATTGAGAAAGGAAGGGGGGGGGAGAAAAAAAGAAGAAGGAAACAGCAGACAAGCATATGACACACTGAAAAAGCTTACAAAGTCATGGTAGAGCAGATTCAGTCATCGATGATAGCTCGGGTGAATTTCTAACCAAAAACATTGCAGTTTTGAACAGATGGACACAATACTGTCAGAACTTATACAACCATCTCATACAGCCTGACATCAATTTGATTGATGGGGAATCAACATCAATGAGAACACCTTGACCACTTCCAATGTTGAGGGAAGAGATGGAAGAAGCCATATGGAGCTTACCAACAGGGAGCAGACAATATTCCAGCAGAATTGCTTAAGCATGGAGGGAATGAATTGGTCACAATAATAACATCGATCTGCCAGAAAATCTGAGAGACAGAATGAACTCAATCACTTCATCATCCCCATGATCCAAAAAAGGGAACTTCTACCAGTGCCAGAACTACAGGACCATCAGCCACACCAGCAAAACCATGCTATGAGTTATTTTAAACAGACTCAAGAAAGAGGCTGAAGAACATCTAGCAGAACAAGCTGGATTTAGGGCAGGTTGAAGCACTGTGTAGCAGACCTTCAACTGCTGCATTCTGATAGAGAAACATCTGCAACATCAGAGTTATCTGTTTCATAACTTTATAGATTTCAAGAAGGCCTTTGACAAAGTGTGATATGATGGTCTATGGCAGGTCCTGAGGAATTTTGGCATAAAAGAGGTCCCTATCCAAACCATCAAGGATAACACCTCCATTAGTATGGTCCTCCTCAACAATCAGGTGGGTAACTATTTCAAGACCACAGTTGGCGTCCGTCAGGGCTGTTTACTTTCCCCAACATTGTTCAATCTCTTTCATGAGAACATCATGCAAGAAACCCTTCAAGACTTTCAGTTCACTATATCTGTAGAAGAGAGGGAGAATCATTAACAACTTATGTTTTGCTGATGACATTGACTTGTTGGGCAGGAGCTACTTCAAATTACAGCGTCTCACCAACAGATCAACAGACAGGACATAAGGAATGGAAGTGAGCACTGAGAAGAGTAAAGTCCTGATGGTCAACAGCACAACCAACATCAGGGTCCAGATCTTCATGAATAGAGAACAACTGGAAGAAGTGGATGCCTTTAAATACATTGACATTACCCTCACCAAAGATAGACGCTCTACAACAGAGATCAAGACCAGATTGGCTATAGCAACACTGGCAAAAATCAGTAAGATTTGGAAGAGCAAAAAGATCAGCTTTCCAACCAAGATGAAGCTCTACAAGTCCCTGCTGCTGTCCATGCTGCTCTATAGCTGTGAAAGCTGGACTTTGATAGCAGAAACTAGTAAGAGAGTCCAAACATTTGAAACAAAATGCTTCAGATGCCTTCTCAGGGTCTCCTGAAGAGAACACAAGACAAATGATTTTGTGACATGGCCAAGTAACACAACTGGCAGACTCCCAGGAACTCCTCTTGGCAACAGTAAAGAGGAGAAAGCTGTTGTGGCTTGAACATGTCATATGCCACAATACTCTACCAAAGACAGTCCTTCAAAGTATCTTGGAAGTGGGTAGATGTATGGGGAGGCAGTCCAAAAGCTGGATGCCCATCAAAGAATGGACCAAGATGGACACTCCGACACTGTTTCATGAGGTGGAAAACACATTTTCTGGCTGCATCATCATTGTTCATGTCTCTCTATGATTGGCTTAGTCATGAGAAAAGAAAAATACGACCTCATGTTTCTGAAGCTAAAAACAGGAAATAAATTACATCATTGACACACAATACAGTCATCTCTATATAATTTTTTTTTAAAAAGTTGTACCATTATGTCATACATATATTTAACTAAGTATTTAATTTTTCACAATATTAAAGAATAGAATTGAACCAAATGTTTAACAATTGCATGTTTCTTCTAATTTCCATTTCAAAACTTATTGTTGGGGAAAGGTGCTTTGTTGTAACATTAATGTTATCAAAACATGCCAGATCTTGGGTATTTTCAGTTTATTCATTTTTTTTTTTTTAAATCAAATTTCAGTGAATTTCCTGTCTTTCAAACAAGATGTTCAATTATGCTGTTTTCCAAAGAACAAATATTGACAACATATCAAATATTCTTTGTAAACAATTATCAACACCTACTAATGTTTGTTTTATTATCTTTGTGCTAACTGAATGCATTTTCAATTTTGCTGTTCAAATAAGAGGTTCTTTTAGGGTAAAATTTTCTGAAAATATGTATATACAATAATTGAATAAAGACAAGATTTGCATAAAACGTATAGAGTAAACTTTTTGAAGCACCTGATGAAGTTGTACAAATTTAAAAACAACTTTTAAACTGAGGTAAATATAGGTTTAATCTGATTTTTGATTTGTTTTAGTTTAATCTAGCTTTTGTTACTTTTTATTGCAATACTCAGGTCATTTTATGACCATTAAATAAGGAGCAGGAATTGGAAATAAAGATAAATTTCTGATAAGATTTCAAGAATAAGCAATACATGTTCAAATCTCACAGGAAACTTTTTCTGACCCATGCTGCTTGCTTAATGGTAGTTGTTTTTGTTTAGCAGCATATCAACCTTTATGGCAGTGATTCTCAACTGCTGTCATGGTATATATATATATATATATATATATATATATATATATATATATATATATATATATATGTGTGTGTGTGTGTGTATGTATGTATGTATGTCAGTAGTAATGATACAGTGTTAGTATTTGAATAAATTAATAAGTATTAAACTTTTTTTTCCAAAATAATTTAAATATATAACCTTTAAAAATTTTGCTAAGTGTCACATGTTATATTCATTTGCTCCTAGGTGTACTGTAGATTAAAACGATTGAAAAACACTGCTCTATGGGTTATTTAATGCCAAAATCTAAACATTTTGTATGCAATTTTTATATAATTTATTATTTTTAATTTTGGAGATAATAATGATTTTAGTGAGACAATACTTACTAATTAATCCATAGCTCGGGGGAGAAGAGGTAGGTTCATACTTTTCTCAAGAGTATTTGTGCATAAGTGAATATAACAAACTCAACTGGAATTTGAACTTGGCACTCTGATTAACAGTTCCAAACCATTTTCCATTACACCACCCACATCTAAGCTTACAGCACCTGGTATTCCCAAGCGGTTACCTATCTAAGTAATCACCAGGCTTGATGTTGCTTAACTTTAGTAATTGTATGGGAACTGGTGTTTCAACTTGATGTGGTTGCACGCCGCTTAATGATTGGCTGATTGTTTGGTTATCAACCTCTATAGGTTATTTAATACTGAAATCCAAAATATTTTGTATGCAATTTTATGGCTTCAGCTAGATATTTTGTACACAATTTTATACTTTCAGGGTAAACCTGTTTTATAAAGTTTGCAGATGATCTATTGTAGGTGTTATATGTTATGGTATAAACCTATTTCTTTGCTAGGATATTATGCTGATGGTTTGAATATTTTCATTGATTAATGGGAGTAGAATGTAATAATGACTTCATTGCTATTATAAAAAAATAAAATTAGTCAAAAAATTAATAAGAATAATAACAATTCTTCATTTAAGAAATTTAGAAAGCTTATTAGTTGTTTTATTGTGGAAATATTTGGCATTTATTGACCGAACAACCAGTGTTACTGTTGGTTGAAATTCATAAAATCTATTAAAAATGTTTTTTCAGTAAAATCGGTTTGTCAAGTTCAGTAAATGTTATTGTTCTTTCTAATATTAATAATAGTTTCCTTCCTAACATTTTGTTTGAAGTAGTGTGGAACATCAACATCTTGATTATGTCATTATTTTCTCAAGTTACATGTGCTATCCATTTTAGTTGTTGCTGTAAGTTCTTTTAGTACTATATTTTATCTTTTTTATACTAATGTTCACCTAATACAAGGGCCAAGAGCCATTCATGGTAGAGGTTTTCTGAATGAGGTTGTTGTATGAGTGTAAGAGGACGTAAGAAGCACAATTTATAAGGATATGCAGGAAAGCTAATGGTTAAATCTAGTCTCAAAAAGGTTAAGATTGTAGTGATCTGGGAAGCATCCTCTCAGGAGTCTGTTCCACAAAGTAGCAGTTCTCAAGTAGAAGATGTCCAAGCAGAACTTCCTCTTTACTAATGGAACATGAAGAGTACCACATGCTGGAAATAAAAATGATCACTGAACAAATTAAGATTTAGAATGGATAACAATGGACCATGTAAGGTGAGAGGGTTTCCTCAGAGAAGAATTATAGGCACTAGCCCCAAAACAATTCTTCTCTCCTGTCAACAAGTTAGATGAAATTAGATGATAGTTGTATGAAAGATCAAAGGTAAAAATGAACTTGTAAACTACCTGCCTTCATTCATGTCTGAACTTATACAATAAGTACTGCGTTTGAGGGAAATAATTATTTCTGAAAGTATATTTACAAAATTAAGCACAGTACTAGATTAGCAGCTAGATCTCATTTTATAGTTGAAATTGATAGATATAACCATATGTTCTATGCTAACAGTTTCTTCTCTTGCACTTCTTGCTTACTTTTCAGTCAACTTTGATCTTCAAAAATTTAAATGTATTGTAAATTGTCATTTCTCTCTCTCCTGGTTCATGTTCTTTTATATCCCACTCTCCTTAATAATGTTTTTTTTCTTTTCTCAGACTCTTTCACTCTCAGTAATCCCTTGTGTCTTAGTGGCTTTATTACTTTGTTTCCTTGATTGATTTATTTTTTTAGTTTATCAACCTTTTGCAGGTTATTTAAAGCCAGAAAATATTTTAGTGGGATACAAGTCCTACATTAACCCATAGCTGGTGGTGGGGGAGGAGAATAGGTGGTTTCATACCTTCTCCCAAAGGTATTTGCATGTAAGTGAATATAATAAACCAGACTGGAATTGAGCTGTTATTCATTAAACCAACTGCACATCCAAGCTTACAACATCTGGTATTCCTATACGGTCACCAACTAGGTTTGACATTCCTTAACAAAATTGTACAAAAACTAGTGTTTGAACATGATATAGCTCTAAGCCTCATTTTGCTTGGGGTGAAATGATTAAAAAAAAAATAAATAAATAAAAGGGAGGTTTCTTAGGTTGATATAAAAAAATGGAGCTTACTTATAAGTTAGACATGTTATACTAATATATAACTGCTGGATGTTGCATCATTTTTTACATTTTAATATTTTGTATTAGGTTACATCTTTGTTAGTTTGAGATTTTTAGAATAAGTTCCCCACAACACTGGAAGTAAGAATAATGTAAAAAATAATGAACAGACACTTGCTTGTGATTACAAAGCCAAGATTTTTCATGGAATGGAATTTTCAAGTGGATGAGATTGTATTGAAGAGTGTGTAGTATTAACTTTTCTTACTATGTTTCATTGTGGTGATGGTTAAAACAAGACAACTAGCTAGTGTTAGTACACAAAGAAATTTGAATTAATTACATCTTCACTAAGGTCAATAATATAGAATAACACTTGACAATTGAAAACTTTTTATTGGTTCTATTTTCTCATGTCCTATCCATTAGGCCATTTTAATTATAATGAAGATAATGAACTATTTTTTGTCATCCGAGGTAGATTTATTCAGATAGCAGATAAAAAAAAAAGTCAGAAAATAAAACCTATTTGGACTAAATATGTCATTTGCAGTGTACTTTAAAATAAAGTCTCATAAATTTTATGAAAATGAGCTTGATACTATTTTTATTTACTGTTAATTCACACAATACAAGGCTCAAGAGCCATACAAGGTAATAAGTTATTGAATGAGAGTGTTGTAAGGAAGGAGGAAGTAAAAAAAATGTATATTATGAGGACATGTAGGATAGATATTGGTTGGACCTGAATTTAATGAGATCAAGATTGTAGTTATCTCAAGAGTTTGTTCCACAAAGCAATAGTTCTGGAGAAGAAGCTGTCTGAGTGGAACTTGCTCCTTATCAAAAGGAACTCAAATGGAATAAGGATAAAGCCATCATGGACATGGAATGGCGGTTTGTATCTGTGACGGTTTGAACTGGCAAAACTAAGGAATGTTACGTGTCTGAAGATCTGTCATACTAATAGCGATAGATTAATGAGAGGCTAGCAATTTTTTTTTCAGATAAGGGCTACAGGAGGTGGGAAGGAAGAAGAATAATTCATAGTCCCCCCAAGGTTGGGTAAGGACTTTTGAATTTTGTCAAAGCTCAGCAGTACCAACCCAAATTCCATTCTTGGTCTGATCTAACTTTTGTAAAGAGAGAGCATGGCAGTGGGAGTTTGATATTTACTGGAGTGATAGAAGGAAACAGCCATTCTTCCAGCATCTTTTCAAAGTACAGAAATGGACTGTAGACAAGATCTATGAAAAACTTTGCAAGTACTTAGAGACTGCGCATAAGCCTAAACTTGAACCAATCAGATTAATAGGACACTCTTTTTAAATGATTAGAAACTTTTTATATCAAGCAGGGTACCATAAAAGAAAAAGTGTGTGTGTGGTGTGTGTGGTAAATCAGATATTTTGTTTTAAAGATTTGGGATACTGTATTTTTTATCAGATTCACTCATGAAATGAATATTTTTTTTAAAAATAAATATGATCCATTCATAAACATTTTCTTTCATTTTGATTTTAAATAAACCAGTTTTTTGGGGGGGGGAGTTACACTTATACTTATTTTCTAGAATGAGACCTATAGCAAACAAGACTTATATCAAAATTTCAGAAATTAATGTTTGAAAGAGAGAGAGAGAAAAAAAGTTTACTAATTTATTGTGGAAAATTAATGGCAGTCATGATTTTAGAAAAATGATACAGCTCAGCTCAATAGCTATGTCATAGATTGAAACCCAGAGGACAAATTTAGTTTTCTGATTAATTCTTAGTTCCAGCAAAGAGCCATCCCTGATACTACCATGAGTGTATACCAGACTATAAGCAACAAATTGCATGAAGTTAGCAATTTTATTCTTGTATTCATGATCCCAAGAACACACACAACAATTTATCAGATTTAATCCAATGGTGTATGTGTAGCTACAATATTAGAGTAACTCATTTATCTGTGGATAGCATGATTTTTTTTTTTTTAGTAAGCAGTATTCTAAAAGCTAAGAGTATTAATAGAAATATTCTGCTAAAAACAAGGAAAAGAGTACTAAACTGTTATGGGATATCTGTTCTACTGTATGCCAATGAATGCTGTAAAACATCCTCAAAGATGAAGAGACATGAAGCAACAGAAATGTGGCTCTACAGAAGGATGCTGAGGATACTATGGACTGATTATGTGTTCAATGACAAAGTTTTGGAGAAGATGGAAACAAAAAGGAAACTTATACTAAACGTCAGGAAGAAACAGTTGAAATTTCTAGGGCACATAATGAGAAAAGAGGGCTTGGAAAATCTGATGCACACAGGACAGATTGAAGGCAAGAAGGGCAGAGAAAAACAAGACATAACGTACTTGTGGAGATTTATACCTTTGATGAATTTTAAAGGAACATGATTTAACTGCTTTGTATGTATGCTGTAGCAGAACTACAGATGATAATGGATATATATCCATTCATATAAATATAGTAAATACTGTATGTTGGTCTGCAGTTGGAGGTTCATTGTGGAATTCACTTTACTCACTTCTAGCAGTTGACTACTTCTTCTATGCACCACTGGTGAATCTTATATGTGTTGTTCGTGTCCTAAGTATTATCATTCATTACCAATTTTTGTTTGATTATTCTATTCAGTAACTTTCCCTAGGTTACAACAATGTAAAATTGATTCACTTATAATCAAAGGAGGAACACTTTCACCAGATGTCTCGAATGCTATTTACTTATTAAGAGTAAAATAAATTTTAAAAGCAGTGGCCAGCTCACAAAGAACATTCATCAAAGTGAAATATTTGTTCATTTTCTCTCTCTCTCTCTCTCTATATATATATATATATATATGCATGTAAATTATTTACATATAGAGTATATGAGTAAAAGAACAAAATGCATAAAAAGACAACAGGAATCGAAAATATATCTAAAATGTATATATCGCAATTAAAAAAAAAAAACAAAAAAAAAACATTTATTCTGAGCCATACAACTTACTAAAAGTTTTGATTGGTGTATGTTAAAGTGTTAACTGAGTAATAGATTTTTAATTCTTAGCCAACTAGACTTTCTAGTTACATGTTGCTTGAAGGTGACCTTACTGAAATTTAAACTTCTCTCAAAATACACAGATATGAATGTATTATTCTAATGAGCTTTGAATCATGGAAACACAAATAAAATCTGAGTCTGTAATGTTAGATTAGCAACTTGTCCTAGAACTTTGCTAAGCTATAACATTTTTATGCAACTTAACTAGAAAGAAAAACAATTCAACAGCTTTTTTTCATTTTTTTTTTTTACTAAAATTTACATTTGATAAAAAAAAAAATGTCATGAAATATTCAAATAATTACCAACTTAAAACGATAAATATTTGATTTCCCCAACTGTATTAAAAAAATGAAAAATGGCTAAACCAGATTTTTTTTTTTTTAATTTTAGTATACACAACCAAATTTCAAGATAGCTTCAAAATATGAATATTTGAAGTGAGGTAGTCAGGTGAAGTTTTGCAACCTGCCTGCAATGTTGAATGTCTTAAAGAGGTACTTCCAGAGTATTTTGACAACCTGGTAGTATTTAACTGATGTCTATTTTTTTTGAGCAGACATTGCATCATATCAGACTAAACAGACAAAGGAATTGTTTCTTTGGGAAATTTACTGTTATAAACAACTTGTTTTACTCAATGGGTTGATGAGGTCAAAATCAGAGTCTAATCATCATCAGTGCAATGTCCATTCACTATGCAGTTGGTTATGACTTTTTACAGCTTCTATAATCACCAGGCTGTATTGCTCAAGGATATCATTTTGACCCCCCAAAAAAAAGAAATTTAGGAACTGCACAACAAGTAGTATAAAAACTGTTACAAAATCTATTTAAATAACTTAAAAAAAGAAAGAAAGAAGAAATTAATTGCTTTCAAATCAGACGTTCTACTTGTCTCATAGTTTTAAAGGAATAAACAGCTACTTGGAAATTTTAATTAAATTAGTCAAAAAAAAAAATTAAAAAAAATTGCTGGTGAGGGTGGATTTTGGTTGAGTGAATGCTAGTGTTCTAAGAAATTTGGCTTAATCAGGAAAATGGATTTATAATTTTCTGTGGACAATCTATATACATTTGGAGAGAAGAGTTAATTAGATATTATGGATATATAAACATTTATATTGTAATTCTACTTGTTAATGGACTATTCTGTTTTGATTGCAAGGAAAAATTGAAGAAAAAGATATATTGGAGATGTTTGGTTTTAGCAAGAAAAACAAATAAAGGGGAGATAGAGGGGGGCGATAACATTCTAATGTGGCTGTGTCAGTGAAATGAAAAACTTGTTAATTTTGAGGTTTTTTCATTTGTATCCTCTTACTTCTTTATATAATGACCTTCATTCATACTAATGATTGTTATTGCAATATTTTATTAAATGATTGAAAGAAATTTTTTGAGAGATAATGATTTAATGATACAAGCCTTACTAATTAACCCATAGCCATAAGAGGTGGATTCTTACATTTCTTAAGGGTATTTGCATGTAAGTGAATATAACAAGCTCAACTGGAGTTGGAACTCCATTCTCCAATTAACAACCCTGTGCCATTATTCATTACACCACCCACATGTCCAAGCTTACAACAACTGGTATTTCCAAGTGGTTACCCATCTAGGCACTGACCATGCTTAACTTTGCCATAAGCCTAATATTTAATGATGCAATAAGGGAACTTTTGCAGGCATTTTATAGTACTGGAAATACAAAAAAAATACACCAACCTGCAATTATCAGGCTTCTAATACTGTTATTAATATTGCTCAAAATTAATTACTAGTCCTACTTCTCAAATCACATAAAAATCAACTTTAAACTGGAAATGTATAAAACTAAAATTCTTGAAGTCAAAACACTATAATCAATTGACTGTATCCCTTTTGCACGTGAATACAATTTTTACTTTGTGAACTTTTTTTGTCTTATTACCATTGCTTTGCCTAGTTTTGACTTGCATATATCTTGTTTGCTTACTATTATTTTGCCATTTTTTTCTTTTTCTTATTGGAAACTTTGTCAATTCTGTTTGGAATTTCTGCAAATTCCACTTAACCATGACCAACTAATCTACAGAGACATCCAACTATATTTTCTTTTTCATTATAATACTTTTATAAAACTTTATTTACTGTTATAATTGGAATTTAGTATCTGAAGTTCAAACTTCAGATACTAAATTTCTAAGCTGAACTTAGCAATTCTTCTTTATAATTTCATGAAAAATCAGTAGAACTTAATCTAATTAATTCTTGTATTAGATTTGGCTTAGTAGAAATCAACTTTTAAATATTAAGACCCTTAAAAATCATCCAAATTATAATTCCATGTAAAAAAAATAATGTGTCCAGCACATACCTTTGAAAATAAGGCATTCATAGATTCTAACAAAACCTATGTTTTTTTTTGTTTTTTTTTTAAATCAGTTTTTGGTCAAGATGTTCTGATTTTACACTGTATTGATATTATAAACAGGTACCTCCTCTTCTAAATTGACTTTTCAATTCTGACAAATTTTATGGCTTGAGATTGGTTTAATATGTGCTAAGCTACAAAAATTATTCCCTATATTTTTACAGGTAGATCAGTCTATTAATATTTGAAAATTATCCAATCATAATCCTATTAAAAAAAGAAGAAAAAAAAAATCACTGTTCAACTCATGGATTTAGGAAAAAAAAAAGAAAAGGCATTTACAGATTTCAGCAAAACCTATGTTTTTATTGGTTCTTTTTTTATCAGGTTTTGATCAAGATGATCTCTGATCATCTCCTGGCAACATAATCCAGGAATAAAATGATTTTTTTATATTTAACATTTTTTGAATTGTCTATAGAAATCATCACAGAACATGCTTCTCAAAATTAAAAAAAAAATAAACAAAAAACAAAGAAGCACTTAAAATTTTACTTGAATGAGGAAAAGAATGTAAAATTAACACTGCTATATTTTCAAAGTAAAATCTTGAAATTACTATGTAATTAGTAGCTGCAAATTATGGTAGATGAAAATGAAAACCTCAAAATTGTCTTCAGAGGTGGGAATTAAGGACATAAGAGTGCAAAGAGATACTTTGAACATTTTAATAGAAAGAAGAAAGTAGAAAGAAAAAAGTTGACAGGTTTAATTTTTTTTCTATTACTTTAAATAATTCTGAAACAAAAAAAGTATATATTTCAAAGAAAAACACTTGAATTTTTAATTTAATAGGCAGTGATTTTGATGCTGTTTTTTTTTTTATGTGCAAGAATCTTTTATGATGGATATTGGAAAAGTTCTTGGGCTGACCAAGATGTTCTTAAGGGAGTGGGGGATAATGTAAAAAAATATTTATAAAAATATTAAAAAATATCTAAAAAATTTGATGTTTTGTCATTTTTCTCAGATTCTGGAAAGTGTGTTGAGCCATAGACTTTTCACCACCCCCATTAATGAGAATGAATATAAATGATCTAAAATTATTGAAATTTTAAATAAAGGCTATCAAAACAATCAGCTAACATATTTCAAAGTTAAACATTCTAAACTAGATTTCTGATAATATTTTTGGATAGGGTTGTTATAAATGAAAACTGGTACTTATATGAAGATGTAGTGGGTAAATTTATAAAGTAACAAATAATTAAAAAAAAAAAAAAAAAAAAAATTAAGTATGGATCCACTACTACACCCTTTACCAACCAATATTATTCTTTTCTTCCTCCACCTTTATATATTATATATATATATATATATATATATATATATATATAAAACTCCCAGATTGTCCCAAATGCAACAACGTTATATATCTTTTTTTTTTTTTTTTTGTTTCCTTGTCCCACCAATCCGACAGCCAAAACAGAAATATCACAAAGTGAGAGGCTAGGACAGAAAAAAAAAAAATCTTGGGTTTACCGCCACTCGGTTTTGTTTTATACCCACCCCCAATTTAAAAAAAAAAAAAAAAAAAAAAAAAATCAAATCAGAAAAGTTGTTAGGCAAATGGCCATCTCAGAGTCCAAAGCTATTCTGTAGTGAGACTTAGTTCTTGGAGGAGGGTCAAAGTTGAAAGAGCTCGTTGTTGGTTTGTTCAGATTTCTGCAGTGTTGACTGCACTTGCTTTGTCCGTGATCGGATCACCAGAACTGGGGGTGAACAGTCATTGCCAAAACTAATGCTTTTGGACATTGAATTCACAGACAAAGGCTTACATCTTCTTGAAGAATTATGGCTCCAGGATTCCCTGAGAGGAGATTGATGAGCAGACAAAGAAACATCTTGTAAACTGCAGGGGGAAAAAAAAGAAAAGAAAAGACAATTAGTGACTATAAAAAGAAAAAAAAAAAAAAAAAAAAAAAAGAAAAAAAAATAAATAAATAAAAAATTCTTTGGTTCACATTTAAAAAAAAAAAAATAATCACAAATATTATTTCTTTGGCATTACAGTGGAATGTCAGCTATCTGAATGAGAAGGATGAGTCAGTTTATTTGGACAAATTCCATCAATGAAAACAGTGTTATACTTAACACACAAAAAGTAGATTTAGAGGGTTTGCTTTCATTCTATTGATACAATGAGGTAAAACAGGATATAGCTTGAAAATTTGTGATATTTTATTGCACAGATAAAATTGCAATGTTGTTTAAGGAAACACGGAACTGAAAATTAAAGGAATCAGGACATTATAAAAAATACATTTAGGGATGTGCACAGAAAGGGCATCAAGTTTATCAAAGATGGCATTACATAAATAGACTAGTCCATTCAAAAAGTAGAGAAAACTTTTTGAGGAAATATTTTTTGTAGATTAGAATTTATTAAACCTTCCTTAAGCCACAACATTTGTCAGTATAAAAAATATTGATTTTTTATCATTTTAGATGGGAGGTCCTGTTTATAATATCAATATAGTATAAAATCAATCCCTGATTTTTTATAGTTTTACTTGACTTAGCTGTTGTGTACGAAAGTAGAATTTATTTTTTATAGATAAGACTTAAATAAAAAAAGCCCAATGGATTTTCTATTAAAGAACAAAATAAAAAGTATATATATGTATATTGTTTATTTAAGATAAATGATTATTTGCTAATGTTTGTGTACATGTCAAAAAGAACAAACAAAAAGAACAAAACAAAACACAAAAAACAACAACAAAAACAACAACAAACAAAACAGAAAAATTTCTATGCTAATAGTTTCTTTTCTTGCTCTTCTCACTTGTGAAACTCCTCTGGCTCCATGTTTTCCAGCTAACTTTGATCTTCAAAAATTTAAATGCAATGTCAATTGTTATCTACTGCCTTCCTGCTTTGTTTGTGGTGAATTTGATTAGAAAAAGAAAAAAAAGAGATAGAATGTAAGTATGGTTTCAAACTTAACATTTGTAAATAACAGATAGTCCAATAACTGCTAAGTCAGGGATTGACTTTACACTGTATTGATATTATGAACAAGAACAGAACAGCCTTTCTAAATTGATTAAAAAATCAATATTTTTGATCCTGACAAATATTGAGGCTTGAGAACGGTCTAATCAACAAAAATTATTCCATCCCAAATATTTCCCTATATTTTTTTTTTTTATAAGTGAATCAGTTTAAGCAATGTACCAAAAACATTAACTTCATCGAGGTGAGGATTGATCATTTGAATTTTCCATTTTTTTCTTATGCTAGAATTATATCAACATTGTTTAAATTGGCCAAATAAGATGAAACCCAACTAAACACTTTCTTTACAGACATGGGAAACGTAATCAATTCAGTCACTTGTAACAGATATGTACTCAAAATAAAATCAAAGTCATGGCAGATTTTGCCATGTGTTTAAACCCTTCACGTGTGTGTGTGTGTGTGTGTGTGTGTATATATATATATGTGTGTGTGTGTGTGTTAAAAATGTCTCAATACTTTTTAATGTAGTTGACTTGTCAAGCTAACTGCTTTACCTTCACAGACATAGGAACTGTAATAAACCAATAAACTCAACTTTAACAGATTTGTATTTAGGAGAAAAAAATCATAAAAGTAGATATTTAGACCTTGAAATTTTGTTTGGTAAATAAAAAAAATTGAAATTCTGATAATCAAAATTTGGTTAATCAACATTCCAATGAAGGCCAAGTTGTAGAACACAATCCTGAAAAGATAGTGTTCAAGAAATTATCTCACCCAGAAATGATTTCAGTATCAAGTTGTTCAAATTATATTTTTTAAACTAAAATTAGTAAAATTAGGTGGTTTCCAAATGGTTGTCTTTGCTATTCTAGCCTGCCATTTCTCAGATGGCTAAATTTTGAAACTTATATCAAATAGAGACTGTAGCATTGTCAGTCTGAAAAATTTCACAACTCACTTTCATATTCCTTTTTGTATGTAAATTTTACAAGTATTCAACCATTGTTGTATTGTACTTTTGTATATAGGACAGAATTTGATGTCATTTTAATGATTTATTCAGACCAACATCATCCAGTAGATGGGCAAACACATCACCTTAGCTAGAAATAGGCCAATGTAAGTCTTTAACATTTACTCTTCTATTACTTACAGTGCCCAAAAAATATTTTTAGGCAAGATTATATAAAAAATTTTATTTACAACTTAGACATGGATAAACTAAAAGATACATTTTAACCATGTAGGTAGTACATTTTATTTAATTGCTAACAAGGAAAGTAAGTAAAAAGATGGCTTATAATCTGTCTCCAGGTGTAGGAAAATAGTGAGGAATTTAATGTTTTTTAAAGTCATAAAACAAATTAAAATGTTCATCTGAATAAATTATTAGGTTGGTGCAAAAATAATGCTGTTTTCTCTTTTGAAGTTGAACATCAAAAAACGACATTATTTTTGCACCAACCCAATAGTTTCATTCCAATTAAATATCAATGGCAAAATTGTTTCATAAAAACAATCTGATAAAAAAAATATTGAATAAATTTTGCAGTAATACAATGAAATAAGCAGAATTCAAAATGCGGAGAGAGAAAGAAAGAAAGCAGAAATTATATAAACAAAAAATAATGTAGCATAAAAAAGCAAAGCAATAAAAAAAAAATCAACTTAAAGCGTTAAAATTAATTTTACAATTTCTTATTTCACATTACAAATTGCTTCAGGTCACTATTTTTTAATGACGGTTTTTTTTCTAATATAGACAAATATAAAACAATCAGTGTTACAAAAAATATGAATAAATAAAATTACTTTCAAGAAGATATCCATTGCTATATGCCTAGGTCAAAAGTTAGTATACAAAGGTCAGTCCAAAAGTAGTGCCTGTTTTTAATAAAAACAGATTTAATAGCAGGAACATACCGAACAGGATGCAAAGTGTCACAACCTAAAAATAATTTCCATTTTTTTTTTTTAATTATGTAGTTATATCAATAAATCTAAAGATTACTGAGTAAAAGAAAAACAGCATTTTTCAATATAATCAGTTTCCTTGTCAATACATGTAATTTAATAGTGAATATGAATTAGATGGATGAAACATTATATAGTGAAAATTTCATATAAAAAATAATAACTATGTGTCAGGCTGTAAACTTAACTGAGTTACTGTTTTAGGCTCTGCAATAATATTATATGTTGTGTTTTAATACACATGCATACTTTCTCTATTTGCACAATTAACCATTCTCTCCTTTCTTACTACTATCCGAGTCATCAGTATATCACTTCCAAAATATTTTTTTTTGCTCCCCACTTTTTTTTTTTTTTTTAATTTTGTTTGCACACAAAGACAAACTTCATCTTTTCCACAAAAAAAGCCAACAGTTATTTTACTTAATCAATTTGCTTTATGTACCTAATTCATTACAGTTCACCATTGCATCAGTCATTTGTAGTTTTGTTCAGTTTTAATAAGAACAGTATCCTATTTTATGTAAATTTTAGTCTGAGACTAGAATTCAGTGTTAATACTTTTGTGCCACAAAATCAACGTCATGTTGACCATTATAACAAGTTTAAAATTATACTTGTTGGTTTGACTTCAAAGATTCAACCTGGTAATTCATTAACAAATAACATGACCTCAAGCAAAAAATAATGGCTTTCTCTCCCAGTAGACTATCAAGTAAAATCTGTAATTAGTACATGGCCCCAAAAATTTCTACAACTTTTAAATATTACTTCTGAGTATGTACTTCAAAATACTATCTTGGATTGGAAATTATGAATTTTACGTTGCATTCACCAGCTGCTGCCTAATTTCACAGCCCACTGCCTCCCAGCTAAGACCAGAGGTTGTGTGTACAACACCTGTATTTGCCATGCTATATGACAACAAGATATAGGCCTGCCAATGACAGACTTCAACCTCCTGTGGTGGAATGACAGATCCATGATATGCTGGATGTATAGCATGTCCACTGAGGACAAGGAACTAGGCCTTGATAACCTGGAGTCACTGCTGTGGAGACAATGTTGAGTACAGTGAGGGGCCTAAAAAACAGGTTCATGAAGTGACAGTAGCAGAGGAAGAGGACTATCAAAGACTTTGGGGAGGATATTTTTTTGTAAGGAGAGGGAAAAATTGGGCCTAGAACTAGCTGATGTTAGTGAAGTGTATGTGGAGAGGTAAACAAGATCCTCTATCAGACAGGACCCCACCTTGCTTTGTGTGAGATTAATTGTGGTCCTATCTTAAAAAAAAAAAAGAAGCTATAATGATGATTAAAGGCATAAAAGTTTACTCATGAAATATGGTTACCATAAATTATATATATTCATATAAATGAAAAATAAAAAAGGAGAATAGGTTGGGTTTCTTCCAAAATGCAACTAAACAAATCAGGGTATTAGGACGAAAGCAGAGTCATGCAGGGTAAAGAAAAATAAGCCATGCAATCAATAAGATAAGGTTAGAAGCAGGACTTGATCTTTCTCAAAAGACTTACCAGCTAAAATTAAACAATATAAACTAAAACAAACAAAAATAACAGCAATAACAAAATAGGTACTATGATCTAATATTAGAAGAACCATGTCTGTCATAAAAAAAAGAAAAAAAAAAGAAGTTGTTAAATTGCAAGGGATTGTATTTTAATCAACTTGTGTAATGGATAAAAAATTGGCACTTTATTTGCAGATTTAAGATTTCATACAGATATAAATAAAGAAAAAAATTGCATATAAGCAAGCTTAAAAGATTGAATTTTTGTTAAAAAGTGTTCAAAAAATAACTAGAGAGAAAATAGACTATAAATTAATTAGTAAATGTTCAAAGGACTTGTCTCATTAGAGCTCCATCCTAGCTTGTATCAATGATTCGGGCTGATGGTGTAATGGTATGGTAAATATTTTTCTTGGCATACATTGGGAACTTTGTACCAATAAAAGATAATTTAAATGCAGTGGTCTATTTAGGTATTGTGGCTCACCACATGTCTCAGTTTATGACTATGGTGTACCAATCTTCAGGTGACTATTTTCAGCAGGATAGCATGTCACAAAAAATAGTGGCAGATTGGTTCATGGAACACTGTAAGGACTTTTCTGTATTAAAATAGCTGCCACAGTTACTGGATCTCAATACCAAAGAGCACTTTTGGGATGCGATGGAAAGGGAGATTTGAATCCTGGATGTGCAATCAACAAATCTAGAATAATTGTGAGATGCCCTAATGACAACATAGACCCAAATTGCCAAAGAATGCTTCCAGAACATCATTGAATCCATGCCAAGAAGAATTGGAAGTGGTTCTAAAAGTAAAAGGGGGTCCAACTTGGTACAAGAAGAGTACACTTAATAAAGTGACATGTGTGTGTGTATATGTGTATATATATTATATATATATATATATATATAAAATCAATCCCATAACTCAGAGTCATGAGGGCACAAAATGTACTGTAGCTGTAGAAGTGGTGTGCCTTGAGCAAATAGCTTGACAAAGACTAACTCTCTCTTCAGGCTGGTTTGAATCCAGAGTTTTCCTTCTCCTAGACTGGTTGCTACTCAAGGCTATAGAACCCAGTCTGTCCTGCTATTTACTCATAGCATTTGGAAGAAGAAAAATTGGATTCATACCTTTCTTAAGGGTATTAACACATAAGCAAATGTAATGAAATTGACTGGAATTCAAACATGACTCTTTGATTCCTCAGTCCAAGCTGCAATCCACCGTGCATATACTCACACACACATATATATATTAAATAAGGAGCACGTAGATAGACCTTTATAAATTTAATATATCTTGCTATTTACTTAGTTTCATCAGAATTCTTTAGTAATGTGTAGTCGATCCAATTTTTTTAACTTTGTAGTGTTTTACTTTCATTTTTGTAGGTGCTATGTTAACTCATGACACACTTAGGTAAAAACATGATGCCCACAAAAATTTATACAACAAACTAATGCCATAAAATGAACAGGTAATATCTCCACAACCAATGAATCCAAAATAGAATTTTAAAAATTGGAACAACTCCAGATTATTCCACTTTTAATGAAACTAAATAAATAGCAAAACATATTAAATTTATAAAAGGTTTAACCTATATTTTCAGCTGATGTGCATGTGTAATACATACATACTAAATTACTCACTATCAAAAACAAAATGGATACATTTTGTTAAGTTTTTACTATTATTAGGTTTTAACATGTGAATCTTTCAAAATATATATATTTCAGTTACTTTCTCACCAAGGTAATGTGGCTTCCTTCTGTCTTTTCTACAAATATTTTTATGACATCTGCTTTGATGAGCTTTTTTTCTCTAGTGCCCTGACTACATGAATTTAAGTGTGCTACTAGATTGGCAACTGGGTCCCAGTGTTTTATTGTCGAAATAGCTAAATTCAACTACCTTCTCCAAGTTTCTTTTCTCGCACTTCCCACCTGTGGAACTCCTTTCCATTTCCTTGATTTCTTGAAAAATTCAGTCTTCTTGAACCCTGTTCAATTTTTGTCCTTTCCATAATCCTTACTATAACCACCTGTGTACTAATGGTATTACTACCTTGCTGGGATGAAATAAAAAAAAAAAAATTCTTAGTTTTAAAAAACAAAATAATCTCTTAAACAAGAAAACTGAAATAATGGGTAAATGTAGGCATATAAATAAATACTTACTTTGCCATCTAAGCACTAATTAAAAAAAAATAAACAAATAAATAAATAATTTTTTATTATATAAATAAGTTTTTATTATTAATAAACAAATACTAAACACACACCTATACACATGTGTGTGCATATATATATATATATATATATATATATATACACACACACACACACATATATACAAATGAACAAACCCAACTACCCATAATTAATACTAAGGTAAAAACAAAGAAACTACTAACCATTAAATAAAAATGAAACATTATATAAATGATAACATACTTTTATACACATACACTATTTAATTACATATATGTGCATGCAGCATGAGTATATATATATATATATATATATATATATATATATATATATATATATATATATATACACTCAAACAACAAAGAAAAACATTCTATAAACCTAACCAACGATAATACCCTGAAATAGAAAAAATAACTTTTACCATTTAAGCACTAGTTTATTAATAACAAAGCACAGACATAAGTGTACATGTGCCTGTGCACATCCGCATAGATATATATGTGCATGTAAGCATGAGCATATAAATGCAGACATATGCACATAGATTCAAACAATAAGAAATAAAAATGTAATAGGTCTAACCTCTTACAATTAATACTTCTGATACCAAATAAGAAACCAAAATAATAGCCTAGTGAAGATCTATAAACATGTGTATATATGTACATATATAAGTATTTATCATTTAAGCATTAATATCAATTATTTATGTAAAAAATGAAAATACAAATTCACTAGTCCCAAAAAAACAAACTAGAAAATTCTCAAAAATTAAGAACAGTGGAATGTTTAGAATATAATAATTTGCCACAAATCGCAACTATTGAAAGCAAAAAAAGAAGAAAAAGGGAAAAAAGATGAAGAGGAAACAAAATGAAAAAAGACAAATGTACACCAATGATAAGTGTATAAAAAAAAAAAGAAAAAAATTGAAAAATATAAGCAGTAAATTGTTGATATCCACTGAAGAGTGGATGGACAAGTCCACCTATGAAACTCTGGAGTTAGGATGCTGAAGGTAACATCAATTAGCCAAGTGACAAACTTAATTACACACACACACACACACACACACAACATAACGATATATAATTTTGCATAATTTTATAAATCAACAGTATTTAGAAAAATAGTATGACAAATTGGAAAAAGTCTTTGTGATGCATTTCATCTATTAGGATATCAATGGACTGGGTTTCATTGATATTGCGATGTCTACATATGCGCACGAAACGAGAGACACTGATAATTTCAAAATCTTTTGAAAGAATATTTACAAAAGCAAGGATGCTATTGGTTTATCAAGGCTTTTAAATTTGAGAATATTCATCAGGTGATTGAAAGGACAGTCAAAACATGAGGACACAAAATAAGTCCCTACATTTGCCTTATTAAAGACCCTTTAGAGGATGAAACACGTCGGCTAAGAATAGTTTTTTTTTCTCATCTTTTTATTCATTTTGTTTCTTTACAGATACACAATCTGAAAATAATTTATATACCCCCCCCGCCCAATCACTATGGGGTTTTTTTTTTTTTTTTTTAAAACCATTTGTGTACTGATGTACATACCATCTTATCCTACATATTCTTTTTTAATTTTTTGTCTTTTTTTCTTTTCTTTTCTGATTTCATAAAGACTATCCCTTTTTGCATTACTCATTCAAACAGTTTAGCATTGTGATAAAACGCTGCTCCTAGGAGATACCAGTGCAATGGGGATAAACTACTTGTCATTGGATTGGTGAAACTGAATGTTACAAAAATAGATTTAGCATAAGGATATATATAACTTTTTTTGTCAACAAGGTGAAATCATTTATCTGTAAGCCTTGCTGCTTAAGTTTTAAATAATAAGAATTTGGATATTTTTGCTTTTGTAACTTTATTATTACATAAAGTTACTTTATATTCAAAATATAATTGTAAATTCTATCTTTATTAAATCTATGCAATTTTATCTTTTGATACTAATAAATTAAATGTTATTTATTAGAAATTTCAGAAACAAATCTAATATGTATATGATAAAAATATAGTTTAGGTGCACAATATCAAGGATAGAGCATATGTAAATATAAAAGTTTGTTTCATGCATAAATGCCATCAAAGGTATGTACATTAGTATACAAATGGGGGGAAACTATAGTAATTGGGATGAAATGTGTAGCAATAATAGATACTTCTTACATCAACTGATAAATTGGCACTTCGCTAAGAACAAAATATTTTTTTTCCTAGTTTCATTTCTGAATAATTTTGTAATAATATCAAACTTGATGCTCAGTTAATTTGACATTTGTAATTTTTCATTTAACTGTGAAATTAAAACTTTATTTGTTATATTGATTTCTAATTTAATCTAATCTTAACTTTAATGCACTAATAGATTGTACTTAGGGTATATTGTTACGTTATTTTGAATTAACATATACTTGTATTCTGATTGGTTATCATATAAGTTACGTAATAATGTTTCCCTTACTGAGGAGGTTTTGAACTCTTAAAACTCTTTATTTTGTAATCAACACCATCACTTGATAAGACACCAGTAGTGTTGAAACAAAATTGCAATTTTTGTAGTGATGTTAACATGCATGTTATAATTTGAATATATATATATATATATATATATATATATATACACACACAAAGATTCATATGTTAAAAACGTTAGGATAATACAATAGACCTTTTGCCCATAATGCACCATTGACCAGCATATGAAAAAGTTGAGCCAAAACATGACACACATGGCCTGAAAATTGTGTTTAAGCATGAAACAGATTATCGCTGCTGGGTGTTGACTAGTGTTCAATATATAAAGTTTTCAATGGTTAGGTTACCTTAAAACTCTTTAAGTTCCTCATTTCTAATACTTGTCTTACATTCCTGATTATCAGTGTTGAATGATTCTATAAATAGGTGTCTAAGAGTTTATCATTTATGGTATTTGAAATTTTTAAATGGTTACATTGCTGCTTAACATTAGAAAGTGAATAAGAATCAATGCATTAAAAAAAGAAAAAAGGAACATTTTATAGAGTGCTTATTAAGATTATTTTCTTCAAATTTCTTTTTATACAAGCCCCAAGAGCCAATTAAAGGTCGATGATTTACTGGTTGAGACTGTTGTAAGAGGATAAACAGAGAAAGTAAGAAGTGCATATTATGGGGATATGTAGGATAGATAACATTTAACTCTAGATTTGAAGAGGTTAAGACTGGGAAAGCATCCTCTTGGTAGTATCTTCCTCAAAGTAACAATTCTAGAGAAGAAGCTGTTTTAGTTGAATATACTCCTTACCAATGGAATACAAAGAGAATGAGGATGAGCTGACCCTGTACATGGCATAGCAGGTCCCAGATGTGAAGGTCTGAACTCGTGGAATTGCAATTGGTAATTTGAAAATGGTTTTCATCAGATCATGTGATATGAAAATGATTTTCAAAGAATCCAATACGAAATGTTTTACAATCTATTCAAAAAGAGTGTTTGTTCATTTCCTATTTGTTTTCTTATCATGATATTTTGATTAATATATCTGAAGTGATATCTCAAATTTCAAGTAAAGCTTGTTATTTATATCATAAAAAAAATTGGCTGCTTGTTTCCTCATCTGCAAAGGTGTCTAGTTAATCCCTATTACAGTTGCCCACCCAGGCACATTTTTTTTCTTCAATACCCACAGAGCCAACCTGTGGTTTATATGGCAGCTCTGCTGAGTGGACCTTAGTTACAGTTTCTGGGAAAAAGCAAATCATCTGGTGTGATCAATAGTTGAACAAGTGCAATAATCTTAAGCTCTTGCTCTTGATGACTTGTGACTTTGTGCTAGAGCAACCATCAATGATTCATGAATATTTTTGTTTTCCCAATTTCACTCATGAGGCTTAGGTCGACCTGTGTTATGATTTTCAAGCACTTTCCAATTGTGCTGCATGTTGGAACACTCTCCCAAGTCCGATATTATCAAGAAGTCACCTCCTTGATAAGATGAACCTGATGAGATTCAAATCCAGGTCCCATACCTAAAATGTCAGTGTTCTATCCACAGCTATATGCCCATATAGAAAACTTAAAGAATTTCATACTGACACAGCCAAATAATCAATAAGTCAAGGAAAGTAGATGAAATTTTTTTTAAATCTAAAATAAACTAAGAAAAAATAACAATGCATATGGAGATGGGATGATCAAGATGATGTTCCTTAATCAGATTTAACCTGTCGTTTTCAGCATTAAGGAACCAGACAGTATTGTTTTTAGTAGGAGTGAAGGAAAGAAATTTCTCAATATACAGTGATTTTTGACAAACATGAAAAGTTATTGACACTGTAGTTCACTAGTAATCTTCTGGATGTTGTAAACAGAATGGCAAATTTCTTTGGTACAGCAGTGGTTTGACATTTGCTTCTTGCCTGCTTGACATAACCAACTGCAGTAAAAAAAAAAAAAAAAAAAAAAATCTATAAAAAAATATAAATCATAAATTATGTCAAAATAAAAGCAGTTATCCAGTTTTATTAAAAGGAAGAAAAAGCATGCTTAAAATTAGTGAAATTCAAGCAGTTATAATTTAGCCATTTAGCATTCAACCTGCCCAAACTTGCCTTGTAAATATTGACACTCAAAGTTGAACCCGCCGTAACCCACCCCATATATATATATATACTGTCATAATATATGATGACATTAATGCAAATAATGCAGGAAGTTACACAAACAGTGAGACTTTGAGAGCCGATATTTATGAGGCAGATTTGAGTGTGTTGAATGCTAAAGGAATAAATATTTGTGAAAAGATATTCTTACATTTATTTGGATTAACATTATCCTCCCTTTTAACATGACACACTGTGTCTTAAGTTGACAGTAGAAACAGCTATATTAAAAGAGGCTACTCGACATTTTGTTGGGATGAATGAAGTTATCATCATTTAAAATCCAGGAGAGAAAAGAACATTTTAGGACAAGATTCCTAACATTTGTTAGTGAGAGAAGAAAAAGAAAACAGGATTGTGACATGCTGATAAAATGTTATAGCTTTCATGTTCTAAGGACTTTCTAAGAGAGAAAAAAATATTTCTGTTTTATTGAAGAATGAAAGAGCAAATTTCAACTAATTGAGATGTGTGGGTTGTGTAATAGATATTGGCATAAAAAGTAAAATTGGCAAGTAGAGTTCAAACAATGTGTGTGTGTGTGTGTGTGTGTGTGTGTGTGTGTGTGTGTGTGTGTGTGTGTGTGTAAAAGTGTAAAATGTCCTTTTAAAGTCCTTCTGTGTAAGAGGAACATCCCAAAATGCAAACTACAAATTGGAGATACTAAAATCAATCACATACAAAATTCTAAATATATGCCAAGTGTTTTAACAGTGGACAAAAAATGTGACACTGAAATCGAAAGGTATATTGAAATAGAAAAAAATACCTTCTAAAAGTTAAGGAAAGTATTGAAAAAAAAAATGTGAAAATTCTATTCAAAACAGAAAAAAGTGTGCTGAACTGTTATGTAATATCAGTTCTCCTATATAGTAGTAAATACTAGAGTATCTCACAGATGAAGTGCAATTCTACAGAAGAATTCTGAGAATAACAGGAACAGAGCATGTGAGCAACAAGGAAGATTTAAGGAAAATAGAAACAAAAAGGATACATATACTTAGAATCAGAAAGAAATAGTTGAAATTTCTAGGAGGAAAGATGACAAAGAATTTGACACTCTCAGGGCACACTGAAGGCAAGAGAGAAACAAATTACTTAACAAGTTTGTGCAAATGGGTAGCAGAACAGCAACTGGAAAGAATGGTGAAAAGATAAACATTATCAAGAGCTACAAAGGATAGGAAGTTGTGGAAAACCATGATTGCCCACATCCTGAAGGGACATGGAACACAGAAGAATCCCTTTATAATAGAGGTATCTTTTTAGTACATGCAAACAATATCAAAATTGGTAGCCTATTAATTCTGTAAAAGTACTCTTTCCTATTGTTTCTCTTCCTTTAGTAATGTTTTCCTTTTTCAGTTAGATTTTTTTTATTTAATCACCAAAATCTATAGAACATGTAAATTTGATAAGAGTAATTAAATTCAAAAGTCACTTCATCAGCAAATCAGAGTACAAAGAATTAGTTAACAGGAATCTATACAATATTCTACTACCTATATTTGATTTACATATGGACATTTTAAAGTACCATATACTAACATTTTAAAAGTAACACTTTAAAGTACCATATACTAACATATATGGTACTTTACTATCATGATCATCCCTTACTTGTTATTTTCAATTCTAATAATTTTATTATTTTGAAGTAGTTACCATTTGGGCTATACTCATGATCTCTGAAGAAAATAAAAGATGAGGATGTTAGTCCAAATGAATCCAAGAACAGAGATTAGCTATTTTAAGCAGTGTAGTTGTTGAGTGAAAGAAAAGAAAAATGGAGGGAAAAAAAGCTTATATTTAGTGTTATCTATTGGCTAAATAGATAAGTGATTTTTGTTTTTTTGTTGATATACCTTAGCAATCAGCTTCTTGGTAACCAGGAAGTTGGTAGGGTGAATTGAGAATTTGGGAGAAACAAGGTTCTTGCCCAGAGTTTTTGGCACTTTGGCTGAAAACAAATAAACAATGTAAAGAAAAAAAAACAAAACAAAAACAACAGAAATAAGAAGAAAAATTATAGCCAGTGTCAAGTTGGTCATACCAGTAAATTGAAAAAAAAAAAAAAAAAAAAAACGTTGTTTCTTTTTAGAAATAAAGGGTACACTTAGTAAGGTTGATATAAGGTCAAAGGACTGAAACTCTTTAGCATTTTTAATAGTCTATCTTCTTGAGTAGATCCTTATAGATTTTTTACACTACTGTTCAGCTAATGCGAGGCTCAAGAACCACTCAAGGTAGGTTACTGAATGCTGTTTTAAGGATGTAAGAATTGTAGATTATGAGAATATGTAGGATAGATAATGGTTGACTCTAGTCTTGAAGTTTTTACCAGTCAGGGAAGCATTTTCTCAGGTCCCACAAAGTAGCAGCTCCCGGGAGGAAGCTGTTCAAATGCAAATTCCTTTTTGCTAATGGAATATGAAAGGAATGAGGACGGTTCATGCCTGTCTACATGGCATAGTGGGTCTAAGCTGTAAAGTAGTAGAACTAGAGAATGTACATGTTATAACTTTTTCCATTGAAATAGCAATAGGTTTGTGATGTTACACCTATTGTAAAGGGGTTGTAGGGTGGGAAATAATCACCTACAAGACCGTGTAAATGCACTTGAACTTCGTTGAAGCTGGAAAGATGGAGTAGGTTCACTTTTTTGATCTTGTAAAAATAGAGTATGGTACAACTTCCTGGTGTGAAATAAGGAGATCATCATTTTTCCAGCATCTTTATCAATGTATTATTGCTTATGAGTCCCACTGGAGCTCTGGGGTGAATTTGAATTGCAAAAGATACTTAAAGCAAGGAGCCTCTGAGAATGCAACCATTCATCGTGACTGATGAGAATTTAAGGTCAGCTCATTATAGATACTTCATTAAAATTTTGGACCATTTATTCTTCACATTAATTAATTTTTTCTTAACTTGGTAGTAATGAAGAGGACCTTTAATGCATAATTCAACTTTACCAAAATATTAGAAAAAAAAATCTGTAAGTGAAAAAAAAAAAAAAAAAAAAAAAAATCAATAAAAATACAAATTATGGCAAATTGTGGGTACTAATAAAAAGTGGAGCAAAAATATATGCCCCTACAAGCATTAATGTTTCAGTTCAATTATAAAGAAGTTTTAATGGGTGGGGATGGGGTTGGCAGTCCAATACACAAATGCAGAAAACAAAAACAAAATTAAATTAAAACAAAAAATAAACTTAAAGCTGATTTTTAAAACTACTGCAATGAAATCAAAACAATGTCTTTCAAGTTGGAAGAAAGTGCTCAATATCAGATTGGGAGCATTATAGATACAGTGTAGACATGAGAATCAACACTGTATGGTGACTGTTAGTTTCACACTATAATGCAATCTTCAGACAGTCTGAAAATCACATTGAAGCATAAATCTGACAGTCACCATGTGGTGTTGATTTCTATATCTACACTGTTCCTCATGTTATATATATATATATTGGTTGAAAGGAAAGTTCTCATGGTTTCTAAATAAATTTAAGGTTCTACAAACCACAAAAACTTTTTTTTTCACCAGATATTTCATAAAGGAATATTTTCAGCAATTTGTCACAGATTATCCATAATGTATAAAAAACTAACAATTATTTGTAAATCTTATACAACTTTAAATGTTTATATTCATTATCAGATGCAAGGAGGGATCACTAATTGAAGTTAATCAATGAGACTACATTATTTTAAATGAGAGCCTACAATTATATGTGGTTCTTTATTCTCAAGCTTTATTTCTAATAATATTGAAGTATTTGCCTTGTACTACAAAATATGTCTGTCTAAATGGGTGAGATGAAGTTATGTTAATTGGATACCATCATTTGTGTGGCCATATTCTCTGCAATGCAGTTGCCAAACAACAGCAGCCAATATTGAAGTATTAATGGTGCAAAGGTTAGAATACACAAAACATTCAAAGTAATATAGACTTTTGGAATATATATTGATGGAAAGATTTAGAGGGAAGGAATGCATTTCACTTTGAATGAAGGAGCAACGAGAAAATATTTGAAATTGAATATAGGCAGACTTTCTAGGATATTGAAACTCATGCGGGTCATATAACATCAGGTATCTGTGTTTATGTGGAAGCAGAATTAAGTTTTGAATCATATTCATGACTGATTATACAGAATTTGAACTGGATGCATACAGTAAAGTGAACAGGAAAATACAGCAATAGAGAAAGAAGAATGCAAAAGTGTGCAAAGCCCTAGACAGTGCATTGTGATAATCACTCAATCTTCATTTTCATATTTTTGTGGCAATTGTTCTGTATTGGTTCAATCTGTGTAGGAACGACTGCAAAATACTTACCCCTCCCTATTTTATACACAAATGCATGCTGGCATTTTTTCCAAGCTAATAGGTTGGTTCTAGGTTTCATTTAACTCGGTCCCAGTCTATCTTGTCAGAACTTGCTTTGGCATGTCAATTCCAATTCTTAATTTGTGAACTTTTTGCCATATTACTGTTAATTTGCTTTGAATATGTTGTTTTCTTGCTTAATTTTTTTTTTACTCTGTTCTTTTCTTTTTGCAAACTTTGTCAATGCTATTTGTTGGATAGTTCTGTTATTTATTTTGCATTTGACCATGGCTACTCACTCCACATAAGTTTCAACTTTGGTACTAAGACTTTATGAATTTAAGTACTGTACGAAATTGACAGCAAGGTCTCATCTTTTTACATTCGAAATGGCTATATTAAAAACTCTATCTTAACAGCTTCTTCTCTCACATTTCTCACATGAGGAATTCTTTCTGGCCTCTTGCTTTCCAGTCAACTTGCATCTTAGTAGCTTATTTGCCTTGCTTAGAGTGAAATGATTAAAAAAAAATATCAAATCACTTAAAATTCAATGATTAAAAAAATTTTTTTCTTTAAAATAAATAAAAATTAAGTGTTAATGCTAATTTATTTTTTTCACTTGTAAATTAAACTGGGAGATAATTTCTGTCTAATTTTCAGAGGCAAAAGATTATTATTATACACTAATTTATTCTAACTGGTGTCCTTATTTTGATTGTTATAGTAGCTTCCTGTTTCTCCTGTCATGGCTTGAATAAAAGATTGAATTTGAAATTCTCAGAATAAGGATTGGAGGGTGCAATGATCTGAACTAAAAGAAAACATCAGTTTGAATAGATTAGTTCTGGGAATTGCTATTTGTTGAGACCAAGAAGTGATCATGAATAACAGCAAAAGTTATATATCTCTAAAGAAAAGAATGGATATTTTATGTATTAATTTGATATATCTTTATTACTTAAATGTTATTTTTAGTGGATAGCCATATTTCAGTAGACACTATTGAACAGTATATTTATTTTCTTCTACCAGCCAGAAATCTTATTAGATAAATATGTGCTTTCTGGCAATCTCTAAGGGAATGAAGGTACGAACACTGCTGGAGACTGCATATTTTTCTAATTAGATTTCTTGAATATTCAGAGCAGTAAACAAAAATAAATAAGTATACTGTTTAATAAATAAATAGGGCATCTACTCAAATATGAGAATCTACTAAAAATAACATTTAAGTAGTATATATATATATATATATATATATATATACACATACATATATACACACACACACACACAAAAACATACTAAAACATTATTTTAGAAGACATCTAAAGCAGGTCAGATCTGTCTATATTTCTAAGATAAGGTATTGTAATTATTTACACTATTCTAACTGTTGTCCTCAACTTTGTTGTCATATTCATGACGTTTCAGCCATTGTACACTGTCTTCTTCAGGTGATTGGAATTTTGAACTGAACTCATTATTTCATTTACCGGGATAGCTTGTTCTAGTTCCACATGCCATGCCTCTTCTATATGTGTCAATCATCTCCTTTTAACAAGTCCCCCCACATCTACTAAAGGTAGTGAACTCACAACTCTTTGGGTCAAGTCACTGGATACAACTTTTATCCACTGGGTCATGTGTCCTCAAGGACACACACACACACACACACACACACACACATATATATATAAAATAAAAGTTTAATTTTAATTGTAAAAAAGGAATTAGATAAAATATTAAATGATAAAAATTTACAGAAATGCTAGTCATCCATCTACAATGGTGCATGCCAGGTATTTGAGAAGACACCTTTAGTAGGTCATAAATGAAGGATAATCTAAAAGTTTTGTGATATGGAGCCAGTTTTTTTTAAGGTGACAAAGTTATTCTTGTAGAAGGTTAGGAACATGCTGAGAGCCTTTGGCAGGCATATACTATCTGTGGTTAAGAGAAAGAAACATTGTGGTCAGATGTCCGTTTGTTTAGATCATCATCAGCTTTGACTCTAGGAAGTCAATGAGGACCATTAGTGAACAGATGGTCTATTATTGGACACATAATGCATAAGGATATCAGGTAAAACTTTCATGTGATTAGAAGAGGTTAGTTCATATTTGATAAGAGAACCATGTGATTTGATTGAAGTACTTGGTGAACAAATTCAAGCACTTTGAGGAACCTGTCAATCTCTGGTTCATTTCTGATAAGAACTTTGACCAGGACCAGAAAGTGAATACTGTTTATAGCTGAGTATAGTGAGAGATTTTATCAACCCCCCCTCCAACCCCCACCCCCATACACAGGTAATTTTTTTTAAAGAGGTGAAAATCATGCATTTTCAGTAACTGGTTTTACTATACACAAGCAATTTTTTTCCTGGAGGGGTCAAAATCCATGCAAAAAAAATTCAGGGGTTTTACTATACATGACGTCAGCTTATATATAAGTATATATGGTAGGAGGAATGATAGGTGATTCTATGTAGATACCATGGAGATATCCACTAAGTTCAAGTCATCAGTGATGGTCTTAAATGTTATAAACAATAAAAGCCATGTCATACTGTTCAAATTCTTCCTGCAGGGTCAATGCTACTATCTAAATTTAGGTGTTGGGCATGGTGGCCAAGCTATGGACCAAAAGAGTGGCCCAGGAGAAGTTATACATGTTCTAGTCTCTCCTATATGTAACTTGAGAATGGCTGGCTGAAAAAGCGTTTTCAAGAGGGAGTCCAACCAGCAGAACCACAATACCAAAGATTTTTTGAAAACTTCCATTATAGTTATGATGATTATCATAAATGAAAATCATCTGATCATGCAGTGTCTTTTGGAGACACATCAAAGCCATTCTCAAGGCTGAAGGTTTTAATGAATAACCTTTTCTGTTTTTCTTAGTTAAGTTGGTGTACTAGTTTGTTTTTAAATATAGTGATTTTATTTTTTTATATTGAACAACATTTTTCTTTATATTAAATTTTTCCTCAATTACCTGGAGCACTCTGAATATATTTCAGGTAAAAAAAAAAAAAAATTCTATACCAATATTTTCCAAGTTGGAAATCACTTTCATGAATATTAGAATCTGCCATTCTTTATCACTAACTGAATAACTATTGCCATGCATTGGTAACCAAACATTACTACAAGAGTCAAAATAGACTTGTAAGTCAATATCTAATGTGTCACCATATGAAACTACTTAACCTTTACAATCATAAAAGAAAAGAAACCTCCCAACATCTGAATTGTGTGGAAAATAACCAACTCCTTAATTCAGATTACTTCCATGCATAAAATCTAAACTAACTTTTTGAATCTGCAGTGATGGATTAAATACCAAAAATTAATCAAATTCCCATAGATTTTCTGCAAGTTTACCATTATTCAATCCGATTCAAGCATGTTATATAACATTAATTTTTACAGAGATTGGCTAAAACCTAATGGAAGCAGATATTAAAGATCCTATCCAAAATTACAAAAGGATTTAGAAATAAGATTAAAATAAATTAAGTTTAAAAATGATTTAGTTTAAGTAATGGGACTCAAAGCTAAAGCTGAAGTTATTTTTCATATATCCTTAAAGGTACAGTTGAAATAAATAACTTTTGCACTTCTCTCAGGCAACACATTAATGTTCAGCCAAAATTATATTATAATTTTTTATTTTAGCTGGTCACATCTGGTGGTTTGTTCAATTTCTATACAGTAAATGTCATCATTCAGGAATTTATAGGTATTAAAAATACAAAATAAGACAATGCAAATTTTATGGTCGGCTTGATATGAATTGTAAAGAAGTCTATTATATTTACTAGATTTAGGTTAGTGTGGTGCAATACAAGACTTGGAGAAATGTGGAAAAGAAGACATAGTTACACCCATTCTTTTTTAAGTGACGAGAGCCTGTATTGAAAATCGGTCATGTAAATCACAGAAAATAATGACATAATCAAGATTTTTTTTTTACCTAACTTCCTCACTAGGTTGTAACACAAGGTCTTTTTTATGTGAGGTGCACATATGTGTACATATGGGCCAAGGACAAAAATTTTCCTGTCTTCACAATGCTAGTGTTGTTATTGCACGAACTCCACCTATCTTAGTGCAACGAAAATGGCGCCTGATTGTAATCCCTGGGCCTTCTACCATCTAAAATGAGGAGAACAGATACTATGCTTTGATACCAGGCCAGAGGGCTGAGAAGTGATGTTGGTGTTCCACACTACTTCAAAGAAAGGTTAAGAAGAAAACCCCATGAATACAGGAAAGAGCAATAAAAGTTATTAGACTTGAGAAATCTATTTTCCTGAGAAATTGTCTTAAGAGAAAAATATTTATAAATTACAACTGAAAGTAGCATTGGTTTCTTAGTCAAATGAATGTTGAATATTTCCTCATAAATGGCTGATATTATCGTTACCAAGCAAGTCTACTAATTAAAATTGTCTTGCTGTTTGAACTAGGGTACTACATATAGATGTGTGTAAGGTTTTATGTATATATGTTTATGTGTACATATGTATGTGTATATGTATGTATGAGTATATGTGTATGGATATATATATATATATATATATATGGGTGTGTGTGTGTGCACACATATGTATGGATGGATGTATGTATGTGCGAGTAAATATAGATATGTTGTGTATGTGTGTATCTACATATATGTTTTTGGGCATATAAATAGTAGGTCCTTACTAGATTAAATATTTGTTAATTTTTATATGTCTGTTAAATTTGTAACCTGTAGGTGATATTACTTGCTTTGTCAAATTTTCGAATTATGCATTGAAAAATGATTCATATTTATCTGTATCTCACTCATTTAAACCGTTATTTAATTCCTCTTTAAAACTTCTGTTAAATTTTAATCCCAACTTTCACCTTTAGGCCTTCCTGTTCTTTTTTCTTCTGTTACCCTTCTCTAGAGTTTTCATACATTTCCATTCCCACACATACACGCTCACTAAAATTTTATTTTTTATACCTGGAGTTATATTTTCTGATTTCTTTTTGAATTTGTAGGTCTGATGAATTGGATTGTGATTACAATTCCAATGTAATAAATTATAACCGTGGAATATTAGTGTTTGAGCCTTTTTATTATATTCTTACTCTGTCTTGGACATTGACTTCTACCTGGATTCTATCCTCTTGGAAATTTATATATATATATATATATATATATATATATATATATATATACACTAATATTATCTATACACACACACAGAGTAAGTTCTCGCCTATTCAAGTTTCAGCATTCACACCTTCACATATTCAAGGATTTTTCTTTAGAACATATGTACTTGATATTCACAGAAACCTTGAATATTTGTTTTTCTGAAAAACATATGTACAAATTATTCAATGAGAACTCCCTTGATTCATGTATTTTTTTTTTTTTTGATAGAACATATTCAAAATATTCTTGTATTATTTTTGTTATTTATGTGACTTAAAACATAACAGTTCATTTTTATGGTAAAAATTGGCAGAATTTTACATGTTTATTGCAAAAATCAAACACAAAAACATGCATAGTTCTTGGGCTTTGTTCTTTCTTAGAGGCTGTGGCTGGAGTCCTAAAAGTGGCTTATGTTAAGTCTGGGGCATCATCACAGTTCTGTTTTTAGAAAATGTTTTAAATTTTATGTCTTGCTACACATATTTTATACAGTATTTTCAATGGTTGTATTGATCCAGGCATAATTAAAAACTGTTATTGTATGTACGAAAGAAAATTTACGCTAAGTAGTATGGTCACCAGTACTATTTTTCAAAAATGTTTTAAAAAGGGTCTAAAATGTTTCTAAAGTGTTTAGGATTAAAATTTAAGGGTTCTGGTCCCTAATGCCCATGAATATGGGGTACTCCCTATATATAATACCCTTGTATAGACAGTTTGTGTGTGTGTGTGTGTATATATATATATACATACACACACACACAAGAAAATTATCAATCATCCATTTCTCTTTTCTTGTGAAGAAACAAGAAGAGAGAGAGCTGAAGCATTACATTTTCACAGAAGAGAAAACTGAATTTGGTCTTAACAGTATACGAGATCTTAAGAGTTATTCACAATGCTACTCAAGTGAAAAATAAAATAAACTAGAACAGTGGTTCCCAAACAGTGTGGTGCGCCTCATAGGTGTGGCAGAATTATTTAACGACAATCAAAGATTTAGAAACAGTTTTAAAAAATTCATATGCAAAAAATGAGGTTTCAAAATTTAAAACATCATTATGGATGTAATTGCATGCATGAGTCCCACTACAAATAGTTATAAATAATTGCTGACTGATATTTTCATCATGATATTTTTGCATTATATCAAGTATTAAGAATAGAGTAATTATGGTCTGCAAAATGGAGGAGAGAGTTACCAATGATAATGTTCTGACTTTTACCCACGGTTATCTCCCTTTAACCCTTTCTGTTTTTTTGTTTTTTTTTAAATTTTTAAATGTACTTTTTATCCTTCTGAAAATGCAGCCCAGAGAAAAAAATGTTTGGGAACCACTGAACTAGAGTGATGGCAATGGTGAAAATAAACTTAGAGGAAGAAACATAAAAAGTACCTTTGCGAGAGAGTTTCACAAATGGATTTTTTCTTTTTGACAGAACAAATTTTCAATAAGTTTAGAATAATTTTCAAAAAGATTTTTTGATGTGAATGCAAAGTTACTATGTAATTTTGTGTAAAAATGTATACAAGCATGAGTTTGCATATACATATGTATTAATTATACATGGGCACTTTCGTGTATGTGTCAATTTAATTAGTGATAGATGTCAGCATAATCAGGGATGCAAGTGCAGGCATTGTTATATAACTCCGTGCTGCTTTATCAAAATAAATGCCAAAAACCTGACATTTCTCGATTGGCTGAACTAATGAAGCTCAGAATTAAACAGCCAAGATAAAATTAATTTCAAACAAAACTTCCAACTTTAAACAGTAACCTTGTATCCAAACTTAAATATAAAAATTTATATACACGTATGTGATTATATAATAGAAATGTTTTTTATGTACAATTCGATATACATTTGTACATGTAGATAAATAAGATTATTTGAACATGTTTGATGTAATTGTTTTATGGCACAGTATCAATTATACAATGGTCATCAAGGTAGGTAGTAAACTGAAGAGAGACATCAGTATATTGGATGGTTTCATGCTCCCCTATTTGTAAAAATAGTCTTAACTACATGACATAATAGGTAAAAAAGTAGTGTAGCTGTGGCAGCCATGAGACAAGGACAAGATTTAAAATAGTTTAATTGTGGAATGATTGTGAGATCCAGAAAGATAAAACACTATCTTCAAGGTAGCAACTATTTTAAGTTTTAATTAGGCTTTGGTAACAAGAGTATATCAAAAATATATAAATTCTGGACAGACATCATGAGGAAACGGTAGCTTCCCACAGGTTATGCAAAAACAGAACTGACAGGTGGAGAAACACTTAATAGGGAACATTGCATCCTAAATCAATACTGGTACTGGTACTACTCAAGCCATCAGTCAACACAATATCTGGTGTATACTGCATTTCATAAGGTTTTGCAGTTGTCAACCAACACAGGTACCATTATTGATACCATGTCATGAATGGCTGTGCCTCATCTGTGTGAGAGAACATCACTAATGAAATGTGAAAGACTAGTTGTATCATCTAGTTAGATGAGGAATGTTTCAAATTCTTTTGGGCAAATGGTCAAGTTTGTGTGTGGAAAAGATCATGGATCCAAAATGTTAGCAGGATAGTGATTGCTTTGTAATGGTGATGTTCTATTGGATTTTGAAAAGATCACAAATAAAAATGTAATCTGCCTTAACAGGTGTGACATATACAGATCATTTGCACCCATTTATGCTCACCATGTTTCCAAGTAGTTATGGTTTATTCCAATAAAATAATTTAACCAATTCCCAATCATGTGCAAATGACAAAACTAGTTCAAGGAGCACTTGGCTAACTTCCAGGTACTAGCAGATTTGAACTCCCAACAACATGAGACAGATTGCAGACTTTACTAAAATTCAGTGTAGCCACCCCCAAACAAGCATAACTAAATTATAGACAGTCTTGGAATGTGTTAATAGATATACCAATGCAGTGACTCCAAGCCATGTACTATCATTATTCAAGCCAAGAAAGAAGCTACACATTATACTGCTGTCTAATTTTGTAAATCTTCAATTTAAAACATGTTTCTCTTCATTTTGAAGATGAAAGATATTGTATGAGAGATGCTCATACCATTATCATCAGTCTCTTATCAATTATTGTGGCATCCCAATAGCAAGCCATAATCAGGATGACAAGTAACAGGACACAGCACAGCTTTGATACAAACATTTTACAAATTTAGTATGATTATAACAAGAGTGGTTACAATCTGCCAATTTCATTTGTCTAACCTATCAATTGCTCTAATTCTCACTTATCCAACAGCATTTCAAATCAAGGATTTTTTCTCTTTCTTTCCAAGTAAATTTTCACTTCCATTAATCACATATCCAAAGCCATTAAAATGTTAACTACTTAATCAGTAGCATGTCTAACTTTAGACTTTTCTCTGATATGGCTTGAAATTGTATACAATGAAGATATTTGATTTTGGGTATGTTTTACATACTTTCAAACCCTAGTAAGTGTGTGAAATGACATGAGAGTTTTTCTAAACAGTAAAAACAAAAATACTTTTAAGAAGAGGCCCATTTGTCCAGATTTGGAATATTACCAACAACCATTTTCCTAATTGACACTCACTGAATTTCATAAAGCTATTAACATATCTTTCTTTAAATAGAAATTTTATTTTAAAATGATACTAAAGTGCCATTGATATTTTTTGTTCATTTCACCCTGAACAATTTTTGTTTCATCCAATTTTCTGACAGTGGGATTTAGAGCTTTAAATTATTTTGATTTAGCAAATGTTTAGTGGAAAAAAAACTTGTTAACAATATTTCCAAATTAGGCAAATGGGTTTGTTTTCAAAAGTCTTTGCTATTATGTTTGACCTTGTATGTCATCTAGTGGCAAACTGGAAAAATAAGCAATATAATCTTTGTCTTTTTGTTATTAAACATAAGATATTATTTTAAAACATACAAATTATTTACACACACATGTACATGTGTGTGTAAATAAAGATCCATTCCCATATGAAAGTCAACCAGTCAAGAAACTAAGCGAACAAGTAAGCAACAAGTTAGAATCAACTTAATAAAACAAGGCCATGCAGGATGGTAGGTAGGGAACTAGAAGAACCATCAGTCATATGGTTGGTTGCATAACTTACCAAAATGTTAGTACATGGAAAGTTACCAGTATTTCACAAGATTCCATCTGCCATCAAAGTCAATAAGTCTACCCCTCACAGCAACACCTAGCTGGTAAACAGAGTTAAATAAACTGGATAGAACAAAAACACCATGCACAACTAAAATAATGGTTCGAGATTCACAAGAAAAAAAAAAAAAAGAAAAGGAAAAAAAAAAAAAGGAATTATTTTTGCTCTTTTACACACATCAAGACACAAAAAATTATCACTAATGAATAAAATCAAGGAATAAATGTAATGTATACATGTAAATTTTCTTTTTTAATTTTTACTTTTTATAATGAATTTTAAATTTATAAACTAAATTTTTTTTATTTTTGTTTGACTAATTGGTTTGCTTTTTTGAATTTTTTATGGTTTATCAATCCATTTTGGATTGTAAGTATATTTTTTTTCGCAAATGAATATTGCATTAACAATTTTTATGAGAATAATATCCCCTCCCAAAGACAAGTCCTACTATTTGACCCATAGTTAGGTGGAGGAGAAGGATTCCTATCTTTCCCAAAGGTATTTGCACATAAATGAATATATTGAACTCTATTTGAATTTAAACTCCACTCTGATTTTTTTTATTCTCTCCAAATATCCATTACACCACCTGCACATCCTTTTCATTTTAGAAAACTACGAAGCATATACTCACATAAATGATTTGTAATAAGAGCTAAAAAAGAAAAAAAATACTCATGCTTGCCTTTAATGTTAGTTGGGTCTTGAAAGTATTTTCCATATTTTCATGATTTTGAATGAAAAGATTAAAGCCTGGTTAACTGACTTTATTTTATCTTTTAAAAATTGATATTTACTATTGGGTTGTTCAGAAAATAATAAAAAAAAATTTATTCCTGAATTAATGTATTTAAACAGTGTTTAAATCAGTCAAAATAGAACCCGGAACATTTATAAATTTCTACCATCAAATTACAAGGTTGTTTATGCCATTATGATAAAGTGCTAAACATTTGGCTACCAAGAAATCTTTGAATGTAGTATCTGTATCTTCTTTGCAATAGAATGTCTTTTGGCTTAAAAAAAATGTTAAGATGCTTAAAAAAGGTTGCAGTTAGTGGTAAAGAAATGATGGATATGGAATCTTGTATCCCAAGTCGTTGAGCTTCTGCAGTGTCATCCTAGCAACGGGGTTGTTTTAAGGCAAAATTGGATGTCATCAATTAACCAGTGCCAGCGCATTTCATCCTAGTTGCTGACAGTAAACTTTGACATTGATGGTCTGGTTAGATTTTAGAAAGCTGTAATGGATAATGCCAATGGTGGACCACTAAGCAGTCACCATAATCTTCTGTTGGTGCAATTTTGGTTTTGGAAACTGTTTGGGTGCTTTGTCATGATCAAGACATTGAGCTAATCATTTACGATTGTCATAAAGGATTTGTTTCTCATCACAAGCCACTATTCAATCAAGAAATGAATCATTTGAATTTTGCTGATGCAGCATTGAACACACTTCAAAACATTGAACTGTTTGACTTACAGAGTTCATATGAAACCCATTTATTGAGTTTATTTATCTTGCCAATTTTCTTGAAATGGTCCAATATTGTTGAAATTCTGGTTTCCATTATCTGAGACATTTCTCTGATGTGGGTTTTATTTGACTAGCGTTTTTGGATGTTGTCTGTCAAGTGTAGATGGACGTTCTCTACCACCTTGATCTTCAAGACTCACATCTCCAGTGTGGAAGTTCAGAAACCAGTGCTATACAGTCTGATCACAAGTAGATCCTTCACCCCATACTGTTAATGTTGGCTGCAGTTTGAGAAGTATTATGACCAAGCTTGAACTTGTGCAAAAAATAAACATCTCCTTTTTTCTTGTTCAAGATGAGGCATAGATGTTTTATATTAAATTCTGGAAGAGATTGATATAAATTAACAAAGAGGACACTTTAATCATTAGGAGTAATATATTTTTGTGCAACTATCATAATATCGAACACAAAAGATTTATTTTAAAATTGGACATTATTTTCTGAATAACCTAATAACATTTTCTGCATACACATTCACACACTTCATTATCCACTGTTAATAGAAAGAAAAATTGTAATATTTGGGCAGGAATTAATGTAAAAATAATAGGAAATATTGGAATATATGTTAAAAGTAACAAAGCAGGTGACAAACCTATATAATTGTGGGATTTCAACAGAATTAAGGTTATTAGTAAGTCAACAATTTTTAATATCTGATTGACCAACTTAACCTGCATTGAAAAAATGCTTTATTGTTTACACTCACTAGTTTCAGTGGTTATAATAAATGTAACTTAAATTACATATAGTAATTGTTTCTATATTTTTTTAAATAAACTGTATATACAAGAGTGGGTCAACAAATTCATAACCTCACACATTTGCTAAAATTTAAATTGAAATCTTAATATTCCCTTCTGAAGTTCATTAACAAAGAAAGAAAAGAAATATTTGCTGTGTTTTTTCCTATTAGTAGATCTGTAGCCTAATAAATATGAACTTATATTAGTAGGCATTTTTATTAAGCTATTTTTTAACAGTATTTTTGAAAGTTAAAATGAAAGATGACTTTATCTATTTTCATGTTGTTTTCATGTAGATTATTGTCCACATCTTGGTTGTTGATATTGCAATATTTTGGCTGCTGTGCCCTCTGGCCTTCTTCAGGTGTATGTTGATCTGTATAACCTACTTGAACTCGGTGGAAACAATAACTGAGCAGTAATAAATAAGAACTAGGCAAGTTATCCTTAGATATGGTCAATGGAATGTGAACAAGCTATACTTGTAGATTAAATAAAGGGTTCAGTTCAAAATTCTCTGTAGGTTACCTGGACTGACATACATTTGATGGCAAAATGACCAAAATGTCCTAACAAAGATGACAACAAAAGTCTGCATGTAAATAAGGATTATATTTCTTAGAAACAGACAGTTTACACACATATTTCTTGGTTCAGATTTAATCTTATTTTATTGGTTTTGAAGTACAACTATTTCAAAAACAATGGATTTCATCAACACACACATTGTGTGTGTGTGTATATTTTTTATGAAAAAACAAAGTAGAATCAACATAAGCATCAATTTAGCCTGACGAAGTCTAAAAAAGAACAAAATCTTTTTTTATAGATATATATATATATATATATATATATATATATATATATATATATATGTATATATATAAAATATAATATTTTAATATATTACATAATAAAATATAATTTTAAGGTATGTTATATTTATGGGTTAAAGTGCTCAATATCAGGGATAGAGCACATGTAAATATAAAAGTGTACACTGAAGTCAGCACCCTGAGGCGACAGTCCATTTAAACGCAGGCCTGATGATTGCATTTAGCATGAAACAGACTGTGTGATGACTTCAATGTCCACTATATATATATATATATATATATATATATAAAATGGACCCTCATCTAATTTTATCCTAAAATTTGACACTAAATTTTATATTTTAGAAGTAATCTGAATGAGGAGCCAGTACTTTCAGAAAGTGTGAAAATGAAAAAGAAATAAAGTGAAATTGACAATTAATGGTTCTTGATCAAACTTGCATGCATCCGAGCAAAGATTATTTATTCTATGAAAAGTACACTTTCTCCTTCTTGGTCCTGTGCTAGCATGATGATTGGACTGGATACTATCCAGATATTAAAGCAACCTTGAACTTTCTGAGATACAAAAAAAAAAAAAAAAAAAAAAAAAAAGGAAAAGGGTCAGTGACCTCTTTTCACCCACACATGTAAAAATCCATATTTGGAAGTCATGTGTCACATACCAAAATCAAGGTGTGAAAATAAAGACTGCCACCAAGTCAATCTCTCTTCAGAATTCAAACTGAATGAATGTCCAGATAAACTTGCTATGATCTGCTATAAATTTGGATGTGTAAAATTGACAGAAATCTGTTAAGGTTTCTGAGCTGAAAAGATTCAGTAAAGTGTTGATTCAAAGAAATAAAACTCTGGTGTGTTAAAAGAAGCAGATACAAAGAAAGATACATTATCCTGAGAGCCAAGGAAAAGAAAGATTCAACTTATTCTTCACTCAACCCCTGGACAAGATGAAAAAGAAAGGAAACCAAAAAGAAATCCATTTCACAGATAAACTTTCTACCTAACAAGGAAAAGAGAAAAGATAAAAAGAAATACAAGAGACACTAAAAGAAAAGGAAGAGAAAAAGAAAAAGACTTTCAAATAACAGATAACTCCTTTGTTTCTATTGCTAGTTTTATTTTTGGTCATTTTGCCTTTTTGTCATTTGTAATTCCATGCAAGTTTGGCACAAGGTCGTTTGTCAATATAATATTTACATTCCTGAAAAGATAAGCCCCGCCATTGTTTTGCCCTGTAATATATATTTTTGTCTTAGTTTTGTTTTGCCCAATCTTTTCATCTTTTAATATACCCCAACATATTTAATCCCCATTTGTATATTTTAGTAATAAAATGGTTATTTGTTATCTCTATATCTTTGCCTTCTGTTGTTTGTCACCTACCATTAATTGATTCCATTTAGCTCAGCCGTGTTTGATCGATCAGGAAAGGGCCATTGAGAAAAGAATTTGTGATTTTATCTTATATGTTACTGTACCACCCACTACTACCATAACAGTAAAAGAGGGTGGTATGTAATTTTTATATATATATATATATGTATATGTATATAATTCACTGATAATTGTTTTCTGAAAATTGCAAAGAAAATTATAAGTGGGCTATTTTAAAACATGAATAATCTGCCAATCAAAAATACCCATCAGTTTAAACTGATAGTCCCCCCCACCATATATTATAACCATTATGCTTCATATTTTATTGATTTCAGATGTAAACTTTGAAATTTTCTAATGTACTAGAATTTTTTGCAACCTGTTGACATGTGTTAAAATCCTCACAGTATTTAATATTGTTGAAGTTATTGCTAACATTTTTTGTTGAGATTTACAGACTATGATGCATTGAATTTTGCAAACCACTCAATTAAATTTGAATGAACTGATTTGTTTGGAAAAATAATTTGACAAAATCCCTACTTTGTGGTTTAATAATTTCTTTGACTTTATTTTATAGGACTTTATGGTAATTTCTTTTTAACAGTGAAGAATAAACTCTTAGGATTTCTTAATCTTGAGTATGCAACATATAACTGGCCACATGTAAAGATATCTTTCTGGAGCCAAATTCCAAATCCTTGTAATTTGTTTATAGTTCTTGCAAACACAGAGGGAACTGGAAACTGAATTCTTGTATATATAAAAACTTAAAAATGATGTAAAAAAAAAAACAATATTTCATTTTTATTAAATAAGTATTTGTTATTTTTATCATTAAATTGTTTTTAAAATAGTGGGAGTATTTTGTACATTAAATAAAACTTTTAAAAAAAAAAAAAAAATATTGTACTAATTTATGCACCCTAGTAAAACTAACTGTACTTTGTACTCCCTTACCAGTTTGCACTTCTCTCCAAAATTTGGTTTCAATCAGTCAATGTATGGCTATTTTAAAGGGTGTGGAGGACAGATGAACAGGCTAATGGAAGTCAATTTTATTATAGATTTTAGTGAAATTCTCCTTCTCTAAAATCATAGATTATAATTATAGTTTAGATTAGGTAATTTTTGAAATTATTTTTTTTTTTTTTTTTAAATCTTGGTAATTTTTTTATTTTTATTTTTGACAGCAAAAAGGAATAGAGAAGCTGAAAGAAATGTCTAGCATTTAAGGCATCATACTTTTGCTATCTTAGTTAAAGTAAAGCCAATATATAATTGGTCACCCACCCCATTCTATCAATGGAATTTTTATTCTTGATATGTCAACATAAAGCCAACAAGTGTGCTAAGTGTTGTTTGGTGGCCTGGTATGTAAAAGATCAATATAAGATAATGGAATTAATAACATGATCCTGTGAATAGAGTGAGAATTTCTACAGCAAAAACAAGGTTATCCAATGTAGGCAAAATAGTTTCTGCTTTTTCTGAATGCTAAAGAGAAAAAGGAGGGTTCAAAAAGTTTAAATCTTACAGATAAGCTATCTCAATGAATTTGCAAAACACAAATCTGATGAATACCTGATTTATATATATGAAAATGTATATGTATGTATCTAATGTAACTTCAATAACTAGAACATTAAACTATTATCTAAGTCCATAGTACAATCCTTCATAAGTACTGTGAGATTCATTAATTATAAATATAAAAACACTAGCTAAAAATAAAAATTGAAAAATTAATATTTAAGAAACAATTGAAAGTCATGGATTAAAAAAGAAAAAAAAATCAAGTGGTAAGTTAATATTAACAATGGATAATGATCTTTGGCAAAGACTTTATAACCTGTGACTTTACCAGTTTAGTAATCAAAATACAGAGGAAGCTATTATTATTTATCATAATCATGAATTAGATATTGTCATCAAAACCAATTTGTTACAGACACTATTTCAAATAGAAAAGTTATCCACTTATTAGCAAAGTTCCAGACATTTTTTTTATAATGCAAATTTATTTAACAATTTATTACAATAAGTATAAATTGTTCTAATTTTTATATCCATTGCTTAATGTTATCAGGAAGTTATTATCTGAAATACACATTCCTAAAGTAGGGTTCATGTAAAAACATTCTTTTCAATATAAAAAAAAAAAAAAAAAAAACAACACTATTATTTGAATATTTTACATTTGTTTATTTTGAATTTGATATCTTAAAGCACAAATACCTGCTGTATATTCTTATTTCTTCAAATTCTTGACCAAAATGAAACTAATTTTTGTAACTTCACTCCCACACAAAAAAAGCCTATGATTTTAAATATCTCCAATATAAGTTCTGTTTATTCAGTCACCCATAAAAAAAAGAAGATACAGTTCAGTTCTGAAAGAATAAATAACTGGCCTAAAACTTTTTTAATTTTCTTAAAAAAAGGAATTGTCTCAGAAATGACTTCCTCTGAAGAAAAATCTTCTAAAAGCTTTTTAATATAAGAGATTTTTATGTTTTTGGTCATCTGTAGCAAAAATCATCAATGGTTGATTTTAGCAGAAATGTGAAAATTTTTTAACAGAAGGGAGTCATGATTCAGAAAGTTCGTGAAAGCCTGATCAAAAAGACCCTGTCAAAAAGTAGTTAGAATAATCATCTTTCTCAAAACAAGATTCTCAGATAAAATGAAAATTTGATTGATTGATTGATTCATTCATTCATTTTCTACAGCTTATCAACCCTTTGTAGGTCATAATTATTTACATATCCCTTACAGAACCTGATGAAAACAAATTTATGAATAATAATTACACTGGACATATAATTATAAGCCATCAAGACTTAGCACCTATCACAACATAGCTCCATTAGAGCCCATTTAAATACACCCAGAGACCTACAAACTCTTATCTGCAAATACTCAAAGCAAACACCAACATAAGACACTCATCCAATTGCAGAAAATGCTTAAAAATAATGAAAGCAACTCCTAATATCAATCATGAACGTGGTCACAATGAGCTGTATTTGTGAATTAAAACATTTTTAATGCTATATATAAAAAAAAAACTCGGAAAAAAAACCCCCAAAAATACACCCTTGATAATGGCTAATAGATTAGCCAAAAGTGCTCAGATCCCAAAAACATTTGGACAGTTCTTACACACCCTATGTCCAAAAAGGAAATCTCTTGTATGCATGCAAGAAAAATAAAATAATTCTAATCAGTGTCTTGTCAGTTATCTTCAATCAAACCTGTATAAAAAGAGGGATTCCTGCCCAAATATATATATATATATATATATATATATATATATAAATATATATATATATATATATATATATATATATATATATGTATGTATGTGGTTTCAAGGTGTGTGCTTTATTTATGAGTCAAAGTGCTCAATATCAGGGATAGAGTGTATGTAAATATAAAAGTGGTAACTGAAGTCAACATTCAATGCTGATAGTCTCTTTCATGCTTACACACAATCAGTACTCCTGTTTATATAAGTATGAAACAGACTTGCCACTGAGTGTTTACTTCAATGTCCACTTATATATATATATATATATATATATATATATATATATATATATATATATATATAAACCACCACTTAGCAGCTGATGCATATATGTAAACATACTCAGCCATTACAAGGATACATAATATTGTCAATGGCAGGACACAATCTGGGATGCAAATTAAAAACACATTGGTAGATATTTACAAAAGGCACAAAAACAAATATGCAAATACAAAATCTTTTCTAAATGGTATGACACCCACCTTCCCAAAAAGTAGGGCAACTATTTTTCTTGTTCAATTTTTTTTTATTAGCAAACACATATAAGTGACATAAACAGGCAAATAAGAAGGGTACTGAAAAATTCTTGACCTGATGTGATCAAATTTTGTGAAGTGGGTTAGGCAGAGAACTTTTCAGGACATCCTCCTATATTCTCTGACAGACAAGCACTTTAGGGTCATATTGCTTATTGGGAAGCAGAAAGTTGGGAAGAGGGAATAAGAAATCCAAAATACTTTACCTGGTACTCTCTTCCATTTTTTGCACATTAGATTTCAATTGTGCAATATTTGAGTCATATTTATTAAGAAAGTCTTTAGCTGATAGATCTGGGGCGCTGGTGCTCGTCGCTTTCTCCCCATCACAGCTTGGACATGAGCTGTCTGGAGAGGTGGTAAGTGTCCTTACTGAGTCATTCTCAGATTTTAAACTTGTTGCTCGCACAATTTCTGAATTTTCGGGAATGCATTGGGAATTTTCTTTTGTCAGTGGCACAAGTAAGTACTCCCGTAAAAACAGTGCATCATTTGACCACAGTTTGTTTTCTCGTTTCAACTGCTCCACCTGCAGATGAGAAACAAATTATACAAATGTAAATAAAGTTCACTTTTAAAACAATTCTGGATCTCATACAAATTTTGAAGATTTCACTGCAAATATCAAAAGTTAATTAAGCAAAAATCACACAAGAGAACAGACAAATACATAGGAAATTTGTCTGAAAAGTAACAAGACTGATTGTACTGCATGAGCTATGGGCAAAAGAGGGATAAACAGATTGCGTTATATAACATGATACCTTGGGAGTATATAACTGTAATCATTTGTAAACTTTCTACAACCATTGCATTTTTTTCTCACATGTTAGAGTTGTGAACAAATCGATGTAGGACAAATTGTGGCTGCTTCACCACAACAATGCACCTACTCACAATGCCCTGAGCATCTGGCAGTTCCTGGCCAAGAAGAACATCTCCAGACTGGAACCATCTCTCTATTCACCCAATCTTGCTCTGTGTGACTTTTTTCTTTTACCCATTATCAAGGGAATCATCAAGGGGACCTGTTTTAAAGGTGTGAAGCCCATCAAGAAGTCCATAATGACAGAGGGGCATAAAAAAAAAATCCTTCCAGCAGTGCAGAGAAGCATGATAGAGAAAGATGGAAAAGTGCATTAGACTCAATGGGGAATTACTTTGAAGGGGAAACCATGTAATTTGTTGTTTGGAATTTAAATAAATTGTTTGTGACACTAGTCCTGTTACTTTTCAAACAAACCTTGTATAAAATTATAGGCTATTTTTTTTTTCTTTATCATCTAAAGAAAGTAGAGAAAGGAAAAATTTATCTATAGATGAAGCTTATGACAACTTCTATGTAATGGTTATATTAATAAAATTAAATTATATCATGCTCTCAAAAAACTGACTTAGCTTTATTCAAAATGTAATGAAATATCAAGTCTGATACAGTTTTTATTGTACAACTGATATAAGTTGTTAACAGCCATGATCAGCTATGCTCTGAAAAGACACGACACACAGAAGATATACCAACAAGAATAAAACACAATCTTTTTTTAAAATTTGTCATTCCTTGATTTTGTTTCCATGTATCAGAAAATCTAGAGGAACATGGATTGCCAAGAAACTGTAATTATTGTTCAAGTTATACAAGCTAGATGGAGAAAGAAAGGTCAAATAAGGTTTCAAATTGTCTGGATCAGGCAGAGGAAAGACTCGCAGATTACTGTACTCCCAAAATTAAGATGCTGGACACTAAAAAAGCAAGGATAAATGAACCACTTATCCTTTTTGACAATGTTTGTTGCTTTTTATGTGTTTGGTTGTCAAAGCTTTTTCTGCATAAAATATACTTCATCACATCACCTTTCAGAATGAGAGACTCATGCTTTGATTACACTTACCATGACTGTTTGATCAAGATACATTACTGTATATAGTATACAAGGATTTAAGTTATAATCCCTTGATATTTTTGTTAGAAGTTTAACCTGAAACTGCACAAAGCAGAAATATTCACTTTGCCAAAGAAATTACATTTATTCACGTACTCCAATGAGTAACTTTTTAACTGCTTTTAGAGATATGCTTGATTTTGAGTTTTTATTATTTGTTATTATACTCAAGTTCACCCAATATAGAGATCAAAAAGCACTCAAGGCAACGGATTACAATCAACAAAATGAAGAGGAAAGATGACAATTGACTTGAAGAGGTCAAGATTGAAGTGTTCAGGCAGAAAACCATGCAGGAGTGTTCCACAAATTGGCAGTTCTTGGAAACATTAAAATAACCATTTGAAAAAGAAAAAATAGCTTCCTTTCATATATTATTAGTTTACATATAAGATTAAACTGAAACATTGCTTTGGCAGTTAAAGACCAAAGAGAGATTTCTAATAATTTCCTTTTGATATTTTAAATGTATGCAGATTATAGCAAAGTGTTTCAATGGTTTAGAAGTTTTGGTTCTATTTCTGTAACTTTAACTGGTTGACCAGGCACACACACAGATTTATACTGAAGGAGAGTAGTTAAATAATTGTCTACAGGTGTTTTGGATACCATGTATTTATCAGTGAAGTCATGCAGCCTCCACAGAAATTTTGGTTTCCATCTTTCTCAATGTATTTAAAACACACACACAAGGATGTGCTGAAAAGTTTTGAAGAGCTAAAGAGAAAAAAAAAACAAAACAAAAAAAAACTGTCATCAACTTCTGACTGTTCGACTACGACTGTAAATTAGTATGTCTGGCCACGACTATTCTACATCTAGCAGTGTGAATGTTTTCCAGCTTGGTGTATGACAATTTCTGTCCCCACTCCCAGCAGCACTAGCATTCATTTGTGCACCTCAAGCTCAGCCTTGTTACAACACTTTCCCCTCAAGTTAGTTTGTGTTTTTTAAATTTTTCTCTCTTCAAACCCTCAAAAAACACCCCATGTCCCCCAAGAGGAAATTGTCTTTTTCTAATCCTCAACTTGCCAAGAAGAAAAGAAATGCCCTTGATCTTGATACAAAAATGGTGATTTAAACAACCAAGCACCAGCAGTTAATGAGATGTTTTGTATTTGCACATATTTTGGTATATTTTGCAACTAAAATGTTTTGTTTTCACATCTGTCTTGTTTTTTATTTTTGTATGTTTAACAAATATTAAACCAACTGTACTGTAGTATGCAGTGTTTGACAAACTTGACAAATGTAAAAGAAACAATACAATGTGTAAGATGATATAAATAGTATCAAATGTAAAGTAACTGTAAAAATTATAAAAAATACAATGCTAAAAGAAAGAAAAAGATTGCAAGATTAAGTACAGGCTGACTTATTATTTGTATGTTGTAGACTTTAGTGTGTGTGTGTGTACACACACACACACACACACACAGGGAGTTTAGACCATGGCACGACAGTAAAATGGTGATGTGCCCTTAAAAAACAAGCCACGTCCATAGCAAGTTTTACCTACAACTTTATATATACGGGGGGGGGGGATTAACTCATTTTATCATCACAAAAACTTTTTGGGGAATTTAAACTCATGTTTGATAATCAAAACCTGAAAATATATTCATTCTGTGTGTGTTTGCTTCATTTACAACCAAAACAAGACATATACCATCTCCAATGACATACCATACCAAAATGCTGGAACACGAGAGAAGACTTGCTGAAATATCAAAATAGGTTAAAGTAGGTATCTTTACTACTTCACTAAAAAAAGAGCATACCCTTAAAAAAAAAAAAAAAAAAAAAAATCAAACTTTATAAACATTTTTTATCATCTAAATGTTTGTTATGAAGAGGAAAAACTAAAGTATTTTTTGATTTTTTTTTTTTTTACATTTTTTAGCACATCCAAAATTATAGTTAAAAATCTTTTTTCTGAGTCAGCAAAAAATCATAAAATCAATTATGTCAGTCATTTTAGACAACTTTGTAAACAAAAGTGAAATTCTCCGTTTAAAAATCTTATAAAATTCCATTATTTGAGGAAAATTAGAAAATTTAAAGTTCACTTAATGTAATTGAAAACAACCATTATTTAATTTTTTAGCAGAAAATTTTTAGTTGGTGATTGGTTTTGGAGGTGTGAATATACATTTCATCAATGTATCAACAACTAACATCAGAGTAATTTATCGGACAGTATTTTTGAATTTATGTGAACCAGCTAATTTAACTATAAAGTAATTTTTAAAAATTGAATACTTTCAAAAGTCTAATATTGTATTGATTTAAAAAAAAAAAAAAAAAAAAAAAAGAAAAAAAAGGTACTTTTTTTAAATGAAGATATGTCCAAAGCCAGCACTGTTTCCGTCCCTAAAATTGAATCTAAAAATGAAAATAATTAATAATTGCAGTATCTCTCACTGAAAACCAATAAAATAATTATATTTAAAAAATAAAATTAAAATATTTAGTAAAATAGGATGCAAGAAAGAAAATTAAAAATTTTAAAAATGCGACTATGATGGTCAGTCAGAGAATTTGATACATGTGAGCCAAAAGCAAAGTAAAGCAATTTCTTAAAGCCTCTCTCTTAAAACATGTGACCTATTATTTCTGAACTGTTTTGGAGGAAAAGTTTTTAATACATTTTTTGCATATTAAAACATATTATATCATATTACAGATTGTAATAAGTTTTCAAATTTACAATCTGTAGAAATAGATCTTTTTAATAACATTTCCAAAAAGTCAGATTTAAACTTAATTTTAAAATATTTAACAACTTTATCCTATTTTGTATTTAAAATTGAAAGAAAAAAAATTCTTGTAAAAATTCATTTTTCATCAGAAAAATTTTGGCTTCAGACAATAGTGTCCTTAATATATATTATTCATAAAAGCCATTAAAAGCTTTTTTTTAATTAAAAAAAAGAAAGAAAAGAAAAAAAAAAAAGAAAAGATTATTCATATTCTTCAAAGTCTTCTGCTTTTAACTAATATAATCACAAAATTACGCAAAGATGAATTTTCAAGGGGTGGTGCAGGGTTTAACAGATGTATACAAAAAAAATTTTTTTTCACCATGACTTTCTAAAAATATTTTCCAAAATTAATGTTTTTCAACTGAAAAAAAAAAAAAAAAAAAAGGAAAGAAAAGAAAAGAAAAAAAAAAGAAAGAAAAAGAGAGGCACTACAAAACTAATGGTAAATATTACATGACCACTGACAAAAAAAAAAAAAAAAAAAAAAAAAATTAACCAAAATTTCGAATGTGCTAGAAAAGACTAAAAAAAAAAAAAAAATACTTCAGTCTTTCCTCTTAATAATAAATATTTTAATGATAAAATTGTTTTTATTAAGTTTGGGGTCTTTTTTCATCATGCAATGCTGTTTTTTTGATGAATTATTGAAGATACCTAGGCTAAAGAGTGCAAGACTTTGGAATCCTTTTTCAAACAAACAAGGTAAATTTTCTTTTTTATGAACAAGGAAGCATTTAGGCCGACCAATTTTCTGCAATCTTTGAATAATCATAAATCTGACACAGAATCATTTTTCATAAATTTTCAATAATAAATAATTATTTGATTTTTTTAAAAATCTGTTATGGTTTAAAATGATATTTCATCATTCAAAAAATAAGCTTCCCAGGAGTGATGATAGAAAAGAGGATACTCATCATCCTACTTTCATCATCCTACTCTCATCATTATAAAAACGACCCTTCCACCACAAGAGTCAATAGAATAGACTAATAGACAAGTAGTCAGTGGAAACACATGTTTGTTAGCAATCTGGAAGATCAAAAACAGACAATTTCAAACGCCATCCTCGCAAACGAAATTCTTGGAACCATACCAAGTAAGCACTGACTTTTAAAAAATACATCAACATCCAACAAAAACCTACCCTGTTACAAATCTTGCAAAACTTAACTGTCTTTGTTATCTTTTTGATTAAAATATAATACTCTTCGAACTTTTTGTGACATGAAAAAAAAAAAAAGAACGATCTTACGGCAATCAAAAGGATCTTAAAAAAAAAAAAAAAAATTGACTAGCGCCCTATGCAGATATATTTTGAAAGAAAAGAGGTAAATGAATGGCATTTCAACAGATGTTTATTTCAATCTTGCAACATTTATGTCTACCGGAAATGAAATGAACATCATATACACACACACACACACACACATACATAGTAATAATACATTTCATTTTAAAACAACAATACTCAAATAGATTGGTCCCCTCAAAAAAAAAAAAAAAAAAAAAAAAAAACTACATATATGTCAAAAAGTGAAGGATCAGTTTGACGTATTTATATTGTAAACGGACACACGCCTGCCTCTAAAGTTAATTCTTTTGAATGCTAGGCAGCAAAAATTAGTTGTGGAAATATTTTTCTCTATAAGGAAATTACTAATTAATATTCATGTTGGTAAATAAAGGATTGTTTTGACATTTACTGTACATATTTTAATGTAAACAAATCTAAACTCACAGGAAAATATTTTGTTATTCTATTCTTTTTAGTATTTCTATTTACATAATGTTTTATTATGATAAAGATTTGAGTCAATCCTCACAGAGTACAGTTCTTTATTCTGAGCTTCAAATGAAGAAAAAATATGAGTATTTTCAAAATATTTTGCCAATACATTAAATTCTTAATTTTATTATATTTTCTCCACAGATGAACTCAAAGAATTTCTGCTGAAACATAGTGATCTGAGCCTTCAAGTTCTTCCCATCAGCCTTCACAAAGTCAACACCCTCACAAAATTCAAAATAAAGTTAAGATTTCTACATTGAAGTCATGGAATATGTCTTGTCTGGGTTGGGTCGAAGACAATATCTTTACTTTGTTGATTCAATGTTTTGCACTATTTGCAGAAAGGTACAGGCTAAAGTTCAAATCTGATTTACATAGGTGTTGATGCTTTTATTAAAAGGAACTTCCAATGTGAAAAAATACAGCAATGACACATGAAAACTAATTTCCATGTAAAGAATGCAGAAACACCAGAAGTTAACATTCAGGAGTCATTAAAGAAATTGAGTCCAGCTGGATTACATAGACTCAAAAAACTATTTGTCTAGGCATAGATGGTGGCCAAGGAAGAGCTACTATTTTCTGTTCTAGCACTTCTCCAAACAAAGAATAAGTATGGCAGTGACATGGGAAAAGTCTATATTCTAGACATTACTGTGCTGAATTTGTCCATGCAATTGGAGAAACTATCAAAGACAACATAAAAACAAAATTCAAAAGTCTATTTTATTGCATCATTTTATTTAATGGACCTACTGACAAAACTCTAATGGAGAGACAAATTATCTCGATAAAATTTCTTAAAAACAACAAATGTGAAACTAAATTTCTAGCTTTGTGTGAGCCATCTTCTAGTCAAGCCAAAGTTTTGTTGTAGATGGTGTTGCAGTAAATTTTGGCATTAAAGGGGGTGTGATAACTACTTTCAAAACAGATATGCCATGGCTAATAGTAATAAATATTCATTGCCTTGCTCATAGATTTGAACTTGCAATGAAAGATTCTTTCTCAGGATCTTACTTTTCTTCAAAAACAAATGATGATTTACTTATTCAACTCTACCATTTGTTTAAGTGATCCCCAAAGAAGTAGAATGAACCCAGAAAAATTGTGGATATAATAGGTGATAGAATTATTAAACTGTCCATGAATCATGGTACCCGATGGATAAGCCATTACCTTCAAGCCATCAGAGCACTACAGCGAGATCTGCACAATATCCTGTCTTTTTTCCCAGGAATGGGGTAGCAGACAGAGAGCCGACATTAGCTCAGTTGATGCTGTAAAGATGGCAGCCTATGAAAAAAAGATGTCATCAAATACCTTTCACTTTCCTCTTGCTGCATATGAGGATATCCTTGTTGACCTGTCAGACATTTCTCTGCACCTGCAGACAGATGATGCTAGCCAGAGTCACAATATAAACATAATTCTGGATAGCATAGACAGCATTAAGTCATTGCAAACATCTCCAGTGTGAATGATGTTGTACAAAAGATGGATGAGTGCTTTAGAAAAAGATTTCAACCATTAGAAAATAACTGTTTTGAAGTTGTTAAAATTGCTTGATTGAGATAATATGCCAGAGAATAAAGAATCTTTAAAGACTTATGGGATGGTTGGGATTGAGAAGCTAGCCAATCATTTTAAAATTGTTCTCCAATCCCAAGGATGCATTGTGTCTAAAGTTATAAAAAAAAAAAAAAAAACAGCATGATGCTTGTAATTCAGAGAGAGAGAGAGAGAGAAAACAAATATTCAAACCTTTGGCATTTGACACACATCATTGAAATTTTGCCTTCTTCCACATCTAATGTTGAGTGACAATTTTCCACCATGAAATGCATTTTTGGTGACTGGAAGCATATATCATACCCTGAGATATTAGACATTCTAATGATCATTTGTTCAAATGGATATGAGAAGGCTGACTTTGAACCTTAAGTAGCCCAATTTATCAGACCTTCAAATCCAAAAGGAAACAGAAAATATTTCTCCAGGTTTAAATAAAATTTAGGACATAAATTTAACACAAATTTTGTTATTTAAACCTAGAGAAATGTTTTCTGTTTCCTTTTGGATTTGAAGGCCTGATGAATTGGGGCCATTTTTATGACCTTAATGAAATAAATTATTACCTCATAAAGCTTTAGTGCTTGTGCCTTTTATATATATATATATATATATATATATATATATATATATATATATATATATATTTTAGGTGTGTGTGTAAGCGCACCAATAAAAAGTGCATATAAAAATGAAAAATTGAGAAGTATAAACAATCAATAGCTGAAACCCTTGATGAGTGGATGGAGTGATTTCCAGAGGATCATTCTATAAAACTCTGTAGGTAACATCAATCAGCTAACTTTTAGTTATATTTTTACTTGAATCCAGAGTTACATAGGCAGACACGTTCATCCACTCTTCAGTGTATCAGCAATTGACTGCTTATATTTCTTGATTTTTCTTTATGCACTTATCATTCATGCAAGTTTTTTTTTCTGTAGTGTTTATGTGCATCTGGCCATGTGCATGTCTGTGTGCAGATGTGTACATGTAGTGCATCAGGATTATTTGTTCTTTTTGTTTTTTCTCCACTTTACACTCACTAAAGGATTATTACAAATAATGGACAGCAATCTTTCTTTTATATATGGTTCATTGAATGAGATTAACAAGGAATATTTTTTATTTTTATTCAGTTTTTCTTTTAATGGGACTAAGGGTGTAGAAACACACCATAGTGATTATTTTCCCCCAAGTGCTTTTGGCTTATTCATTAGCCATTTTTCAAGGGTTCATTGTTAACCAATAAGAGACTTAGAGTTGGTTGAGTGTGGTGCTGTAAGCACCAGGAGTTATGTCCTCTTCCATAAGAGGCTGTTAAGAGAAGACACCCTATTTACAGTAGGTGGCACTATTTGCATTTGAACAATACTGGACAGGTATTAGCCAATAGTCAGCGTAGGTCTGGGACTGGGAGAGCTATATAACACCAATGAGCACTTTCAACAGACAAGACAAACACATTAACATATTTTCCTGTGTTTACATTCTAAGTTGTAGTGTGTAGGAGTAGTAATTTTAAGCTTTTTTTTTTAGGGGGGGGTAGTAGTAATTCCATATTGGGGTGCCTTTAAAGCACTAACACATTTCAAACCAGAAAATTGAAACAAGAGTAAGACTGAATGCTTCAGTTATCTTTAGACATCTTTTCCAATTAGATGTTTTTAGAACAACATTATTATCTACAAGGATTTTATGGAAGTAGGTAATTGTGTAAACATGTTCAAGTGTTTCCTTATAGAACTCAGATTGCTTAAGCGGTTTATCAGTCTATGACGCTGTCATTTGGTCAGGTAGTTTTTATTTATTAGTCTAGTGCAATGCAATGCAATTGATACCACAATGGTGGTTTGATGCTTGGATTTGATAGGCATGTTATTGCAAATTATGAGGTAGGCAGTTTTAAATTTTCTAGAGTATATTGTAGGTTTTTCTCGTATTAGTGGGTGAAATATATTGTTTAATGAGGCATCATATGAGGAATTCATATGGTTTATAATTATTGTGTATCTAATTGCAGTAAAAACATTAATGTATTGTTATACTGTATTTTTTTAGTATTTCTGTAGAAATAATCTTATTCAGTTATCGATTATGTAGTTGGGAAAATTATTGTTAACCAAGGTTTGTTTTAGTTCACTAAAAAATACTTTCTGGGAAGAGGAGGTTAGGTGTTTTTTACTGATTTTTCTTTTTAAATCATTGCTATTATATATCTTTGTGGGTATTCACAATATAAGGAGGTATTAATACATTAACCTAATTTAAAATTCTGGCTTTTATTTGAGCTCAAACAATGACAATAAGCACTCAAGATAAATGCCCGACTATCACCATGCAGCTCTGATATACATTACTGATATAAAAGCCAAAAAAGGGATTCTAAGGTGAGGCATTGCTTTCTTTTGAAAAATATAACATGGAATTTTCATTACTTAGATTACAACTATTCATTTTATTTGTTATTGCAGACAAAAATCTGGCCCTTGAAATATAAGTTTCAGAGAGACCAATTCACTGCTGTATTCACCAAACAGAAGCCACAAGCTTTTAAGCTAGAGTAAATAAAACAGTTGACAGAAAACACTAACAACCAGTTACGAGAATAAGCAAAAAGAATTTGTACAGGATTTCTAATATTATGTGTCTACTTCCGTGTAAAAAGGATTTTAAAACATTAAAGGAAATAAAAAAAGAAATTATTTGCAAAGGGTGTGATATCACACCAGTGACTTGCGGAAAAGTATAAGCTGTGTATTTTTCTTGAATCATTTTTTTTAATGTGGTGTCATTAATCATTTGAAGGTCTCTTTTAGATAAAGGTATTTAAAAAGAGGAGAAACAGACCACTTATGACATTTTATTAAAAAGAAAATACCGATTTAGAATTTTTTTTTTTTTTATGTCATGTCCATTCAGGATGTAGGCAATCATAGCTCGCCACAGATTCCTTTTATTTTCTGTGAATTGACATGAATTCTTGGGAATGATAATTGAGGTGTTTCCTGTTACCTTCTCTACAGTTTTAAATTCAGGGTTTTCTTTTTCTTAGACTGGAAATCCCAGTCTACACTGTTATTTAGCATATAGCTGGTAGTGATTGTAAAAAAAAAAAAAAAAAAAAAAAAAAAAATGGATTTAAGCTTTTCCCAAAGGCATTCATGCAAAACTGAATGCAAGAGACTAGCCCAGAATTTGAACTCAGATTGCCAATTTCACTTTCCATCTCAATATGCTACACTATCTACACATCCCCCAGCTGTGCTACATGCTTTAAAAATAAAATTACATAAATGTGCAGGTTTAACATGTTTTCTTAAGTTAAAAATGATCATGCAATGGAGAAAATAAAAGAAAATCTTTTTAATTAAAGAAACAAAAAAAAAAAAAAGAAAAGAAATAACTTTGTAAGTATAAAAGTTTTAATTAAATTAAAAGATATAAGCTCAGTGTCAATGAAAGTATCATCAAAATTTGAAAGGATTAATTTAAAACCTATATATATATATATATATATATATATATACACACACACACACACGTGTGTGTGGAGTTAGTACTTTCATTACAGATTATATTGAAATATTTCATAATTTTAATAACGCAATTGGCATTCATGTTAAGCATTGGCACCCAGAGACACCAATTGATAATTGAGAAATTTTGAATTAAAAAATAAAAACCTTGCTTATTCCCATTGTAAATAAGAGCATAAAATAAACAAAGTATATTTAACCATTATTCATTACAGTAACTGCTTTAAAGTTGACCTTTTGGCAGACAAACTATTTTATGTTTATTGTTACTCCATCACTAGTTCCATGGCAAATGTTCAGATGAGCTACAGTTCCAACAGTTCAGCCTTTGCAGCTAAAGCCCTCCATGCTATATACATACGATTGAATCATCCGCATTCCCTTCGTATTCCATTGGTAAGAAGGAAGTTCCATTTGACAGCTTCTCTGCCAACCGAGAGCTGCTATTTTGTGGAAAGGTCTGTCAACTATAATCTATCTTATATATACTCATAGCCTGCATTTACTTCCTATCATGTCCATACAACAAACTCATTCATTCATTTCTTCTCTCACATTTTTTGTTTTCCAGTTAACTTTGATCTTCAGAAATTGAAATACAATTGTTATCTTTTGTTTTATTAATTCCAGTTTTTTTATTGTTTTTTTTTTTTTCCTCTCTCTCTAATGTCTTTCTTTTTCTTATATTCTTTCACATTCAGTAACCTGGTTGTGTCTTAGTAACTTTATTGCCTTGCTTGGGAAAAAAAAAAAAAAAAAAAAGAAACAATCCTCTACCTTGAGTGGCTGTTTGGTTTTGTATTGGGTGAGCATTTAGTAAGTGATTTATTAGTGCTTGTATTGCCATATTACAAGAAATTAAAAACAGAAAACAAAACAATTATTTGCTTATTATCTATTTGGTATCATGTGACCAATTTCAAATTTCAAATTGGTCTGTAGAGATAGTTGAGGTTATGAACCTAAGTAAGTTGGTCACCCTTGGCGATATTTCATATAATTTTTAGTAGATAATAGGTACAGTAAAATAAATTCATAGAGATAGCATGTTCACAATTGGTAAACAAAAACACAGCTGCCAAATGTTTCATTTTATTTATAAGTTTTTTAACTAAAGAAACTATTGGTACAAACATTTTAGGACTTGTAAGAGTTTAATTAGTACATTAAAAAAACAAAACAAAAAAAACACTCCATAAAATCATTCATTTCCAAATGTCATTTCCTGGACTGAATTCACAAAGTACAAAATGTAGTGAATTTTAAAAGACAAAAAAATTCTTTAAAAGTCTTGGAATTATGTGAATTAGTCTTCACCAATTCTATAAGTCACTTAAAATTACTTGTAATTGTTTTTTCAACTACAAAAAATAAGTTCATATATTAATTCTTTCTCTTTTATTGAATAGAAATCTGAATTAAATGTTGATATATTGTTTGTAGATTGTTAACTAATCCTTTGCATAACTTTTTTTTTATAAATCAATTTCATACAGAGAGAAAAAAGTATGAATCTATAAAAGTCTTTTCTCTAGTTTGAGACCAAGTTTGATTTCATCCATTCTACAATATCAATATTGTGCTATCTGGCCTGCTAGTGCCAAATCTGGATAAACAGTCACACTTGCTTTACACTACAAGTGGAAAATTATCATCAATGATTATTAAACATCATTTATTAATTTACAGCTGTCTAATATAACCAAGGACTAAGATTCAGGAGGACATGTTTTATTGACAGTGATATTTTCTATATTTTGTTCCTTGTGTCAGAATTAAACATGCAGTATGAGAAATTGTCTCTTCACTTCTTTTGTATGCTTACTTTCAGAGTTAAATACTTATTACATTGTGACACTATAAAGGGTCATTGATAGTAGTTGAAGGGAATATGACACTATCATGACACCGGTAGTATGGAAATGGAATTAAAAGTGTTCATGTGAAAACCCTGTATAGAATTGGAGCATTGGAAAGGTTGAAAACGTTAAGGTGAAAAACAGGAATTGAAATATGAAGCAACAAAAAAAAAAAAAAAAAAAAAAAATCCCCCCCCTATTCTGATAAACAGAAATGCAAATAAGAATTGGTATAAGTCCCCGAAAAGGCCAGAATATAAAACAGTAAAAAAAAATTCTTTGCCAATTTTAAATAATTTTGTTTTGATAAAAACAGCCCTTTTGTCACAGGGAATATTTAGGTTGTATTGGTAAATCGACAAAGAAACTGCTGATTTGAAATAGATAATTTTGTTATGAAAAGTTGACGGTTTGAAGGTTATTGTGAGCCAGGGAGCAAATTTAAGTAAAGCCAAAAATGTAAACTATGGGATTTGAAATTGGATCATATTTGGAAATTGACAAATAGAGAGAATTCTTTGTCGATTTGAAATAGAGTTTTTTTTTTTTTTTTTTTAAAGCACTCAAAAATTTGTTGATGAGAGAAAAAGGAATTTTAAAACAAGGTTTATTTTTTGAAATACCAGACTTTGTTTTAGGATCAATGTCATTTCTCCAGAGTAGGAGAAAATAATTAAGTGAGGAATATGTAATGAGCTTTGAGGGTTGGGTGAGATGCATATAAACTGAATGCTTGGTTGAAACCAGGAGTAGGAGTTCCAGTTGTTGCAAGAGGCAATCAGAAGCTATGAGAAGTTAGCAGAGGGTGCTAGAGACCAGTAGTAGCTGGGAGAGGCCACATGACCTGCTGCTGAGAGAATTGCTGGTGCTGAGCCATGACAACAGAATTCCTATTGACCTAACATTTCTCATGAATGTTTAACCCGCTCCAAGTTTTAGAAGCAAGAGATACAATGTCACGATAGTTGAATGGGAAGGAGTAATTTTGTTGTATCAACAATTATATAAACCTATTAAAAATTAACCCAGTAGCCTTCTTTGTGATGATATTTGTACTTTCACTGGTGGAAGCATTCTTGTCTTTTTTTATAGCATGGTTCTATCAACTCGATTCAGCGCTAAAAGTACAGACAAAAATTCAATCTTCATTACACTATGATCAAAGAACACAACATGGACAGAGCAAATGAAGGAACAAAGCGGTCAACAGATAACCATCAGTTGACTAGCACCAATGCTGACCAGCATGAGAACAACCTAGGATTGAACTGGGCTGGCCATGTTATAATATGACACCTGCATATTTATCAAAGAATTAAAATATACTATACACTGGGCTCTGTCAGGCTATCTTGCCCAGGAAACACCATGGCTACTGCATGTACAATGTGGTACCCCTACAACCTTAATGAGTTTATTTCTTGTGATCATGGTTACACATTATTTTTTATCAAAATATACAAGGAGGCACTGAAAAGTTATTGGTTCAACTCACTTCCCAAAATAAAAAAATAAATAAATGGCCAAGCTTCAATTTTGAAGGAAAGGGAATTTTGGTCGAGTCATGTTATTAATAATTATCTAACTAGATCTAAAGTTTCAAATGAAATGGAAACAAAATGCACACTTAAAATCAGAAAGAGTTCAAATTTCTGGGATATATAGAGGAAAGAAGGCTGGGAGAATTTAACATTTACAAGACATATTGAAGCCAAGATGAGCAGAGAGAAATGTTAAGTAACCTACCAAACAAGTTTGTGTAAATGGATGGCAGAACAGGGACTAGAAGGGATAGTAAGGAGACAAACATTGCTTAGAGTTACAAAAGACAGGAAGTTGTGGAGAGTCATGATTGCCCATGTCCTGAACCAGTGTGGTACATAAAAGATCACCTAACTGTATAGAGACTAAGTTATAATTTTACATATCTAGAGTCTCTGAGTATAATGAAATTACTGAACTCTGAATTTATCAAGAAAAGAATTATTTAAACAAGCTTCTGCTTTTCAGAAAAAGTCTCAACCGTATGTCATTTTAGAAATAAGAGATTGAAACAAGATAAAAATTAATGTGTGCTGCATATAAGGTTACAAAGAAAGTCCTGTTGCTTTTCTGCTATGGTAACTTTATAGTTGTTTAATTATAAAATTGAAGTTACACATAACTTAGTGTTCTGATTTTCATTTGAGGAATATTTCATGTCAGGCTGAATGATTTTTGAGTTGATGTAGCTTATAAAAAGGCATTTAGATGAGGTCTATTCAGGGAAACTGTCAGGTTTATGAATTTAAAGAGTTCATTAGCTTCAGAAACTAAATTTTTATCATCATCACCCCCTTGACTTTTGTAATCATAGGGCAGATCCAAATGCAGGAGCCACACTAACCCTTTTCCACAACGGTCTATCAACAGCAGCCATCAGCAATTCTGGTACAGTCATACCTGTCCCTTGTTTGACATTGCCCAACCAATTTTTGCATTGACGTCCTCTACTACGTCCACCTTCAGCAGTGCTTTTGCATGATGGTCCTTCACCAGCTGTCGTGCCTTGTAACATGTCCAAACCACAACATTTTTCTATGTTTGACTGTGGCAAGAAGAGGTTCCTAGTGTCCCAAAAACTTTCAACTCTTTTCTGCACAAAGTTTTTATATTTTTATATTGTCAATGAAAATTTTTTTTTAAAAAAAAATGCTAGTGTTGGCTGACTAAGTTTCATATGAGAGAAACTTATTTTCAAAGATTCCTTTGTTCTGGACAACAGACTTCAATCAATAATCAAGCTCTCCTAACCATAATTGAAAAGAATATCAAGCGGAGAGTACAAGAAATGGTAAAACAGTTAAATACAACATCATTCATAATCCACCTTCATAAAAATTGTCAAAACTACCAATGAGTTTGACAAGATCTGACCAGTTCCCAAGTTCAGAGATTTTGCATTTGTTCATCATTAAAGACAATACATGCTATGGAAGCATTTCTGAAAAGCCAGAGTCATGAGTGATAAAGGATTAATTATCAACACATTCAGCAAAGGAGACAGAAGTTATAACCAAGATGTGATCCCAGTTAAAAAGCCTAACAATCATGAATTTTGTTTCTGACTGGAGGTGAGTATATTAGTCCTAAATACAACTAGACAACAAGTACAGATAATATATATATATATATATATATATATATATATATATATAAACAAAAAAAAAAAAAAAAAAACTTGTTAGTGATATCTAATAATTAGCCAATTAACAATTATACCTCATTCTAGGAATCAGATATTATTGTTCAGGGTTCAGAGAAAATGAACCAAATCAGAAAGTGATTTCAACTTTTACAAAAATACAGAATAGAATATAAAACTACTTGAGGAACAAAAAGAATTATGAAATTTAGAAAAACAATAGCTGATATTATTCGCAAGTTTTATTCCATAATATTTTAAGTCATTTATTGTCTTAATTTGTACACGTGTCTATTTGTTGGAATATATAAATAAATAAAATTATGCAATGATGTTCTTCACTCATCTGAAACTGCACAACCTGGTGACATTCAAGGTAGGTTCTATGTGCATAAGCCCGGCTAGCTATGTTCACCGGTCTGTCGACTTGGCTGTGACTGAATTCACAAAGAATAATGACAAATGATTTTCAAGACTCTCTGATTGGGGAAGAGCAACAATACGATCTCACTAAACTGACAATACTTCCCTTTGGCTTCTATGGTTGAACTGCTATCTTCCTAACTGCTCACTGGTCCCTTCCCACTTACTGACTTATCTCTCTCTGTTTATATGGATACTGGCTGGGGTTCGACCATCCCTATCCATCCCTTTGCATTCTGGAACCCATTCAGCTTTTTGGGTGGTCAGCTTCTTCAAAGGACTACTTTTATGATTATCTAAAAATCATTGACAAAATTTTATGTTTGCCAATTCAAATGTGGGCTGGAGACAGAAATCCCGAAAACTGACACTTAAGTTGACTCAGATAGACTGGAGATGAATTTCCTAAGAAATTCAGATAATTAAGTGGACTTAAAAGGAAAAGGAATTTATCTACTTATCTCCTAAGGATGTGTAACAAATCATATTGTTACACTTGTGTTAACATGCAAACATTATAGAAGAGATTCAAAACCTTTGCTGGTTCTTTGGTTGTCTAAGTAAGCTCAAGCAAACAATAATCCTTGAAAAATATATTTGATGCATTTTCAAAAGTAGTACTAAAATATTTGTTAAAGAATTTCCACAAATATATCATAAAACAGAAAAACAGCCACTTAACTGTCATCTAGTGGAATTTGTTAAAACTAGCATGATCTATTCCTTAAAAAAAAAAAAAAAAAAAAAAAAAAAAAAGAAAGAGAGAGAGAGAGAGAGAAATATCCAAAATTCTGAAGTTCTCTTAAAAGTTTAGCATGGTAACAAGTATTTTCTAAATAATTGTAGGTCAGTAATAATTCCAGATTAATATACTCACTTCAAGAGATATAAGTTAAATGGTTGCTTGGCTTTTATTTGGGGTAACTTTGGTTATGACTCAAAGAAAAACCTGAACCTGAACAAAAACTGACATCACACCTTGTGAAGTAATTCTTTGTTTGGTAAGATTGGAATTGCATTATCTATTATGAAGAATTGAATGGTAATGAAACAGTCAATTCTGAGTTCATGGTCAACTGCAAGCACTAGTTTTTGCTGAAGAAGAAAAAAAAAAAAAAAAAAAAACACCAAGTAAACCAAGATAGACTAGTTAATTAGAAAGGCCTATTAATCTTGCAAGACAATGCAAAACCACATACTGGAAGAAGAAAAAAAAAAAAAGGCATGCAGAAAAATTTTTTTGATAATATTAATTTTTACCTCATACACTTCCCTGGTCACGATTGAATAGATTATCATATTTTCAGATCGTTACATTTTCTGAATGGGAAACAGTGCAATAAATATAGAGATGTTAAAATAAAAAGATACTTTTTCCTTTGAAACTCAAAGAATTTTATGCCTGACATTAAGTACAGTAAGTGGAATGTTAACATTTACATTCACAAATGGTGGGGAAACAGAGATAAAATAGAAAACTAAATATATTTTACTTATTACATACTTACCAAACTAGTCTTGGATGTGCACATGCTTAAAATACCTTCATAACAAACACTGAATGTAATTTTAGTTCAATGTTATTCTCAGAATAAATAGAAGTCAAAGACAAAGAAACTGGGAGGGAATATTGGGGGGGGGGGGGAACAAAAAAAAAAAAAAAAAAAACCATTCCTATCCCAAATTTAATAAACATTTTTCTTTTAGCAAATATAATTACTAATACTGGAAATGGCTAATATGATTAGTACTATAATTAATATTATCAATAGATGATAACATTGAATGACAAAAAAACAGAAAAAAAAGCTTTTTTACTTTTAGCTTTGCCCGGGGTGTTAAGGTTTCAGGGTCATTAAGTATGCATGTATCTTCAAGATTGGGACAAACTAGAAGATGTTCCATAGTTTGTGATTGGCAGTTGGGATCATCATCAGTGGCATATCCTGATTACTGAAGGTTGGCTCTACAGCAACCAACAGCTGTTTGGAAACCATTGAGCTAATTGGGCTTTAGACAGGGTTATTTCTCTGTTTGAAATTTTAGCAGGATTTCTGTTTTTGAAGGAGATTAAGTTTCTAACATTTAAGTCAATTCCATCAGATGTAAAAGTGACACTTGTTTTGCTGATACTAGGAGACAAATATTATTGAATAAAAAAAAACAAAAAAAATTTGATAGGAATTAAACACTCAAGAGGATAACTTGTTAAAATGGTTATGATGAATGTTAACAAGTTTAGATTGTAATGTAGGCATCCAAGTTTAGAGTATTCCACTTGAGAGTATTCCAAAAAGTGGCAGGTATTGGGAAAAAGCTGTATGTGAAACATTTTTATGTTTAGAAGATGGAGGAAATAAGGATGGAAGTAACATGGTGTGTCTTTGCCATAAATGATTGGTTTGGTTTGTTTTGTTTTACGGCATATCACCCTCAATGGGTTATTTAATGCTGACAAAATTTTATTGCTGGTAATTTTTTTTTTTTTTTTTTTTTTTTCAAAAATGTATTGCTGGTAATATATATATATATTTTTAAATGTATTGCTGGTAATAATTTTTCTTCAAAAATTTAGTGCTGGTAATAATTTTTTTACAAAATATTTCTGGTATTAAAACCTATTTTTACATTTTCTATTTATCCATAGCTGGGAACCTAACAGGTGCTACCACCTCGAGCCAGGGTGGATGTGGGAACATCAGCAATCAAGAGGTGGTTCCACACTCCTCAAAACCACCTGATCAGAGGCCTTGCTGTTGGATGTAGTTTATTGTCTTACCCAGGACAGTATAAAAACTAGTGGAACTAAAAAATGAAGCAGAGCTAAATATTTGCCACAGAAATAGCAATGGAGTAGTGATAGGCTTGCAACATTGCATCTGTAGGAAAGGGGTTGCAGAGCAGAATATAAATCTTCCTTCATAAGGCTATATAAAGAAATATTAACTATGAAAACCAAAAGTAAACATTGAACAGCTCCAGCCCAGATATGGTAACAATACTCCATTTTTGGTCTAATGGGACTTTTAAAAAAATAAAGCATGGCAGGAGGAGTCAGTTAGGTACTTTCTAGAGCAAGAAAAATTACTGACCATTTTTTCAGCATCTTTAGTATATACAAATTCTACTTAAACTCTAAAGTGAACCAGAGACCCAATAGATGTTTATAACAAAGCCTCAATGAGAGTGCCACCATTAATCATGACTGGAGCTGGGTCTGATTGGTGATGATGATACTATGTTGAAGGGTTTCAGAATAACATAATATCAAGCAACATGTTCTTGTAAAATTATGGGCAAAATTAATAAAAAAAATTCTCTGAAATAAGAACATTTTTCATTTTTATCTTTATAGAAAAGGTTTGATGTTGGAAAATATGTCAGTTAAATTGTATAGCAGAAACCTTAAAAAGGTGAAAAGTAGCTTTACAGTTGCCAATATGGTTAAACTTTTGAATTTTCTAGGATTTTATTTTTGGGAAGATCTACTTTTCTTTGGTTGATTGATACATTTTCTACAGCTTATCAACCCTTTGCAGGTTCTTTGAAGCCAGAAAATATTTTTAGATTGTAAGATTTTTGTGATACAAGTTTTACTAATTAACCCACAGCTTGGGGGGGGGGGAGAAGAGGTGGATTCATACCTTTCCTCAAGAGTATTTGAGTGTAAGTGAATATAATGAACCCAATGGGAATTGGAACTCAGCTCTCCAATTAACAATTTGGAGACATTATACATTACACCACCTGCATATCCAAGCTTACAGCCCCATCTATTCCCAAGTGGTCAGTCATCTAGGTACTTGAAACAATCTACTTTCTATGATCATTGCTTAACTTTGGTGGTCGTATGGGAATTGGTGTTTCAACATGATGTGGTTGTAAGCTTAATTTTCTTTGGATCAAGAAATTAATATCACATGATCAGCAGACAATTATAAAGACAAGCCAAAATAAAAAGGAAATCCAAATTGTTACAATAATTCTTCATATTAAAATTTGACCTTTTAAATTAAAATTTACAATATTTCTCAAACTTAATTCTTTAATAAAATGCCTTTGAATTTATCAGAATTAAAACTCACACAACTAAGACAAACATACAGCTTCATATTTCTCAAAAACTATCTTCTATTACCAATAAGTAGTTATATGTCCCAACAACCAAAAAATGACAAGCTATCTGTATTTATCTAAAAAAAAAAAAAAAAAAAAAACTCCTAAATTATCCCTATTTGATTAACACACAATCAAAATACTGTCTAGAGAATAGAGTCAAATGTTAAAATTTAGATAAATCTAGATAGATGTTGCTATTCATAAATAGCAAGATACTTAAAAAAGTAAATAAATAAAAACCCTCTGATTAAAAATATTTCTATTACTAACACTTGAAACAATCTACTTTCTATGATCATATAAGAATTATTTTAGATCCTATTAGATGTGTTTTGGGTAGAAATCCTTTTTCCTATAATGAACATATTTTAAACTACAGCAAAGAGTCCTTTTACACTTGCTAATCTTTTGGTCAGTACTTTAAAAGTCAGTGATATCAAGCTATTTACATAGTGAAAATATAGGTCTGTGATAAAAGGGTAACAACTGAAAGTTTTAACTTAAGTCAAATTATTCATTCATTCAAAAAAAATAAAGCTTTGAGCCTATTTTCTTATTAAACAATCATGCAATTGATCGGTGAAAAGCACCTAATATAGTAAATAAACATTGACAGATAATGCATAAAAAGCCACATTTAAATATGATGGTGGAAAGGGAGTATAACAAATTTTTTAAAATTTAAAATTTTTTTTTTTTTTTTCTCTGACAACTACTTTGGGAGAGAATGAGTGATGTAGACTTGTAGAATTTGCACCATTTTAACAGAATTAGAAGGGAAGTAACTCATACCTTGTGCAGAGACCATATGAAAGCAGGGAATTTGAAATTTCCCCAAGTCTAATCTTTTACAGTCACATTTAAAATAGATTTAAAAAAAATATTTTTTTACTGCATCTGCAATGATAAAAACTATGCAGCTATCGAAATATCAGTTATCTAAATATTATGCAAACAAAATTTCAAGGTCCTGTGTATATTTAATTTTACGACTTTACCCAGAGTATAAATCCATTAACAAGTGACAGAGTTTATTGGTTTATTGACATTGCTGTTCCCATGTCTGAGAAGAGAAAGCAGTCAATCTGCTTGATGACAGTTGGCCACTTTAAAGTGTTGAAAACTTTAAACACTTATATATATATATATATGTATGTAAGCAAATGTAAATGGATATAGATCCGACAGAATGAAGAAAAATTTGGAAAAAAAACAAACAAAAATCCTTAAATGCAATTATGTTGTTTAAAATGAATGAAATGTCGATGTCTGACGTTTCGGTTTAATAAACCTTCTTCAGGACAAATAATCAAAAATTTTTAGGAATACGTTTTGAAAGCGTCGCCCATGTGACGACAACGTGACCATGCTAAACGGAAAGCTGATCATTTTAAAATTTTCAGTTATCTGTTTTGGATAAAACTTGTTTTTTATGTCCATCGTCTTTGTCAAATTGAACTGAATTGTATTTTAATGAATATTGTCCTGAAGAAGGTTTATTAAACCGAAACGTCAGACGTCGACATTTCATTCATTTTAAACAACATAATTGCATTTAAGGATTTTTGTTTGTTTTTTCCAAATTTTTCTTCATATATATATATATATATATATATAAATGAATGAATGAATGAAAGTTTTAAGAGCATGTCAAAATCTGTCCTGGTGTCTTCATTAAATCCATGACCAATACAAATACATATTTCTGGAATGGATATTTTCCTCACAAAACAGTCACTACCTCAAGGAACTTTATTTACATTAAGTTAATGTTTTTGGTAAGTGCTGCAATTCCTATGCACAGAAATGTATATTTTTTATAAATAAAATCAGTATTTTTTAAAAATTTTCTGTTTCATATTGTCATTATTTTAAATGATGAATATGATTCTATTTGTAAAAGAAATTCCACATTTTAAATGTTTGTATACATTTTATTGGTTAAATCAGTTTTATTTCTTTTCTGGTCTGCATTTTTGGAATGAAAATTTGCTTACGCCTTACCAAATATCACAATTATAAAATCAGTTAATTATTTATAACTATTTATACTGGAACTCTTGCATGCAATTACACGTAATCCTTAATATTTTAAATTTTGAAATCATTTATTTTTGGTATATGAATTTTTTGAAATTGTTTTTAAATCTTTGTCTTTCAATCATTCCGCCGCACTGTTTGGGAACCACAATGTTAAATAAAAGCAAGCTCTTTAAAGCTTTGTTTTTTCTTAACATGGAAGAGGAAAATTTCCCAGAAAACAAAGAAAAGAGTAATGTAATATCAATCCTCCTGTATGGCAGTGAATGCAAGACAATTTGCTCATAGAGTAATAGATGTGCTTCTCCAGAAGGATACTGAGAATACCATAAATGGAACTCATTGAGTGAATGAAAGTAAGACCTTCAAGGCTGTGCTAGAGGTAGTGTTGTTCAACACCACAAAGATATATAAATGACCCTCCCACTACCACCATAAAAAAGCAAAGTTTAATTTGTTTTAATCTGTAAAAAATTAGTAATGTGTCATTTGAATTTTCCCTACCCCACCAAAAAAATTGTGAATCTGTTTAAGAAAAAAAAAAGAAAAAAAGAAAAAAAGAAAATTCTATTATCTGAAATGTTTTTTTTAAATGTATCTAATAATCTTAGACATCTATTTTAAAAAGTGAAATCATATTATTTTAGAGTAGATGCATAAATATATAATTAATGGCTAGCCAAAAACATCTTCACTGTTTTTTTTTTTTTTCAAAAGCAGTATTAAAAGACAAAAACAAAAAATTTCAATATTTACTTTTTTCATTTCTAGTATGACATCAATGAAATTGTTTTATTTTTTTTTATACAATGATGTTCACTTTGTACAAGGCCCAAGAGCCACACAAGGTAAAGGATTACAGAGTAAAAGTCACAGTTTATGCAGTTATGTGGGGAAGATAATGGTTAACCCTTTACTTGAACAGGTTAAGATTGTAGTGATTGGGGAAGCATACTCTTAATTAATTTCAGTCTTTATGTGATAGATTTTTTTTATGACTGGTAGAAGATCACTTACAGTACCAAGTTTTCCCAAGCTTCTTCATTTAATTACTGACCAGACTCAACACTGCTCGACATTGGTGACCGAATGAGAACTGGTGTATTCAGCGCAGTTTGTCCATAAGCATTTATATGTAAAATGGAGATATTAAATTTAGCCTATCTTTGATGCTATTAAATTTTTTTATTCCTAATAAGAATACTTTTTTGTTACTATTTATTACAAAATATTTTACCTAATCCATTCATCAAATATCAAACTTCACTAAACGTCAAAGTATAGTCTGATGTTCTCATATGAGAAATTTATAGAAAGAATGAGAGTTGGTGTTGCTCTTTGAAACTGTTTCTTTTGAATTCCTACAGTTTAATTTTAAATTGAATTGACTAAAAAAATGTAATTAGAGCACCAAACAAAGAAAACTAGTTTAAAAAAAAAAAAAAAGTTCCCCTCAAATATCTAAGCCACAAAATTCTTTTTGTGATAAAAATAAACACATTAAAATAAGAGGAAAAAAAATGTTAACAGTCTATAGCCAAGCAACAATGAAAGCTATACGTTAATAAATCAGGGCACATAAAAAGATCCACAACTTTGCACTAACAGTCATTCATTAGGTTTATAACCTAAAATAGAATTAAAATACTTTAAGTCCAAGTAAACCCAAAATTCTAATGTCCCCAGTCATGTGGTTAAGATATGAATAGGCTGTTAAGATTAGGAGCAAAAGAGTTTTCAACATTGACAACTTGACAAAAAAAAAGTTTATTATTCATACAAGTTAAGCTGTCAGACAAGTTGAAGCTGAGAGAGAGAAAAAAAAAGAAAGAAAAAGAAGCCTGCGGACAGTAAGAAAGCCATTGTTTCATTAAAAGATGTTTTAATAATGATAAACCACATCATAAAAAACAACTAAAGAAAAGATAGAGCATTGCCTTCACTTAACAAAGAGCCTGATCAATGTTCAAAATTAATTAGTAATAAGAAAAACTTGCTAATCCAATATACATAAAAATAGGAACAATAATCTTATAAACAGGTTTATAAACAGCTGTTTCTTTTTATCAGTTTAGTTTATTTTCTAAAATTTTATTAGAATGTTTATCAATTTACTAGATATCTATTTATCCTCAAGCAACACAATAAGAATTAGTTTTTAAGGGATTAAAAAATGATGATTTTTGTATTTAGCATTTATTTAAAAAAAAAAACAACAAAAAAAACAAACTTTTCTTTCATAAAATGTTATCAAAGATAATTTTTAAAAACTTATGCACCAATATTTGTTTTTGTTGAAACCTTTGCCAGTTTATATGAAAACCCATACTGATAAGTGTTTTTATTTATTTACATGTATAGATTCTTTCTTACAAACCAATCAAGCACATGGTCTTAGCCAAACAATATTTAGGAGAAAGCACTGACAAGCAAGCAATAAGAAAGCAATATTATATCATTATAGATTAGCAAGCATATAGTGTTATATATAAGAGACCATGCAAAATGGTTTAGTATAGCCTGGCACCATGTGCAAGTTGGTACAATGACTGACAACATAATGAATAAAGAATTGGTAAATGTGTGAATAATATTCATTCAGGCATAGGATTTCTTTTCAACAGAAGAGATGAAAACAGGCAATGAAGTCATAGCAGAGACAGATGGTAGTTATGTTGTTGACAATCTGTTACAACTATTTAGAAGGAAAAAAAAAATGTTTAATCATCTGGCACTTCACTTCTCTCAAATTAAACCAAACTAACAAATTGACAAGATGAAGTTCATTTGTTTTTGAAGGACTTGCAGAACAAGCCAGGTTTTAAGAAGTAGAAGATTAATTGTAGAATGTGAATACAATTTTAAGATAAGTGATCTGCTGGAAGGAGATTTTTTTGGTACAGAAAAAATAAATGTTTTTAAGTCATCTTTTATGAAAGTGTATACGAAATAGAAAGTAATTCTTGCTAGCAAATCTAATGAAGTAATGTTAATTGAAAAAAAGAAGAAATTGACTTTAGAGGCAAATTATCATCAACGTATTAGTAAAAGATAAATTCTGATAGCAACTTTTACTGATAATTTTCGCAAACTTGAATCAAATAGAGATTAAAAAAAGGTAATCATCTTGGATACCAAGTTCCACCCCGATCTAGGGTGGTAGCACTTGTTAGGGTCACAGATATGGGCAAATAGTTAACCTCCAAACTGGAGTCAAAACACTAAAGTAATAAATTTTTTATAGTAAAAACACTGGCAATACATTTTTATAAAATAAATAAATATTATCAGCAATATACTTTTAAATTACTAATGCTCCCAAGAAAATTAAATTTTGACATTATGACCAATAAGGTGTTGATAAACCTCTAAACAAACAAAATCAGGCAACTTACTGTGATTCCATATTTAAGGGCAAGGCTGAAAGTGCTATCACTTGGGGTCACATAGTGCTTAAAAAACTCCTTAGATTGGCTTTGGGATGCTTCCATATCTATTATGGAATGGGAAATCCGATGATGAGGTCTTCTGGAACTTAATTCCATCATAGTGATTTGAAGCGCAATTAGCGGCATATAATACACAGAGGCCCACAGTCTTGAGATGGACTGAGGTTAAGCAAGGCTGAAGAATTGCAGTAAATAATACTTAGTTGTACGAGTATAGACAGTCTGACCTGTAACGTTAAAGTGAAAACTAACAGTTTGTTAAGTCTCTGGAGAGTTTTATCTCACTTGTAGCAGTAGTAGTAGTAGTGAGGTGAGGGAAGTAGGGTTGAAGCATTACCCATTACTTGTCACAGGTATAACACTGAATACAAACACTACTAAGAGCAAAAAAAAAAAAAAAAAGCACCAAGCCTTTGTTACCTGACCCAGATTTGTGTGTGGGGAGGGAAGAAAAGGTAATTATATATATATATATATATATATATATATATATATATATATATATATATATATATATATATTTGAGTTTATGAGTGTTTTATCATTTACATAGATAATTATACTCAATGTTTGTGTATGTATATGCATGTCCATGGTCATAATTAAAAACAAAATTTAAAAAAATAGGTAAATGTGTTTTCACAAAGTTTTGAGATTTTTTTCTTTTTAAGTTAGAAGTAAATGACCAAATGGTGAGAACAACTGGAATAGCAAGAAGAGTGAGGGCAAAAGTAGCAAAGATGAGCATACGACAGAATTTATGTAAGAAATTTCTCCATCAATGTAGCATTCACACCATTAAATGGCATGTGTTATGTGGCATGGGGTGGGTGGGGGTGATAGGTTTATTATTTGTTCTGAATGTTAATTTGAAATATAGATACACAAGAAAAGTATAAATAAATGTTAATAGTTATGCCAGGAAGAATATATTGCAAATTTTCCAAGTAACAGACTTTGGTTTGAAATTAGGACCTTCTTCTTTATATCACTTATTTGAATTGTCAGAATTTTATTAGTTATAGAAAAAGGAAAGCTTGCTAAGTTCATTCACATTTCATTGGAAGCATCCATTATATACAGGGTGTGATGGGTAAATTGTAGCCATCTTATATTTTTTAATTTTGCACATCTGTGTTGTTTGTTTTTAATTTTGTCAACTGAACCGTAGAGTAGAGTCAGTTGGGCACCATCTGTTAGAAAAAGAGCACCATAATGCAATTTACTCCACCAGAAATTTGGAAACAGCATGCTGTACTGCTTGGCATTCACACCAGAAGCTCCAATACCAACATTTCAGAGTGTTTGGTGTCAATCTGTGGACAGTGCAGAGGATTTGGAAAGAGCTGGATGATATATCCAGTCAACATCATGGTGTTTGGAGTGATCACGAGTGATGGTAACATTATGCCTACATTCATCTTCCCACTAGAGTGTCAGACTCAATATGGAAACCTAGATCAAGTGCCTTGAGGAGGTAATGCTGCCCTTGATCAAGAGTCTGGCAACAGGAATCTGCATTATGCTACACAAGCAAGAGAACCCAGTCATGGGTGTCAGACAATTTCTGCAACAACATCAATTCTTACATATGGCCACCTACCCCCCACCCCGCCAGACTGCAGCTGTAAAACCAAAGATGAACTGAATTCAATGATTATAGCAGGATTCACCAACTTAAACAAGGAGGCTATCCAGGAGAGTTGCAGGAGATTCTGAAGTCATCTGGAGGCTGTAGTTGAAGCCAATGGCAATTTCATTGAATAAATTTATTCTTTAGTATTTCAAGATATTTTGTATAATTTTAGTAAATATGTCTGTTAAAATGAGATGTCAGTATTATTTTTGTTTTTGTGTTATTCAAACATACCATTGCACCCTGCATATATGACAATTGCTACTGTCTCGTTTTGGTGTCGATGTCCCTTAAGACTTGTCAGAATGCGTTAGTTATGGAAAAACAAAAGGTTAGTAAGTTCATACACTTTTCACTGGAAGCATTCAACTACCACCTCCTTGAGTAGACATCTCATTTATGAGAGTAAAGTACAATAAAAAACAACTACTCACCCACAATCTACAAGACCCCCACACACTATATATATATATATATATATATATATATATATATATATATAGAGAGAGAGAGAGAGAGATAGAGAGCGCACTTCTGCCTTGTTTTAGCCCCCATGTCTCCTAATGATAACTCTTTAGATAATTCAATTTCATAAGTACCAGGCATATGACAGATAAACTATATTCTTGGTTAGATCTGCATGCCTAACAACTCTCTCTCATATATATATATATATATATATATATATATATATATATATAATTGGTAGATCATCCATGGCAAATCTGTCTTCAGGTTCTTACAACATTTCACCTTTCTTAGGAGATCTTCTGTTATCATAATGTGGGATAATTGATAACAAAAGCGATAAAAACAAAAACAGAGAGAAACTGAATGAGATTTGCTAGACTGCATATTTGGACATATTTCTTTTGGGAGGGGTGGAAGGGAGATTTAAATTTTAGATTTCAGTGTTCCTGCATCTTTCAGGGATTTTTCTCAGTACATAATTGTAACAGACACTTGCATTTTTATATCTACCTCTCATACACATAAGTAATATTTTTGTTGATGGGATTATATTAGTCATATTAAGTTCTAGAGGATGAAATGCACGGACACAGAATTTTTTTTTCTACTTTGTTATCATTTGCCTAACATTGTCATGATATATGAAAATTCATATATCATATTCTCTTACACACACCTTTCACAGTTAGAGATTTGAAGAAGTCTCAATGAGAGGTGTGCATTTCTTAAAGTAGGTAATTGAGCCTTGCTTTATTAGGACTATTTCTCATGACCAAATTAGTAATGACATGTTTTAGTGATAGGATTGATTTCCTTAGTGGAAAAAAGAGAATATGGGTTCGATTACTATCAGAAGGTACTTTAGCAAGACTTTTTGATCTAGACTAGTTGATATTAATTTCACTGTTTAAGAAAACAAAAGACAGGGATATCAACTAAAAATGTTTCAAGCTGAACTTTTTATTTCAATAAAGTATTTAGTTTGCAATTGAATGATGAAATCTAAATATTTTATTACAATTTTATTTGTATTTTGGGAAGGGAAATAATGGTTTTAGCAATACAAGTTTTACTAATTAACCCATAGATGGGGAAGAAGATGTGGATTCATATCTTTCACAAAGTATTTGCGCCTAAGTGAATATAATGACCCAAATGGGAATTAGCTCTCCAATTAACAATTCTGAGCTATTAACCATTACATCACACACACATCCAAGCTTACAACAACACCTGGTATTCCCAATTGGTCAACCATCTAGTCTAGGTACTGACCAAGCTTGATGTTGGTTAATTTTGGTGATCAGACAGGAACTGGTGTTTCAACATGTGGCTGTAAGGATAAAGGATAAAGGGCTCAGTTTGAAATTCCTTGAAGATTATATGAATCAACAGACACTTGACAAAGGAAGGAGGAAACACTGGTTGAAACATTGTGCTAATAAAAATGAGGATAGTAGCCAAAAATGTAAATATAGTTTTTTGTTTTTATCTCCTTTTGAAAGCTTACTTAAAAAAAATAAAAATAAAATGTCTAAGACAGAATAACTAAATGTTTTTTTTCAATATCCTTAAACACTGAAATATGTGACTTATAAGATGAAACAAATTTTATAATAAAAGCTGATTCACTGTTGGTATAAGTCAATCAGTTTTCTGTTTAATTTGAATTGATAACTGGAGAAATTGTTGATATGATTACTATCTTTTTAGGAAAGGGGTTTCGCAAAAGTCATAACAGAAAATTTTTAAAAATATACATACATGTAACTTTAAGATTTTAAAAATGGCATATATCTTTGGGACATGTGTGATCATGGCTCCCCACATATGTTTCCTTATCTATGAATTGCCATCCATTCTTAGGAAAGATAGTGGAGTGGTTTCTCATTGCTTACACCATGCTTTGGAATTCAATTGTTTTCCTTCTCAGACTGGTTGCCACCTAAAGCTAGAGAGTCCAGTCTATTCTGCTATTTAACCTATAGCTTCGAGAATAGATATATTTATACTCTTCCCATAGGCATTTGTGGAAAAGCGAACATAACATTATTGGCTGGAATTTGAACTTGGCTTGCTGGTGACAGCTACATGATTATTTACACACACACAAAAAAAGATGTTAAATTGTCTCCTTAACAAAGCACTTCTTGTGCTCACATGCTTAGTTGCTTAACATGTTTGGTTTGGTTTTTTAGTTTAACAGTATATCAATCTCTAGCCATTATTTAATGCTGAACTGTATTTTGTACACAATTTTATACTTTCAGGGTCAACATATCTTTTATAGATATAGTTTGTAGATGATTTATTTTAGGTGTTATTAACATAGATTGATAGCTCAGAAGCCAAACTAAAAACAGTATATAAGAGTACCCAATATTTATTTATGTTTCCTTTTTAATATCCATGAAATCATCTAAGTACATTTCTTGATTATAAAATGTGGACATTTTGAAATGTTGATGAAGCACTTCAATATTTGTATTTGCTTAAAAGTCACATTAAAAAGCAATCATAATGATGATTCACTTTGCTAAAGGAAATGAAAGTGACAGGTGTTAAGAACTGTAGCATTCTAATACCACTGATTGCTAAATTTAACGATATATATAAGTATTAATTAATCACTCATTTTGGCTGAGCAAGTAATGTTATGACTAAATCTGATATTAATTCTTATTTGATTAAAGTCCCACTTGTACAGCACTGACCTCATCCTATTTTCAATCAGTCATTATGGTGGAGTGGTAAAAAAATCATGAGTAAAATGATTGGTAATAGAAGAAGGTAGGATTCAAGATTTAGCAAAAGACTTTAGTGGTGGGAGGATGAAGACTTTCCCAAAGGTATTTCCATATAAGTGAATATAACAAATCCAACAATTGGAAATCGTTTGGCTCTCCAGTTACCTATTCAAGTTGTTATACATTACAGCAACTATACATCCAAGCTTACAGCACCTGGTATTCCCAAGCAGTCACCTATCTAGGTACTAACCAGACTTGACATGGCTTAACTTTGGTGATCATACAAGATCCAGTATTTTAATGTGGTATGGCTGTAAAACTTTCGGTCCATATCAAAATCCAGAGCCTTCTAACTCCTGTTGGAGGAGCCCCTCCCTGATTGACCATGTCTTCAGGGGTCTAGTCATACTCACCTCACTTGGCCAACTGAAGGTTGGTGAGGCTATTTAACCCATAGTTGGAGTGGATGGCCACAGACAGAGTTCATCCACCCTTTAATAGCTGTTGTTTTTGTGCTGCTGAATCCCGCTTACCTTCCTCACCAAACCAAGGTCAAGTGGGAGAGCTGGTTTAGTCAGTGACCAATCCAGTTTTGAATTCAGAGTTGCCCTTCTCTGAGACTGGTTGCCACTCAAGGCTATAGAACCCAGCCTGTCCTGCTATTTATCTAGTTCAGGGGGAGAAGAGATAGATTTATACGTTTCCCAAGGGTATTTTCATGTAAGTGAATGTAATGATTTTGGCTGAAATTAAAACTCAGCTCTCCAATTCTTCAATCCAAGCCACTATCCATTACCCCTCCACCCCAAGACTATAGGACCCCATCTGTCCTGTTATTTACTCATAACTGTGGGGCAGGGGAAAAGATGAATTCATATCTTTCCCAAAGGTATTTGTACATTAGTGAATGTAACAAACTTGACAAAGTCAAACTAGGCTCTCCAATTCCTCAATCCAATTCACTAAACATTACCCCACTGTACTTTGAAGATTTTAGATAGTAGACAAAAAATATGGTGTTATTAGATCGGGGTGGGGTGGGGGGTCTTTTGGAAAAAAAAAAAAAAAGACAGTGCAAGAAAGATTTAAATCATCAATACTTAAGAGAAAATTTAGGAATAATGACTGTCATAGATTTTCATTTTTGGGTTTTACAGTTTAAATATTGCCAGAACAATGTACAATCAATATAAACTACATTAGTGGGTCTATAAAAGCAGACCGTCATTTGGGTGCAACCAATCAGATTTATCAAGTGCTTGCCATATAGAAAGAAATATTTTAAGCAATCAATTGTTTTCTTTGTTTCTTTTAAAAAGAGAGCATCACATTGTTCCAAGGTTCATTCTCATCCAAATTTCCCAATAAATGAACAAGAAGTCATAACAGCTATGAAAACAGTGAAAGTATCAAGGAATAGACAAACCTGTGCCTCTACTAACATATCCTTTGCCCCAGAAAAAAGAAACTTAACGCAAACGTGACCTGTAAGACACCACAAACTCTACATATTCAAATACACAAACACCGGGTGCGTGTGTATGTATATATATTAACCTCAAACATTTTATATATATATATATATATATATATATATAAGACTTCTTCCATCCTATCAATAGGATGACCTGATATTTTAACAAAGGAGAAAGATAGATTTTTATTATTATTAAGGTGTATTCTGTTGTGGTGGTTGGAATTATTTTCCACAATCTTTATAAGAAACTTGGGATATTACATAGCAGAGAGTAGTAAGTATACATAGCTGTGCCAAAGCACAGATAAAAAGATGAATGGATAAAGAAACTTACTTTTATTCAAATTTATCTTAGAAAACTAATATATATCACATCAATAACATTTAGCATTTATTTTCAAACAATTTTTAATAAAAAGAAACAAAAAAGCAGGTATCAATAGTTGCATTACAAAATTTGCTGATTTAATCTCACATGCTAATGTATAATATGGATGTGTGGGTAATGTAATGGTTATCAGCATGGATAGCAGGGTTCAACTTCTGGGCCAGTCTGTTGTGGTCCCTTTCACATAAATGCCTTTGGAAAGGTATCAAGCTGTCTCTTTTCCTCACAACTCAGCATTTAATAGTAGAGTAGAGTGAGATCTCTAGCTTAAGGTGGCAACCAGTCTAAGAGAAAGAAAACTGAATTCCACACAGTGGAAAAAGCAATGGTAAACTTATCTGATATCTTTCCCAAGAAGTCATGGTGATTCATAAATAAAGAAAAGGAACCTGTGGTGAGTCATGAAAGAGAGAGAGAAAAAAAAAAAAAAAAAAACTAAATAAAATAAGTGTATATATATATATATATATAAAAAAAGACCAGCAATGTGTTCCCAGGCTAATTGCTGAATAAAATTCTGTTTTTTTTTGAAAAATTCAACTGAAATTCTCTCATTTTGGGACACTGCATAACAGACAGTAGTAAGTATATAGATATGCCAGAGCACAGGTAAAAAGATGAATGGACAAAGAAGCACACACTTTTATTCAAATTTATCTTGGAAAATAAATATTCATCACATCAATAACATTTAGCATTTATTTTTGTAGAGTAATTGGTAATGGTTAAGTGTAATCAGTAAAATGCTCAACAAAAAGAACTGATAATGTTCTCAATAAACAATAAGAAAAGAAAAAGAACAGGGAAAAAGAATTGCATTCTGACTTAAAGACAAGAAAGAACAAAAATATGGTTGATGAGAGTAAGAAGTGATCCATTTTTATTGGTTAGGAAGACTGTCACACCTTTGTAAGATTTGTCTATAAATTTGGAGATGGGGATATTTTTACAATCATTCTTATATAATTGGAACCAACAATTTTTAAGAAAAAAAAAAGAAAAGAAAAAGAACAGAAACATATAATAAACATGTTATTTGATGAATATCAAGTTGCCTTAGAAAATGCCTTGATTTCCTTAACATTAAACCAAAGTTCTCTGATTTTTCTTAAGTGACAATTTTTTTTTTTATTCCCTGATTTCAAAGTTGGCTGTGAACCCTGTACAGGTTATTTTTAATCTTAATCACATACAACGAACACAATTAGCAAAACTTGCTACCTGTGTGAATTTGTCAACTCACATTTCCTGGCTTTACAGAGTAGCATTATGGTAATTTGAAAGCTTTTACTGTTTAAAATAACTGAATAAATTATACTAAAGAGAATGTGCTTGTTTTGCAACTCTGGGAATGCACTTTCCCCAGAGGTTATACATTACAGATATCATGTATTGAATCTATTGAACATATATATATATATATATATATATATATATATATATAAATGTCCATTCACTCTATGTATATAGTGATAAAACAAATCCTGGCAGCTGACATGAGAATCAAACAATTATTTCAGCTCTTGCTGCATTTGAACCTCATTACTCACTGACTTTACCATTACTCCACCTATTTGCTTAGATTATTTTCTGCACTAATAAATTCTGAACTAAAAAAAATTTGTTTCAGTTTTTAACTATTTTTTTTTATCTATCTGTTCTAAAAGTTTTCAGCATTCAATTGCAATAGAATATTGTATATTAAAAAATTATGGGGAAATACAACAAATGAAAAGATTATCAGTAATCAGGCAAGCAGGACTGTGTGTGTGTGTGTTTTTCCATTAGAGGTTGTTAAATTCACTTTTGTAAAAGGTATGAATCCATCTCTACTCCTCCAGCTGTGGGTTAAATATCAGGGCAGATTGGACTCTTCAGTTTTGAGTGGCAACCAGTCTAAGAGAACAACAACTCTGAATAATAAAAAGAAAAACTTGCAACTGAAACCATTACCAGTCATCTTGAGTATCCTTGTCACTAAGGATTACGGTAGTTGATGTTCAGAGAGTGGTGTTCATGTTGTTCAAGTATCTATCTCTCCTTTAAGAAAGTGGTCATGTTCAGAATTTAGTTGGTCATTTTTTTTTCCCTTTCTATCCAAATTATTTTCAATTTTCCAACCATAGAGAACTAATTCATTTGTGGCTTTCAACATCACTTAAATTTAAATAGTACAAAGGGATTCACAAAGATTAGTTATAATCATTGTCATTCCAGATAGTACAGCTTGGAAAAAAAAAAAAAATTGTGATATAGCTCATTTGGTAGAATTAATTTAATAGCTAGTATGTTGACATAGAATTATCATGAATTATTGAATAAAACCTCTCAATTTTACCATCTGCAAGAGAATGGTATCAGTAAATAAAATAACAATGTTATTCTCTAATTGTTTTAGGAGAAAGTGGAGCACTGAAAATTTCTTGCTATAAATAAAACAAAAAAACCCAAAACTTCAACTATTTGATAAGATTTTGGGAAGTGGGTTGGGCCAAGAACATTTCAGCACTCCTTTGTAGAATAGTCATCACTTAAGCAGTTTCCACATACAGTCATACAATGTGTGTTGCTTCTGCTGGTATTAATAGTGATTATTATTTCTACTATTAAAGAGTACTGAAAACAGACAGGTGAACATTACGTGGAAAACATAATGAAAGCTTTACTGCTTTTGTTCTCATTTGAAGCAATAACCAGAGATAATGGATGAAAGGTCAGCTTTGGGAGGAACAAATAAGAAAAAACAAACAGAAGAATCATTATGAAATATTTTCATTGGCCCTGAGACAAATATTAATAATCTTCTAATGTCTGAAATATGTTGCCTAAGGACAAGATGATCTGAGTAAATAGCACAAAACAATGTGAGTCAAATAAAGTTTTCTTGATGACTTTTATTGTAGGAGGAGGAGCAACCTTCAATTTCAGAATAATTAGTAAAACTTTTTTTTTTTTTTTTTTAACTTTAATATGATTTAAATAGAATGAACAAAATTGCTGAAGAAAATGGTTAAAATATCAGGATTTGTTTCCTTCATTTTGATACCAGAAGTTTCAATAAAAGTAAGTTATCTTTAGTGACCAACCTGCTTATGAAATACTTGGTGTGTTTGCATGTCAATTATCTGATATACCATCAGTTGGGACTTCATTATCAGATGATAAATCAAAGCTTTCACATGTTACCTGCTCACAGGAAACAATGAATTTCTGTACAATGATTGGCTGGAGGAAGGAAATACTATTTGATGCCTTCAGAACTGAATTTCCATCAATTGCAATAAAATGGGAAATTTTGTCATTTGCATTGATTAATAGTTGTATGTGTACCTGATGAAAATTGTTGTCATTGACAGTTCAGCCCAGCCAAAGAAATGCTAAAGAGAAATTCTCGTCATCTACAATCAATGGATTAATTAATGTATTTATATATAACAAAATTTAATGACAAAGTGGAGAAAAATTCTGTGTGACACATTTTGTCCTTTAGGACTTGATTAGACTAAAGTGATGTTTACACTGATGTAACTACACATGTACACAAGGAAGAGGAGACAATGTAATTTTAAACTTTAAATTTCCATGTGCATTTGGATATAATTTTTTTTTCACTTGAGCTTGGGTATATATATAAATTTTTTTATTTCATATATGGATATACAGGGTGTGATGGGTAAATTGTAGCCATTTTATATTTTTAATTTCACGCATGCACATAGTTTGTTTTTGATTTTGTTGACCTCACAGTATAGCAGGGTCAGTTGGGCATTATGAGAAAAAGAGCACCATGATGAAATTCACCATGCCAGAAATTTGGAAACAGCATGCTCTACTGTTTGGCATTCAACACCAGAAGCTCCAACACAAACATTTCAGAGTGATTGGGTATCAATATGAGGACAATGCAGAGGATTCAGAAAGAGTTGGAGGAGTTTAATTCTGATTACGATGGTACAGAAACATGGAAAACTCACTCTGATTGTTCTAAAAACTCCCAAATTTGTTAGTGAGGGCCTCAGACTCAACATGGAGACTTACATCAAGTGCCTTGAGGAGGTAGTTCTGCCCTGGATGAAGAGGGTGGCTGCTGGAAGACCCTATGTCTGGCAACAGGACTCTGCACCATGCCACACAAGCAGGAGAACCCAGTTATGACTGTCAGACAATTTCTGCAACAACCCCCACCACCTACATCTGTCCACCTAACTCTCCAGACTGCAGCCCCCTTGATTATTGTGTGAGACCCAGTTGAGTCAGAGACCAACAAAACTCCTTGTAACACCAAAGATGAATGGAAGGCAAGGATTATGGCAGCATTTGCCAACTTAAATGAGAAGACTGTCCATGGTTGAAGCCAATGGCGATTTTATTGAATAAATTTAATCTTAGTATTTCAAGATATTTTTGTGTAATTTTGTAAATATATCTGTTAAAATGAGATGTCAGTGTTATCTTCATTGTTGCATAATTTAGAGGATAACTTATCCAACTGTGTGTGTGTGTGTGTGTGTTTGTATGTATGTATATATATATATATATATATATAATAATAATAATACAATAAGTCAACAAGTGCATTTTTAACAGTCAAGTCATACCACAAACAACATCTTTTATAAATTTTTTATTTTATTCTTGCCAACTACAAAGTGGAAAACCAAAAGACACTATAAAACAATGATTTCAAAGATAAAACTTTTACGACTGGCAGTTATAATAGTAAGAATTTAATTGTAGGTAATGAAATCTGCAAGGAAATGAAATCGAAAAATAAAACATTTCCTGCTGATGCTATAAAGCTTTGCCCAAATTGACTAGAAATTAAACAAGTATTTGCTTCTCTTGACAATTCAAGAGAAGGAGATATATTATAAAAAGAAGAGAGTTACCGCAAATATTTTTGGTTGTAATGTGGATTTAAAAAAAAAAAAATAAAAAAAAAAATATGCATTATTTTTCATAATTTTACTACACACGTTTCTGTTCTTGCGACCGTCTTCAGGTAAAGGGTGGAGATTTCCACATATTATTAAAAATAATTAATTTTTTTACTTTATGTTTTTCGATGTTAAATATTCTCAATATGAGACATTCTCTGTTTTTGTGTTAGTAATCTGAATGTCTTTCTTGAATTGGCAGTGAAGAGTTCTGTGCAAAGGGTCATAAAACAATTAAGGTTGGTCTGAGAGAAATGATGAATTAGTTATCGGTATCTTTTAATGTTTTAATGACCCCTGTGTGTTCTTAGATCTACTTCCATTTTCGTGTGTTTCTGTCAGCATGTATATATGAGTGTGTATATTCCCCCTCCATACATACACATGAATTCTAGTTAAGGTTGGTTTGAATAAGCTGGTCACTTCAAAGAAGTATGTTTAAAGCCCATTTTACTTTATATTTTCATTAATTTTCATTGCGAAAAGTGATAGACAATTATCATGTACATAAATGATGTTTCTTAAAGTGTTTTACTTCTCAAAGCATGGCTCCATGTGTGCCCTAAGGAAAAAAAAAGTGGGGGGGGTCTTTACACACTCTGGAACATGCTATGACCTCACCACAAAAGATCATACTATTTCTACCTTGTTGAGGTTTCAATCTGTAAAAGTGCCTTTTGTCAGTAGTCACCATGTGTTTGCTCAATCCTTTTAGACCATCAAGAGTAAAACGGCATTCATCATTGAAGAGAACAGTTAAAAAATCTAACTCCATGTATTCTGCTAATTTTCCTTATTGATATCTTTTAAAGGAAGTCTAGGAACTGGCCACACAAGATTGCCACTTGATTTAAGATAGCTTATGCTTTTAACATTTCTGCAATGTCACACTATCTAAAACTTTCGTAGCTTGATAAAATTTTTTTTTTTTTTTTTTAAATAATTTCTCTTGATTGTGATAGGGGACAGATTATTGAAAATTCCATAACTCGTCTATCAGGCTCAAAGTGTCACTGAGAAGCCTGAACAAATTTGTTCAGTTTGGTAGCACCTGCTGATAATTTGCAAGCTCTGAAGTTATTGAACTCTTTGAACCCTGACCATCTGAGTAGTACAGACATCATACACTGGGTCCCTGCTGTCTATGCACTTTCACAGTGGTCAGGATACTGGCCACTTGGGTTCAAAGGTTTCATCAAATCAACCTTACAACTTCAAGTTTCACATAATTTGATATTTCAAAATTCAGGACATTAATAATTTCGAGATGAACAGGTTTTCATCCTAACTGTGCAGGTAAAAATTGCCACCATTCAACAATTATGCCATATACTGATAAATCAGGAAGTGGCTAACAATATAAAGCTTGTGTACATTTGAGTGGATATAATGACAAGTTTTCTTGTCTGAAAATTATCATTTTCACAATAAAATTGATGTCAACCAATCAATATTAGTAATTCTTTGATATACATATGTGGACAATAACTAATATCTGTTTTTTTTCTTAAAAATATTTATAACTTATTTGGCAGCGTCAAATTTTATGCAACTTGACTATGAGTAATCATTGTGTAAGCGTGTGTAAGAGAAAAGGAGAGACAGAGAGAGAGAGACACAGAGACAGAGAGAGAGAGAGAGACACACACACACAGAGACAGAGAGACACGCACACAGAGACAGAGAGACACGCACACAGAGACAGAGAGACACGCACACAGAGACAGAGAGACACGCACACAGAGACAGAGAGACACGCACACAGAGACACAGATACAGAGAGATAGAGAGAGAGACACAGAGAGAGAGAGACATGGAGGTGCTGACTTTCTATATACAAACCCACTTGGAATGGGATCAGACATATCAACAGGATGAGGGCTTAGCAATAGTTTCACCACTTTCACTAGCAATGGCAAACATATACATGGAATACTTCAAAGAAAAGGTATTAGAATCCACATTAAAGCCAATCCTATAGCCGAGAGATGTAGATGACACCATATTCTGGCCACACCGGGAAGAGGTCCAGCTACTATTGGACCATGTGAACCTAATAAAATCATCAATACAGTTCACAATGGAGAGAGAAAACAAACTAGCATTCCTGGAGGTACTAATATCTTGAACAGGGCATAGGTTCAAGATATCCATATACTGCAAGCCAACGTTCACCTCAACTTGAACTCCCACCACTCATACAGTGTAAAGAAATTGATCACCCACTGCTTAAAACACCAAGCAAAAGTCATAAGTGGTGACCCAGAGACATATGATTAAGAAATGGTCAGTATAAGCAGTACCCTACAATGAAACAGCCTTCTCCCTTAAGATAAGACTGCAAGAACATTGTAAAACTGTAACATCAGGGGAAGTAGAAAAATCAGGCATATGGAGGGAAAAGTGAGATCACCACCCTGTGTGGGGTGAGGTTGAAATAATAAACAGAGAACATCAATGAAAAATATGAAAACTTAAGGAATCAGCACATATGCTAGGCCACAAGAATCTCCTAAGACAGCCAAGCATAAAAAGGAATATAATATGGGAACCAATAATATGGAGTGCTAGAGAAAAGCAATCATAACAAAATTGCAACATGAAGTCTGGTAAAAATGGTTAATGAGACATTAAATTTATAATTCCCCAAAATTCATACACTAATATCCTCAAAGACACATGGCCCAGTGAATAAAAGTGTTGGTTGGATCCAGTGACTTGACCCAAAGAGTTGTGAGTTCAATATCTTTAACAAAAACTTGGAGAGTTGAGTTAAAGGGAGATAAATGAGATATCCAGAAGAGGCCTGGCACAGTGGATGAAATGAAGGGTTCAGTTTGAAATCACCTGAAAAGGTTGAAACATTGTGAATATGGCAAAGGACAACAGGGTAATTGGATGACAAAATGGAAAAAATCCTATATTGCCATCGTGAAATAATGTAAATAATTACAATACCTCATTTCAGAAATATAGGCAGATATACTAACTTCAAACTAAAAATAAATATAAAAAGTCAAGTAAAAGTTTATCTTACTGAAAAAAAAAAAAAAAAAAATTTTTTATAAAGAGAATTTCGTTTTCAAGGTGACTTTAAAATCTTGTTTTTAAAATACATTGTTTACATCTAGTCAGTTGATAAGACAGGTTATTACACTATTTTATTAATAGCAGTTTCTTAAAAAGAATCCAAAGTCCTTATTCTTTTCAATGTATTTAAAAAAAAAAAAAAAAAAAAAAAAAAAGAAAAAAAAAAAAAAAGTTCATAATGCAATACATATACTATGAAATATTAAAAATAAATCATATGTTTGTATATAGTAGCAATAGAAAGTTTAAATTTGAACCCTTACAAAAAAAAAAAAAAAAAAAAAAAAAAAAATAAAAATAAATAAATTTTTTTTTTTTTTGCAAAATGTGGAATTTTACTAATTTGATCCAAAATAGCTTGCAAACAAATTATTTTACAAACACCTAACTTAAATTATAAATGTTTCCCTAAAAAGAAAAAAATACAATCTGTATATAATTAGCTTCAATTCACTAGGAAATCTACCAAAGATTGTATGCAAAGGAATCCATGAAACGCCATGTTCGGAGAAGCAAATTATTGTAATATAACATCAATCAGCTAAGTGAGAAATTTTATATTCGTATTAAAACCTAGCTGATATCATTCAGCTTTCTACTAGTTAAGAAAAACAGTAAGAAACAAGAAATAACAGCAATAAAAAAAAAAAAAAAAAAAATTAAAGCAATAGGAGACTGAATGGTTCAGTTGACACATGCATCTTCAGCATTTCTCATGATGTCTAACTATAACTAACATTTGTTGTATTTCTTCCCATTTCCTTGCATAAAATATTTGTGGTGTAAATTGTTTTTCTTTTAGAGAATTCTCAAAACTCAATTAAACTTCATAACTTTAAGTTTAAACAATATCACTTTTAGGTAGGGACGTCTACTAATTCATGATATCTAAGGTTTAAAATGAATTTTTAAAATTGAAAAAGCTTTTTTGAAGCTTTCATTTTAGCTTTAATTGAAAATTACTATTACCAGTAAGCAAAATACTTTAGTGTATTTTAAACAGAAATTGTATTGTTTGGAATTGATCCTCCCCACCTCTAAAATAGCTGATTTGCACCATTCTTTAGTTGTGTATTAAAGTATCTTCCAAAAATAAAATATATTTTTCTGAAACTTATTTATTAGCTGATTTAAAGTATAATTGATCTGATTTGAACTGAATATTATTTACTTTAAGTTTAAAATAACACAAATGCATTTTTAAAACAAACAGTAGCTGTATTTTTAACTGACAGTAACCAGGTTTACGTGATTGATGACTGTTGACAAATGATGAAAAGGTGTTGACAGTTTTATTGTTGTTCTACAGACACTTAATGTGTAAAACATAATTTAACAAACAAAATTTAAGAAAATGATGTGGGTGCATTTTTTATAATTAAGTATTCAGCATTCTTAAAAATGTTGGAAAATATTCTCCGTAATCTAATTTTAGGAATGTTGACTTTAAATTTACTATAGTCATTGCTCTTGTTTTCTGATAATATCATGTATGGTTGCCCATACTTTCAAAATGAGCACGTTTAATTTTTGATTAGAAAATATAGTTTTCACTTAATAATGATTTACATTCTCCAAGGAGTCCTGCATTTAACTAATAAACTTTGCAATCAAAATTTAATTCTTTGAAATTTCATGGAATTAAGTGGGGGTAACATGTAAAAAAAAATATTTCTATCAAGATTTTCTAAAAAAGAAAAAAAATCATTTATTTGTGAGTAAGCCTGAACGTTTCATTAAAGTCTGACAATTATTTGATTTTTGCAAAAATTTCCAAATCAGTGTGATTTTTTTACCAGAAAAAAGGCACTAAAACACCAATGACATAAAAAAACAACAACAAAAAAAAAACCCCAAAAAACTCCAAGATTTTTACCCAAAATTTCAAATGTACTAGAAAGAATTAAGAATTTTTTTTAATGAATTTAAAAATAAATTTTTCCTCTTAAGCATTTTGATGATAAAACTTTGTTTTTTCATCATGTTTTTTTCAGCAAAGTAGTGGAGGTACCTATTTGTTTTTATGAAAAACATTCAGTTATTGTTTTGATTTTCTTACCCACTTCCATTGTATACAGTGACAAACAAATATTGTGGAACATGATTTAAAAAAAGAAAACTAAAAAAAAAAAAAAACAAAATCCAGAAAATAAAGAACAGGTTCATTATATATATATATATATATATATATATATATATATATATATATATATATATATATATATATATATATATATACACCTCAATTTAAAAAAAATAGTTGTTTCTTTATATTCTTGTGGCTGATTTGAATTTATACCAGGATATATTCAACAGCATATGTTGACAGTATGAGGTATATATATATATATATATATATATATATATATATATATATATATGTTAGATATTTTCTACTGAAAACAAGGTATGATCTGTATGTTTTTGATGACAAATGCATACAAAAGAGGATGATTCAGAAAATCTGGGTGAGTTTTGACATCTGACACTCAGCCAAAACTGGGTAGTGACACTACAATATTGATCACCACTATGTGAACGCTTGAAAAAGTTTGTTTTTTTTAAAGGAAAAAAAAAAAGAATGAATTGATGACCGTTTCAAAAAGTACTATATTAATGTCTGTTAATCTTGTGTTTGTTATAGTAACGTATATATTTAAAAATTATTATCAATAAATTATCACTATATAAAACATATGCTCATCAACAAGGTATGTTTGCTGAATGATGGTAAAATATGCAAGGTTAAGATGAAGGTTGGTTCATTCTGCATAGATATAAACAAACAGCAACCATTTTGAAATCTCAAATTAATAGGCACATTATGAGTTTGAAGTTTTAAATGGGTCATAAGCCTGATTTGATGGATAAGGAGAAATGTTGAATAACTGTGGTGTTTGGGCTAGACATTGTACCTTAGAGATCCCTTTGATTTGAAAGAAGACAAAGACAACATTTTCTCTGGATGTAAACAAAAAGTTCAAATAACTGCAGGCTCTAATATAGATATTTGCCTGAGACAATGACATTGATGGATGTTATCTTCCCACAAAGAACTTATTAAGAAACCAGATAGCTATGCTAAAAAGAACCAGTTGTGATCCTTCCAAAAGTGATTACTGTCAGACATTTTGGTAACAATCAATGTAAATTGGGGTGAATGAATGGTTCACTAAATAAACACTTCCCAGAATTGGTTGAATTTTATAGAATTTTGGTAAACATGTTAATCTTGTTACCACAACTTCCTTTGGGATGAGAAGTGGGGTAGGGAAAAATTCAGTTGTAATGAATTTACTATATCTTACTATGTTTATTTTGGGCTCAAATCCTGCTGATGCCTTCCTCATAACCATTTCATAATTTCTGGTTAACTAATCTTCCATGTTTTTTCCTTTCAATATTTTTACTCCTTCACTTAAATGTTTCTCAATACCACAAGTCACTGAACAACATTTCATGCATTATGATAACAACATCAAGGTCACTACAATAAAATCCATCAATCTGTTACCACATCGTTAGAGTGATATGTAGTCAACTAAATTTATGCATATTTATAAAAGGAAACATTAAATATAGGGCACATTAATAGAGCAACTATTTCTGTAAATCACTTCATTCTAAAAAAATGTTTTTAATAAGAGAATTCACTCGATACAAGACTCAATAATAACTCAAGGTAGAGGGTTACTGTTAAAATGGTTATCATGAATGAGGTGTGTGATATGAATGAAAAATGAGGTGATAGAAAATTATAAGGATGTAAAAAATAATGATTCTTGCTGGAAGAGGTTAAGATGGTAGTGTTCAAGAAAGCATCCATATGGGTGTCTGTTCCATATAGTAGCCATTCTTGAGAATAAACTGTCCAAGAGAAACTTTCTTATTACGTTTGAAACGTGGAAGAAATTAGGATACTCCACCTCTGTTGAAAAAGCAGAGTATGTCCTAGATGTAAAGGTCTGAACTGATGGAACTAAATAATGGAGCTTATCTGAACATTTGCCATTGAAATAGTGAATAGCAACTGACTTGCAATGTTGCACCTGTGGGGAAGCAAACTACAGAATGAAGAGATTGTGTAAATGATTTTGAACTCTCAAAGTTGTAGAGTGAGGATTAGGAAAAAGTTAAAAGTGAATATAAGACTTATTGAAAATCAGTTATAACTTATTATTATCACCACATCTGCATGAAACAATATACTGTGATTCTTAAAGTGGTAGAATTTCCTTGCTATTTTCTGTTTTTATTTCATAGTAACAAGTGCAACCAAGAATGGCATAAAGCCTGAAACTGCATGAGCATGCTCAGCTGGCATCCAGTTATGAAGTGTGACCGTGATACAAGTGCAGAGATGGTGGTACAGTGTTCATGAACCTTGTGATTCAGTAGATGCCAAAACCATCAGAAATCGTCATGAGTACAGGACCTGTGGTAGATACCCACAGTAATGGTTGTTCTTCAACATCCAGGTTGGAAGAAAATGTGCAAATGGTATAGGAAATGAAGAAGTCAATCAAGGAAATAGCCAGCTAATTACAAACACTGGTGGACAACGCTGGTGCCTATGTAGAATTTTAACATTATACTGTTCAAAAAAAGTTTTATGATCGACCAATAATTAATAAGGTTATTAATTTTAAATAAGGAGTTTCTTTCTACTTACCCTGTAGTGTACATTGTTATTAAAGTCCAATTTTATTTATTTTAGATTCTCACGTTAAAGACATTGCAAAAATTAGAAGAGAGAGAGAGAGGTGAAAATGTCTGGCATAAATCTATGCAGAAAAAAAGATAAGGTATGTAATAAAATTCAAGTCAGTTTTCAAGGAAATATGAGAAGTGAAAATAAAGAGAGAAAAAGTAATCGCTAGAGAGAGGATGGGGAATAATACGAAAAGCAATTACTATCGCGAGTCTGCTGCAAAAAGAGACAATTTCTTTTTTTATTTACTTCTTTGTTTTCGCCTCAGGATATCCTCCTTGAAAGAAACAAGGGAAATAACTTCAACTTGTTTACTCATCAATTGCTTCTCTTTGAAACATCGCTCTAGATAACTAGCTTTCTTTAAGTAGGTGTCGAGTTGGGAAAAACATTTTCATTACACTTAATTATCAAGTAGTAATTAAGTATTTTGCCCAGAAGAGTCAATAAGTGGTTTTATCAATGTTAGTTTTAAAATATCACTAGATTACAAATAAACTTATGTTCCTTTAAAAGCTGTTCATGATACAAAATGACAAGCTATTATCAATTTTATAAATTTTTAATTACACAATTTGTATTTACAATAAAATTTAATAATTATTATTATTACTTACAATATACAATATTACTTGGATCAAACGCAATAAGAAATTAATAGAAAAGTTTTCAGAATGTGAAAAATTTGCTGCTTTACATATTTTCTTAATGAAATTCAATGATAAACGTTCAATTATCAAACACCAGACTTTCACTACGAACAATAAATTGACAATAATACCTAACTGACATAGGATTATCATTGTTCCAGTACTATAAGCTTGCTTTAATTTCAAACATCACTTTATATTGTAAACATTACCCTGCAGGAATTTTTTTTTTTTTTTTTAATAGATTTGCAAAATGGTATCACACTAAAAAGACCTTTCCATTCAAGTAATAGTAGCTCCAGAGTGTCAATATACCAATTTTAGTATTTACCTTATAATCTTCAAAGGTGAAGGTCAATAAAAAAAAAAAAAGTAATCGTCTGCTTATGGAGATTCATAATTTATTGAAATAAAATGTATGAATGCCTCTTTTCATGTACTTATTTTTTTTTTTTCTGGGTAATCTTTGATATTTGTCTATAAAAGCAAAAGTTCTAATGTAGTTTAGTGAATTGTATAAATGTGTTATGCATTTAATAAAGTTCTTATAATCTATCATGCATGTTTATTATATTTCATACAATATGAAGGTGTTTGTTGATATACACAGAGTGATATAAGAATGTGTATTAAAAACAAATAGTGAACTTTCTATTAAAAATACCAGAAAAACAACCAGCTCAAAAACCAATTGTTTAATTTTAATGAAATTTGGCACTGTACGCAGAGAAGTTCAAGGTACCATATGATCCTAAATTGCTCGGGGTATTATGTATCATTTAAACTGTATTTCGGGAACACGCATACATACACGATTAGAGTTGCATTATATAGATTTTAGAGAGAAAAGGAATTATTTATATCACATTCAACTTTGTTATTACAATGAATATTGTACCCTCTAGCCTACTTCAGGATCAACAAATATCTGAAAATGATCAGAGGGTAAAATGGTCAAAACAATGACATAACAAAGATGAGAGCAACAGTCCAAATGTCAATAATAACACATCCTAGAAATTCAGACAGAAAATAGGTCTATTTTATCAAGTGATTGATTAGAAAACTTGAAGAGGGGAGGGGACAAAAAAGACAAATTATCAAATTTCCAGTTTAGTTCTGAAAGTTTCTCGACCTTAAAAAAATAAAAAATAAAAAAAAATAAAAAAACTGTTCTAGTTAAAGTTTATAGTTTTTCCAAAAAAAAAGTCTCCATCTCCCTTTATTTAATGATACATTATTTTTACGAGGACAGGCTGGCTACAGAAGAGTGATAATAGAGCTATGAAATCTTGCATGCATTAATTACAACTCATCTCATTAATAACTGCCTTGTTTCTTTCAAAGTAAACTGACATCTGACTGTTCAAAGAAGACTTCAAAAGTAAGTACTGGCAACTTCTCTTGAAAATGGACAAAATTTGGCATCATGATATTATCAAGTACCTGCAGAAAAAGGGTAGACATTCATGCTGACTTGGTTGCTACATGACAATAATGATCTAGCTTTATCAACAGTGCAAAACTGGGCTGCTAAATTTAGGAGAGGAAGGGAGAGTGTTGAAGATGACCCAAGCTCTGGGTGTCCTGTGACCGCGACCATTGAGGAAAACATTGATCATGTTCAACATGTATTCATAAGTAACATCATTATTTAATCATCATCATCAATATCATTCACCTCAATATAGAGCATCATTCAGCAAGAATTTCCAGTATGAAACTTACACAAAGAAAAAAAAAACTATTTGAAAACTTGAAGAGTTGCTTATTTTCTTCCATCTCCAATGTTAGGCTCAATAAACAAAAATAGGCCAATTTTAACAAAAATCTTTTAAAATGTATGCCAACATGACAGATGTCACAACACCATCAAAATCGATCTTTTTGAATGAAATAGTTCAAATTAATACTTTTTATGCAATCTCAAATAAAAAAGAAAAAAGAAAAAAAAAAGAATTTTTTTGGCTATTTTAATACTGACAAAATTTGAACATGGCAACAGCAGGATTCAGTTCCTGTTTACAAGCAATGAGATATCACACAGAAAAGGAATAAGAAAGAAAGTAGAAAATAAAGAGAAGCCTTAAGGTAGCTTAATAAGGATTTACACTGAATTTTTTTCAGCAATATCATCCAGAATTATGTCAAATTTATTACTATGTCATTTTCTAACTCAGGATCTCAATAAATCTGTCAAAGTATCTCACATATGTAGCATAAAATTCTGCCCAAATCATGAGATAACTTGACTAAGTACATATACATTGCTCTACTTTGATAAGAAAATTAGATTCTTATCCAAAGTGACCTCTGTACATAATTCTGAAAACACAGAGTTCATTTCACTAACAAGTTCAGTTTCTTAAAGATATATTGAGTATCAATGTCTTTTGGTATATATTTTTGGAGAAAGAGCCTATATGCTAAGAGTATTAAGACACATCAAATTCAATTTGGTTTCAAATAAAAAAAAATAAGGAATCTCTGGAAATCCATGATCACCTACATCTTTAAGGGATGTGGCATTTTTTCATGTAGATTAACTTAGTTGCTTTAAGCTTAATAGAACTTCCAATTTAATCAATTATGCTGATGTTAGTGTCAGTGGACATAGTAATTCATTAGTGTATTGATTGATGGATTTGTTTCTTATCAACCCTTTGTAAGTTATTTAAAGCCAGAAAATGTTTTTAGGTTATTATTGTGTGTGGGGGGGGGGATTAAAGATTTAGTGATACAAGTCTTATTAAATAACCCATAAATGGGTGCAGGGGAGAAGAGATGGATTCATACCTTTCCCAAAGGTATTTGCACATAATTGAATATAATGTACCTGGCTGGAATAAGAAGTCAGCTATCCCTTTAAAGTATGGAGCACCTAGTGAAAAATGAAGTTTTGTTGTATTTCATTTTTTTGATGCTGTCCACATTGACACACTAATTTAAAAATAATATTCTAGTGAAACTTTGAATATTTTTGTGAAATTTTCTCACAAAATAGAACTTAGATTGATTTTCAATCTGTATTAAATTATAATTCAATAATTACAAAATGCAGTTGCACCCTGTTGAAGTTGTCTGTAAATGTTCTGAAATTAAATTAAGCTATTACCTAATAACATGAAGATATTGGTAAATAACATTTTCGTACATTTTTTGGTATAAAAATTATAAAAATATTCTTGTAATCTTCAGAGAATTGTTTTGAAGTTGGAAAAATGTTTTAATCCAATTTCGAAATGGTCAAAAAAATACATAATTTCTCCTTCCTTTGAATTTTGTAAACAATGCATTTTAAAAATGAAAACGTTATCTTCATTGTTTGAGTAGAAATTTATTGTTTATTTTTTTTAAGAAAATCTTTGAAATATTTCTATGGTTGGGAAGAGAATAAAATAAACTTTATATGTGTACCTTTTGTGTGTGTGTGTGTGTGTGTGTGTGTGTGTGTGTGTGTGTGTTTGTTTTTTTTTTTTTTGTTTTTTTTTTATCAATTTCAAAAAAGATATGAGCTAAAATAAAACTGGCTATGTTGAAGGAGTCTGAATTAAATATTTATTAATGAGCTAAAGTCAGTTTCAAAATGATTTTAAATTCCACAACTCTAGCTATTGACAATATTGTTCAATATTTGTCCAAATTTCAAAGTTACCAACAAAACATGTCATGAAACATTTTATTCTGTAGGAATCATAACAGATTTGATAGTGATGATGTGACAGTGGATTGCCTTCATCCTGGAATATACAAATGGCTTTCTCCAAAAGAATCAGAAATACAAAAAAGTTGTCTTTGCTGTAATAGTCTCTCCACCTTATCTTGTAACATGTAAACTAAAGTAAAATATTTCTGAGGTAATATTAAAGTTTCTACAAATGTACATGGCTCTCATTCTGATAGATTTTTTAAAAAAATGGAAACAATAAGCAATAAAATTATTATAGATCTAAACTGAGGTAAATGGGTTTATGGGGTTTCAATGGTTTATTTGCTTTTTCTATTAATGTTATGCAAAAAAAACTTGGTCACGACTGGAAGATCTGTTCTTAGAATATTTTTCATTTCAAGTTGATTCAAGTGAATTATTGTGGTCCTTATGTTGACCTACTCATTCAGAGCTTTTATTTGATATATAACTTGACTATGTTTTTCCAAATCTCAAGATTTTTTAGTTAAAAATGGTCACTTAATTAATTACTTGATATTATCTATAAATGTTAGTGGCCTCTATGGATTAAAATACACCTAATTGTTAATTGCTGACAATAATTGACCAAAAAATGCTCTTCTGATCTTATAGTAACAAAATCTGAATTTTGGGTCCACCATCTTGGATATATGACTGCCATATTGGATGACCGTAACATCTATGTGATCAGGAATAGTACCAGATCATTCCCTATATTGAAAACTACTACTATGCAAATTTTCACAAATTCAGTAATAGTGGAGAAAATTGATTTTATCTACTAAAGTGTTTCCTAATTTGGTCAGAGTGAAAAATTGAAATAACTCGGCAACTGTTCAATAAATTTAAAAAATTCAAAAAGCATTTTTCTTTTTTCAATGAGTTCTATTAAAAAAAAAAAAAATAACTTTTATATACATTACATCAAATTTAAAAAAAAAAAAAAATTTGAGTGTCTATTGCTATTTGAAAGTATGGGCAACCATATACGACGACATCAGAAAATAATAGTGATGACTGTAGTAAATTTAAAGTCAACATTCCTAAAATTAGATTATGGAGAATATTTTCCAACATTTTTAAGATTATTGAGTTTTCAAAAATCATATATATATATATATATATATATATATATATATATATAAAAACAAGGACTTAATGTCATTTTTAGATTATGTTTTACACAAAGTCTCTGTAGAACAACAGTAAACCTGTCATCAATTGTTAATCACATAAACATGGCTATGGTAAGTTAAAAACACAGCTACTGTTTGGTTTAAAGAAGCATTTTTGTATTATATTAAACTTAAAGTAAAGAATATTTGTTTCAAATCAGATCAATTATATTGTAAATCAGCTAATATTCCTAAAGTTTAAGAAAAGTATATTTTATTTTTCAAAAGTTTTTTAATAAAAAGAATTACATGGTAATGAAAGATGACTATTTTATCAAAAAAAAAAAAAAAAAAAAATTTCAATCAATACAATTTGTTTGAAATACACCAGTGTATTTTGCTTATTGGAAATAGTAAATTTAATCCTTTAGCTTTCATTTAAAGCTAAAATGGAAACTTCAAGAAAACTTTTTCATTTTAAAAAATTCATTTTAAACCTTAGGTATCGCAAATTAGTGGAGATATCTACAACAGAGCAGTGAGAGGTTTGTGACAGTTCATCTGTGAGAAAGGAGTTGTAGAGTGGAAAATAATTCATCTTCCAGAAGGATATGGAGATGCTTTTTTTGGGACTATTAAAACTGGAAAGTGAAGATTGGGAAGCGCCTGCCCATATACAGCAGAAGTACTCAATTTTTGGCCAGATCTTTCACTGCAAAAAACATGTTAAAATTTCCTATACTAATAATCTTTGGTTCCTCTGCTGACACAAGAAAAACATGATTTTTAAACATCCAAAAAGGATAAAAAAAATTTAATAACAAAAAGAAAAATCCTTCAGTTCTTTCTCTTAATAATAGCAAAAGATTTTGACGATAAAACTTTGTTTTTATTAAGTTTGGAGCATTTTTTCATCATGGTATACTAGTGATAATTTCAGAAATAGTAAAGCTTCTCAATTTTGTAAGTTAATTTTTTATAATCATATGGTATTGCAGATAAAGTTAAAAACTTGTTTTTGTATATATAGTGATCAGAATAAACCTCAAGACTTCCTTAAATTTTATATCACCTTCGGATTTTTAAATATAGCAACAAAATACAAACACAATAGGCATTTTTTTTGCTAAAGAATAAAGATTGTGTATTACTACTTCCAAAAACGCTAAATAATTCAAACAGCAATACTTTTGTATGATGCAAAGTTAATGTCTATGAAAAATTTCATATCAATTGGGCAAATTATGCATCCTTTTCATACTAAAAAAATAGTTAAAGAAAGAAAAAAAAAAGGATTTTCACATGTTCTGATTTTCAGCAATCATAACATTGATATATTTCCCCAGATGGAATCGGTAGTAGTGATCAATTTTTGTATACTTATTGCAAATAGATGGAAGATAATTTACACATTTTTCCCTAAAATTATAGCGAATATAAGAAAGATTTAATGAAATAAAAAAAAAAAATTCAATTTAACAAGCTAAGAGTGAACACATTAGCAAATAAACATTGCATAAGTGAAGACATTGTCTGTAATATGATTAAATTCAAAACATGTTACCCAATACTTAAAAAAATTTAAACAATTTGTTCTCGATAACAAAATATTAAAGTTGTGATTAAGTTGTGGTTATGTCCCTTTATAGATAGTTATTTAGATAGAATTTAAATATTACTAATATTTAATTAATACAAACCCGTTTCTAGCCTAAGAGAAAAAAAGAGAAAAGAAAAAAGAGAAGAGAAGAGAGAAGAGAAGAGAAAAAAAAAAGAGAAGAGAAAAAGAAAAGAGGAAAAGAAAAGAGAAAAAGAGAAAAGAAGAAAAGAGAAAAGAAAAGAGAAAAAAGAAAAAAGAGGAAAAGAAAAAAGAGGAAAAGAAAAGAAAAGAGAAAAAAGAGGAAAAGAAAAGAAAAGAGAAAAAGAGGAAAAGAGAAAAAAGAAAAGAAAAGAGAAAAAAGAAAAGAAAAGAGAAAAAAGAAAAGAAAAGAAAAGAGAAAAAGAAAAGAAAAAAAAGAAAAAGAAAAAGAAAAGAAAAGAGAAAAGAAAAGAAAAGAGTAGAGAAAAGAAAAAAGAGTAAAGAAAAGAGTAAAGAAAAGAAAAGAAAAGAAAAAAGAAAAGAAAAGAAAAGAAAAGAAAAGAAAAGAAAAGAAAAGAAAAGAAAAGAAAAGAGTAAAGAAAAGAAAAGAGAAAAGAAAAGAAAAGAGTAAAGAAAAGAAAAGAGTAAAGAAAAGAAAAGAGTAAAGAAAAGAAAAGAGTAAAGAAAAGAAAAGAGTAAAGAAAAGAAAAGAGTAAAGAAAAGAGTAAAGAAGAGAAAAGAAAAGAAAAGAGAAAAGAAAAGAGAAAAGAAAAAAAGAAAAGAAAAGAAAAAAGAAAAGAAAAGAAAAAAGAAAAGAAAAGAAAAAAGAAAAGAAAAAAAAAAGAAAAGAAAAAAAAAAAGAAAAAAAAGAAAAAAAGAAAAGAAAAGAAAAAAAAAAAAGAAAAGAAAAAAAGAAAAGAAAAGAAGAAAAGAAAAGAAAAAAGAAAAGAAAAGAAGAAAAGAAAAGAAAAGAAAAAAAGAAAAAAAGAAAAAAGAAAAGAAAAAAAAGAAAAGAAAAGAAAAAAACAGGTAAATGCAGTATTTATTCTTTGCCGTTCTAATATATAAAATTTATGACCTTTCTATACAATAATTAAAAATGGAAAAATCCATTTCTAAAGATTTATTTAGAAGCTGCAGTCCTTACGTAAAACACACACAAAGCAGCCTTTTTTAAGGTTTCATGGACCAAGTCTTCATAAGTTACAAGTAAAACTAGAATTTGAATCCATAGAGAAGTGTAAACAATTTTAGATCTTTACTCTCAACATGTGTGTTTAATATATATAACAAAAGGAGAACAATGGTAATTGTCATAGTCTCCAATTAAGTTCAAAGTGACTGCTGTTCCAAATGACTTTGCCTCTAAACAAAGAAACTAACATTAATAGATCTATATACAGTATGTGTACATTTGTTGACATGACAGACATCCCAAGTGGGGAAACTAAAATTAAATTGGAAATATATACATTAAAAAAAATCATTGTAGTAAATGAATAAAACCTAATACTTTTAGAATTGGCAAAAAGTGGATAAGTAAACTGTTTATCCCTAGCCCTCTCTCTATATATATATATATATATATATATATATATATATATATATATATGTATGTGTGTGTGTGTGTGTGTGTGTGTGTGTGTGTGAGAGCGACAGACAGACACTGAAGTTGACACTCAACAGTGATAGTCTGTTCATGCTTAAACACAATTTTCAGGTGTTGTATGCTGTGTTGGGGCTTTTATATAAGCTGGTCAATAGTGCATTATGGGCAGAAGGTCTATTGTATTATCCTAAGTGTTATTGGGTGGGCTGTAAAAGTTCTGTTTCAAATTATTCTAAAGGCTATTGAATAGAAATTATTGTGTATCCAAATGTGGTTACAACTTTTTTGTTTGTTAACATTTTTCTCAAATTTTTATTATTGATTACTTTATTATTTGTTCTTTATCATTACATTTACTTGTGTTTATGTGTGCATTTGTAGTTTGTTAATTTGTTTATTATTTACTTAATTTGTTTATGTAAATTTTTATTTTATTTTATTTTATTTATTTTCCTGGATTGGTTATTTTATTAGTTTAAAATATGTTGCTTTATCTGTGTTATGCATAGTGCATATATTTGCATTTTTCATGGTCGTATTTTACAAGATATTTGTTTTTAGTTTCCAAATTTTCAAGTAATGTAGTAAAAAATGAAAACAATACTGACATCTCATTTTAACAGACATATTTACCAAAATTACACAATTATAAAAACACGCCACTGGCTTCAGCCATGCCCTCCGGACAGCTTTGGAACCTCCTGCAACTCTTCTAGATGGTCTCCTTGTTTAAGTTGGTAAATGCTGCCATAATCCTTGCCTTCTGTTCATCTTTGGTGTTACAAGGAGTTTTGTTGTTAATTTGCTCAACTGCACCCTGCACATAATCAAGGTGGTTGAAGTCTGGGGAGTTAGGTGGCCAGATGTAAGGAGTGATGTGGTTGTAGAAATAACTGGGTTTTCCTGCTTGCGTGGCATGGTGCATATTCCTGTTGCCAAACACAGGGTCTTCCAGCAGCCATCCTGTTGACCCATGGCAGCCCTACCTCCTCAAGCCACTTGATGTAGGCCTCTGTGTTGAATATGTGGAAAGATGAATGGAGGCATAACGTGAACATCACTAGTGATCACTCCAAATATCATGATGTTGACTGGATATATCATCCAATTCTTTCTAAATCCTTTGCACGATCCTCAGGTTGACATTCAAACACTCTGAAATGTTCATATTGGAACTTCCAACGTGCATGCAAAGCAGTACAGCATGCCGTTTCCAAATTTCTGGCGGAGTGAATTGTGTCACGCTCCTTTTTTTACAAAGGGTGCCTAACTGTCCCTACTATACTGTGCAGTCAACAGAATTAAAAACAAAGAACACACAAGCACGAAATTAAAAATATAAAATGTCGACAATTTACCCATTGCACCCTGTACATACATATGCATACGCAAAAGTGTAGCGAAGTGGTTAGAATTGTCATTTTCTGACCATAAGGCCGAGGTTCAAGTTTTCACAGGGCCAACTTGTTAGAGAGATAACTTCTTGTTACTATCAGCCTGGAGAAGTGATCCCAGTGCCCAGTGTCCTTGAAAATCATACCACAGGTTGACCCAAGCCTTGTGAGTGAAATTAGGTAGACAGAACTGTTAAGTTGCCAATGTTTGTACTAGCACAAATCAGAAGACTGAGTGTACTGGCAGTGTTCACAATATTGATCATGTCAGATTAAATACTCTCTCCCAAAAACTGTAACTAAGATCTGCTCAACATAGTTGCAGTATAAACCACTGGTTGGCTTTGTGATTTGAGCATGTGACAGGTCTGCTTGGAAACAAGTGGTAGATGGCCATTATTATATTTTATATATTTCCTATTACTTTATATATTTAATGGATACACATTTCAGTAGATATCCTTGTTTTTTTTAAAATGTAAATTTTTGTCTCAGAAGTTTTCATAAAGAAAATGTTCCTTCCAGTAGGATTCAAACCTGCGTCCTCCTTTTGGGGGGAAGAAAAACCAGCATTAAAGCCCATGAGAGAAAAAAAAAAAAAAAAAAAATGGATGTCTACTAAAAACATGTGCACCCATATAATGCTTTAAGCAATAAGAAATAATCTCAAATTATAAGTAAAATCCATTAATTTATATATATATATTATATATATATATATATATATATATATATATATATATATATATATATATATAATTTATTCAAAAATTATAACGTAAATATAGGTACCTCCTCGAGATCACTAAAAAAGAAAAAAAGAAAAGAACATAGCATGATGAAAAAGACGCCAAACCTGACGAAAACAAAATTTTATCGTCTAAATGTTTATGTTATTATTAAGAGGAAAGATTAAAGTATTTTGGGGGTATTTTTTTTTACAGTTTTTTTAATCGTTTGAAATTTTCGTTAAAAATCTTGTTTTTTTTTTCGAGTCAGCAAAATTGACCATTTTTTTTCCATTTTATAAAAAAACTGGAAATCTCACTTTGAAATTCTTTTAAATATCAATTATAATTTTTTCAAAAGTTATTTTAAAACCAGAAATTATGTTTATTTAAAATATTTTGAACCAAGCTTAACTTAGCTTCTGTGTCAAAAAGATGCAATTTGAAAATAAAACAAAGCAGGTCATAAACTTTCACGTCACTTGACAGATGAATGACATATTGACGAATTCCATGAGAATAATTTGTTCTACGGAAAGAGAAAAGTGAAATAATTTACATTTAAGTGAACAAATTATTTACCTCATTATTAAGGAAAACTTTCAGCACTCTAATTTTTTTTTTCTTTTTTTACTTACTTTTCACCTTTACGATGCTTTATGGAAAATATATTATAAAGAAATTAAAACAAGACTGTTAAGAGTGAGATTAAATTTCATATTTCATAAGAAAGGTACCTAATTAATTTATAGGTACCTTTCTTATGAAATTTTATCAGAAGTGTACATAAAATACTATAATTTTATGTACATTTATTACATTTTACTGTGTTATTTGTATTTCCATTCATTTTATTATTAATTATGATATTTCATTTAAGGAAAAATGTCATAACTGAGATTAATATAAAAATAAGATCATATAAATTTCATAAGATGATACTGATACTTTAGGTACCCTTCTCAGTTGAAATTGAAAAATCAAATTAACTTCTCCACATGTGCTTTGCAAAAGTAAAGGCCTTAACAGCGGAGAACAATGCTCAACTCAAATAACGCAACTTAATTGTATTCTGGTTGTTCTGCCATACTTTATAATTACAGCCCAATTATAAACACAAAATCACATTTCTTAATTACTGCGGATCCTCTGATTAGTCAAAATGATACAATTTACAACGCGCTAAAAAAAGATCTATCTCATAAAGAGACTTAGAAAACCCGATGCTGCTTTTAACTAATCTTATAATATCTTAACAACTTAAATGTAAAAATCTATTCTAATTAAGAAATAACAAATAATTGTATTAAAAATTCATTTTTCATTGAAAAAATTTTTTGCTTTCAGAAAATATTCTCCATATTCATAAAAGCAAATAAAAGCATTTGAAATTAATATCTTTGTTTTATTGAGTTTTGTATGTTACAATTCAGAGCTGATTTTCAGGTGTGTGTGTGTGTGTGTGTGTGGGGGGTCCAATTAAAAAACAAAAAAAACATAATTTGCATTCGTCAAAGCCTTGTGTTTTAACTATTGTAATCACTAAACCCAATGTGATCCAATTTCTAGCATTTTCATAAAATTAGTTAGGGGGGGGTTATATATATATATATAAAAATATATTTCTGCCATGACTTTAATAAAAAAAAAAAAAAAAAAACAAAAAAACATTTATAATAATTTTGATCATCTGTGAATAGTTCCTGAAAGTTTCATTAACATCCAACAATTATTTTTATTTTTGCAACATTTTCCAAATTAATATGTGTCATACCAAAAAAATGTGCTAAAAATTGTCTATGCTATTTTACTAGTTCCGGTGATACAAAGAGAAACAAGGTTTTTTTTAATCAAAATTTAGAATGTTCTAAAAAGAAGGAAAAATTTTTTCAAAAAAACTTTGGTCTTTCCTCTTAATAATAACATAAGCATTTAGACGATAAAATTTTGTTTTCGGCAAGGTTGGCATCTTTTTAATCAAGCTATGCTCTTTTTTTAGCGATTTTGTGGAGGTACCTACGTAAATATGTTATAAAAAAACTACAAAAATAACCATTTTGTTTCAACACTTCTGGCATCTTATCAAGTGATGGTGTTGAATGTAGAATAAAGAGTTTTAAAAGGTTCAAATCGACCAAACACCCCTCGATAGAAGAAACGCCATTACATAAGCTGCAATGACTAAATATGGTGACAAAGATGAGGTCAATATTCCGAATAATGTAAATAGTTTACATAATACCTCATCTCAGAAATATAGACAGATACTGAAGTTGAGAGCATTCTATAATCTGACTAGTTGACTGAGCAATTACAATATATATATATATATATATATATATATATATATATATATATATGATGGACTCTCCCATCGAGTTCAATATATAAGGTTCTGACGACCACTGACTAATTCTCTGCATGCCTATGATGGGCATGACTTTTGAGTCCGGCTCAAGAATTGTACAAAAGACCACAAACAGTACAGGAGAAAGTATTGTATCAAAGTGCAGCAGGAACACTGTAGATGTCTTATTTTGCTTTCTCATTTTATGTCATCTACTGATGCTTACTTCTTAGTGCAGCTATATCAATGTTGTACTTCTTTAGCTCCAATGCGACAAGAGCTGTTTTTCTTTTTGGTGCTGAGTTGTTGTCCTAGAAAGTTTGTACATTCCAAGTGCCAAGATGAAGTTGACATTGTTTCATAGTTTTTCCAGTAGCCGGATATGTGTGGAACTAATTAGATGTAGTTGTTAAAAAACCAACACAATGATTTGTTTCAAGTGGTGAATACTTGTGTTGGATCATCGACAGATCTTTTTAGATCTGTTGATAAAAAATTAACAGTGCAAAAGACTTGCCACGGAAACTCCGAATGACAGTCCTCATGTGTTATTATCACAGAGTTTAACCTCTCCAGATCACTGTCAATACCAGCCAGTACATGCCTCTCAGCAGACAAATGCAATATAATGATCAGGTTAAGTTGTCATAAGTTTTCTTTCCCATCTGAAGTCTTTTTATTGTGAAACCAACACTAAAAGGATTGCTAACCAAAGCTCAGAGAGACTCATTTCACCCTCATCAAGGGCAGATAGCCTGCGCCAGTTCTCAACCTGGTACTTTACATATATATAAAGTTGTGTGGGAATCCGGTGGGATCGTAAATAAAACAATTTTTAAAATTCTGTTTTAGATTTGTTCATTAGTAAAAGATATCAAAGTAAAACTTTTACAAATTCTTAGTTTTACACACACAAGATTAATACAAATATAACATTTGTCACTTAGCTGATTGATGTCATATTCAACACCTCTACTCTGTAGTTTTGTAGACAAACCTTTGTGTAATTGTTCAGTCCACTCATCAGGAGATATTAGCAAATGTCTACTCATTTTCTTGGTTTCATTATTTTTATATCAAGTTAAAAAAAAGTTTTTTTTATTGATGTTAGGTTTTGTTTTTCTTTTCTCTTCGTACGTGTATATGTGTACACACCAGTACAGTGCACATGTGTAGGATGTTGTTATTTGCATAATTTACTTATCTCTTTACACTCTGTTATTTTATTTTCTTTATCCAAGTGTCAAATGTTAATATAGCAAAATTATTTATATTGGTGAGAGATGATTACAGAATGTTCTGGGGTTTTCTAAAGTTTTTCAAAATATAGGTGTATTCTGGTTTTTTTTTTTGGTTTTTTTTGTAGTTTGTGTTTATATATATAAATTTTCAGCAAAAATTGCAATATGAGCACTAGTAAAAAAAATGTTGCTGAAGACATTAGGTTTATAAAACCCAGAAATTCATATACAGAGGTCCTCAAGGACACATGGCACAGTGGATAAAGGCGTTAGTTAGATACAGTGACAGGACCCAAAGAGTGTGAGTTCAATACCTGATTAAGGGAATTAAGGGGAATTAATAGGACATATAACTGACATCCATTAGACATGGCATGTGGAACTAGAACAGTCAACCCCAGTGATTGAAATAAAGGGTTCAGTTCGACATTCCAACCATTGTAATAAAAGATGAGGACAATTAGTCCGAATAACATAAATAGCGTGCTCGCAACTTGTTAATCAAGTTTGACTATTTCTAACACATTAACATATGATATCGAAGTATATACTGATTTTATATACATTCCGTTACAATGTGTGTATGAGAGAGGGATCAATTTTCTGTTTCAGCTTTCAAGGAGGAATCCCCCCACCATTTTCAGCATAGATTTCTGTTTTTACTTCATTAGTGAGAAAGTGTAACAATATATAAATACTATTAAAACAAGAAAATAAAACAAAAATGGAACTGGAATATTCATGAAAAGTTGCTCTAGCTTGATAGGGTTTCGTATCAAGTGGCAAAACCTACAGGAAAGTAGCAGCACAAAGTCATCTAGAGACAAAAATCTATATTATTGCTTGGTCACTTTAACATTTTTGAAAAAAAGACTAATTCATAAAATTTGGCTTTTTTGAAATAACAAACTGCCCCCATCTCTTTCACTGTGTGTGATAGAAAAATAAAGGATAAAGCAAAAAGATAAAAACTTTGTCCCCCACTCCCTACTGCCTTTTTTTTTTATTATTAAATCAAGCAAACTTCATAAAACTTACTTCCTAAATACTGTAAACTGTAGGGCAACAGTAGTAAGAGGGGGATGTATTAAAACAAACTTTATCTTCTGATGTCTGTCAGACGAGTGAGTTAGGAAAGGCAAACATAGTAGCAAATTAAAATGGCAGTTGGCAAATCTGTTAGAGAAAAACCATTACATTTTTCCACCTGTTTTCATGAAAAATAATCCCGACTCTCTCACACACACACATATATATATATATATATATATATATATATATAAATGTACATGCACATAATGAAAATAACCCTCATATCAGTAACAAATAAAAAGAGTTAAACAGGAAATAAATAATATACAATTTACCCTGTCATTTTATAAAACTGTCTTGTCCCAATTTGTTTTTCTATACATAACTTGGCCCCATAAAAATTCATTTGTTGCTTGGTAAGCATCATATTAATAATGCTACTACTGTCTCCTCCACACTCTCAGAACCCAGACATATCAAGTGAGACAATTTGGTCATTTATACTATGAGCTCATTGTGTGTGTGTGTGTCTTCAGCTAGTTGGTTGAAAAATGCTCAAGAAGTATTGGACTATTTCTTCATTACTCTATCATTCTTACCAATTACTATGTCTGAAAAACTCAAGATGTTTGTAGCTTATTTACTTTGCATAGTTTTATGTCCCTTTCATTATTGATTCGCTTAATAATGAGGAAAGCACAGATTTTTGCTATGTAGAGAATTCTTAACATTTATGGCAGAAACAAGGAAAATTAGTTGGGGTTGTTTGGACTGAGTCTCATTAGCTTTACTGTCCTATGCATTTGGTTTTTTTTTGTCAAAAGATTTGTATATAGTGTAAAATGCCATCAGCAAAACCTATCATAGCTCTCCACAATTTCCTGTCATTTGCAGCTCTTAATAAATTGTCTTTTTCTCTCTCTCTTCTAAACACCATTTTGCCATCCATTTGTACAAACTCGCTAAATATGTCATGTGTTGTTTTCCTCTGTCCCTCAGTATGTTCCATGAGTATCAAATTTTCCAAATCCTCTTCCCTTATTATGCACACTAGAAATTCTAACTTTCTCTTTCTGATAAATTGTATAAGTTTCCTTTTTGTTTCCATTTTTCTTAAAATTCTGTTGTTGCTCACATGTTCAGTCCATGGTTTTCTCAGCATCCTTCTGTAGAACAACATTTGTTACTTCAAGATTCTTCATCTGCGAGGAGATTATCCAGCATACACCACCATATACGAGATCTGACATTACATAACAGCTTAGTACTCTTTACTTTGTTTTTAAAAATTTTTCCTGTTTCTTAATTTTGTCATTAAAGTAGGTTTTAAACATTTTCGTAGTTTTGATTTTATATCAGGCAATGTTATAACTTAAAATTTGTTACATTTTCATAATATATATTTCAGTATTACTTCCCTTTCTACATTACTTCTTTCTGTTTGCTCCTCCTAAGCAATGACTTAAATGCTAAGGTGGTTACCACTTTCAAGTTAGAAAATGACATTATTTGAATAACTTTATGAAGACCACAAAAAATAAAATTGGAAAATGTTTAACAAAATGGTTACTTTTAAAAATAATGCCGAATATGCAAATGAGTTAACATCATTGATCTACAAATTTGGGAAAAATAAATGTAATATTCTCATTGTCAGAAGACAGCACAAAATTTCTCATGCATAAACTTATTGCTTATTCACCTTCAGACTTTGTAAGTTAGTATTGGCATCTGAGTGTGTTACTTGAAGATGTAGATCTCTTCCTTGCAAGGACGTGAGAAAGACTGTTTTCTTTCCCCCTCTCAAATGGGACACTTAAAATTATATATCTTCCTTTGTGTGGGTATCCTAAACACAGCTGGGTTAGCTACTTGTTTACATATTGGAGAAAGCTACTGACATGTAAGGTGCAAATCTGCACTTGATGGTATAGAAGTCACCTTCCAGGTCAACCCTCTGATGCACCTGGCTTTTCTGGTGTGAGTGCAAAATCTACTTTGTATCTCTTAAGGTGGGGGTCACTACAGATCAAATTATCTTAAAAAAAAAAAAAAAAAGAAAAAAAGTTTCTTATTGATATTAAATTTGATTTGGATCATATGGTACATTTTAACATAAATCATATGCTATATAAGATTGGTAGTTAAAAAGGCCACATTTCAGGACACCACTTTATGCAATATTCATACACAGTTTTCTTGTATTATTTTAAACTACTGTTCTCATCTTGGTTGACGATGTTATAGAGACAACATTTTGACCAAGAACCCTCTGATCATCATCGGGGGCCCATTGATTGGTTGACATGAGATATCTGTTGATTATTGTGATCTTCTGTCCCTATGATATCAGATATTGTTGGTTCCTGCTGAATTGGTGCATCACTATTAGATCCAAGAATTGAACTCATGACCACTAGATGCCAGCAACATATCTATAACCAATTCCTATATTCACTATGCCACTGTCCTGAAGGACATTAGTGGTGTGTTTTTGGAGCCTTTTATAGTCAATGTCAGAGGGTTTGTGATTTTGGTTATCATGGCAGGTTCATACCTCTTTTCATAATTTACTATTTCATTTCTGATATGAGTAATTGTCAATATTCTTGTATTATTTCAAATTACTGTTCCCACATTAGTTGATATAGATATCTCAACTTCAGTTACTTTCTCATCTCTGTAATGTGGCTTCCCTATCTTTTCTGTAAATATTTTCATTCATGGCAACTGTTCTAATGAGCTCTCCACCTCGGTACCTCAACTGCATGAATTTGAGTGTTCTACTAGATTGGCAACTAGGTCTCATTATTTTACTGTTGAATTAGCCAAATGTAACTTTAAGTTCTATTCTAATAGTTTCTTTTCTTGCACTTCTTGCCTGTAGAACTCTCTTCCAGTTTCTTGCTTCTCTACCACCTAAGATCTTCAAGATTAAAATGAAACAACAATCACCATCTTCTGTCTTCCAAATTCCTGTTTTTTTTTTTTGTCTTTTCTCCTTAGTAATGTCTTATCATTCTCTTTTACTCCCAGTAACTCCTTGCATCTTAGCGACATTATGTTTGGGGTAAAATGATTAAAAAAATATTTTCAGTATTGTAAGATTTATACAGACATTTAAGTTATTCTAAAAACTTATAATGCTAGCCAAATGTGGTATTACTATTAGTATTAAAATAAGGGTAAATAACTGTTACTTATGTTAACCATAAATAAATTTGAGGCCAAGGCGAATCCAAAAAGAAAGGTATTGCCTTTTTATTGGGCCATTAAGTCCATTTAGAAAACATCAACAAGCTTTTTATTTTCAAAAAGTTTACAATCAACAGAAAAGTACATTGCTAAATAATTATTTCCCTAATACTAGTAACATGAATTGACTGTACCTCTAAAGATTCACTAAAAATGAACATGCATAATGAAAATGCTCCCAACTTAAAAACAAAATTTTATCGTCAAAAGCTTTGTTAAAGACCAAAGAATTCTTTTATTATTTTTTATCCTTTTTAGAAAGTTCAAAATTTTAGTTAAAAATATTGTTTTTCTTGTGGCAGCAGGGGGACCAAAAAAGACAGGTTTCAGAAATTTGGCATCAAAAAAGCTAATCTGGCAATTCTGGAAAACATGATTTTTTTTTTTTTTCCAATTATGATTGCTTTCCCTCGGGCTTGATAGTTAAAAAAAAAAAAAAAAAAAAAAAATTCAAAGCAGAGGATGAAATATTTCCCTGAGTAAAATGTGCTTTCAGAAATAATTTTCTAAATTTAACTCCATATAAAATTTAAACATTAAAGACTAAAGTTAAACACGTTTTCCAGGTCATCTCGTACAAACAGAAACTAGTCACTAGACAAAAAAAAAAAAAAAAAAAGCTAAGTCTTGTTCTTGTTAGTTACATTGAATATCTTGATTTTTTTTATTTTTACTATTTGTGCGTTCAAATTTGTTCGTTTTGAAGTCCCTACTTTAGACAATAAAATTAAGAATATAGCATAAAAAATGTATCACTTAAACTTATGATCATGTGAGAACGTTTTCTGGTTAAAAAAAAAAGTCATGGAAGAAAAGTCTTTTTTTATGCGTTGAAAAGGTAGCAAAAAAAATGTCATAACTTGGGAGCAGAGGTCAGAGAGAAAAAAAAAGAAATATTTTCATTTGAAAATAGGTAATGAAGTAAATATTTTAAAGTAAACGAGTTTAAAATACTATTTCTGTTATTATTCTAAGATTAAATTACTTTTAAGTTTTATTATTAATTAAATAAAAATGAAAATATTATTTATTTTCTTTCTACCTTTTAAACCACATTGCTGATTACTTAAAGTGAAAGCAGCCAAATCAAAGTTTTTATAGTCAGAAAAAAACCCAAATAAACATGAGATTTTAATGCTTCATTTTCTTTTAACTATTAATGATTTTTATTTATAAAAACAAAATAAATTAGTTTTTTTCTGTTTCATCGAAAATTAATTTTTCTAATTAGCTTTGAACTATCGCGGGTTTTTTTTTTAAAAAGAAACACTCGTATTTTCGCGAGTTGTGAAAAGTGTTTTAAAGAGCTATTTGCTGCTAAATCTTTTTAGAAAAAAAAATAGTCTTGAAAATTACGTATGTTTGCAACATGATCCAATTTTATCGCAATCAAGCCTGTTCTTTTGTTGTTATAATGAAGCCAATTGCGAAATAAGGTTTTCTAACAATCATTTGGACAACATATGAATTCCTAAGCCTTGGAAAAGTTTTCCTCCTACGTTAAAACAAAAAGCAGGAAAATGATTCACTTGTCTAGTGATAAAAAAAAATTGTTTAGGCGGATTCAGTCGGGTTTGTGGCAAAGGTGGTTTTCTTTTTTGACAAGAATAATTTTATAAATTTTGATTTTTCTATGATTGAGGATTAGAATTCGAGTCCAGCATGTTTATTTTTTTATTGTTATTAAGCGTTAATAAAAATAAAAAAATAGGAAAAATTAAAGCAAGACAAAAATAAAATATTTAAAAACTAAAAAAAGTATCAGAAGAAAAAAAAAATCAATAAGGAGCGGGAAATAATGTAAAAAAAAATATGCTGGGAGAGATCATGCTCTCTTAAATTTTCTAGCAGAATAAATGACTTTTTACAAAGTTTAACCTGAGCGAAAAAAATAAATAAAAGTAATGACAACAACAAAAAGCAACAAACAAGAAAAGTGCTTTATTTGAAAATATAAATGAAACCGCTTTATGATTTTACTTACAAATAAGTTGCCGGTTTCAATTTTTAACTTTTAGAGAAGTACATTTTTTTTTAATTTTATTTAGAAAAGTAATCTTTAATTTACTTTTTTAAAACAAATGTATATTGAATCAAAATATTAAATAAATCATATGGTTTTATGATCCAAACTATACGCCAGTGTTATGGCGAAGTATAAAAATTCGAATTTTGCATTGAACTGATCCTATCAATTTTCTTATAAATTTACTTTTTATTTCTGTTGAGGTGGTCAGGTGATAAAAAAAAAATTCTTTCTGAAACTAATACAATTACAATGAGAATGCTATTTTTGCATTATTTTGGGGACACGATTTTGTGATAAAAAGTAAAAAAAAAAAAAAAAAACTATCGCAAATTTTACTCTTAATGTTCTTTTACCCACATTTTGGGTTTCTAACTTCAAAAGAATTTTGGTTTTTCTTTAATTCAGAAGCCAACAAAAAGCCTCACTTCACGTCACCCGCTCCGGGGGAAAATTATGAGCCATAAATAAACTTCATCATCAAAATTTTATCGGCGGGTAAAAAAAATAAACCTAAAACTTAAAAATGAACCCTCATTTCCTGCTCATCTGGTTCTCCACATAGTATTTTTTTTTGCTTTTATTTTCTTTGTCAAGTGACAGAAAGATAAGAACTGTCCGTAATCATAGCAGACAACTCTTCATCTGTCTGCATTTGCAATCAATCTTTCTTTCCGTTCTTTGCTCACCCACACACAAAGTCCAGATGTTAAAAAAAAACTTAACTCACCGACACACCATATTTAAGAGCAATGCCAACCAAAGAGTCTGTGGAAACGACTTTATGCTTCACGAAATTGGAATTCCATCGAACAGGTATTGTAGTCGTGCCATATTTCGTCTGCGATTTTGCGAACTGTCCAAGCATTTGACGTTCCGAGGACCCGAGTCCATCCGCCATTTTGAGCATGCAGAAACTAGCAGTTAAAACCGAAGTTTCGTAAATTATTGCCGCTTTCTTATTACTTTTAAAATAATTTCATTTCTTTGTTGTTTTCGAAAAAAAAATCTAATTAAATAACAACTTGAATTAATATACTGTTATTTTATTAATATTGACAAAAACATTCTTGATTAATCAGTTTAGGCAACATTTTTTCGTAGAAAACTACTTTATTTCAGAAACTTAATGAACATCTTCAATTTAAAACTTGTTATAAAAATAATACATAATTTTAATTTTATAATGATGAAATCAGTGAAGACATTTTCAAGCAATATTTTTTGAAAGAGATCATGAAGTTTTTAAAGAAAACTTTGATTATAGTTTTTTTAGTGGTAGGTGAAAAATGAAAGATAATATTTTTTCTACAGGTTGTCTAAGAAAACTGACTTAAAGATCATTACAATCTCAGAAATTAAATTGTTAAAAATAAATTGTTACATTCTGAGTTCCATCCTAAATAGGGCAATGATTTTGACAAATGCAACAGATTAAAAGCAGTAATCTCATGAGTGAAAGAAAGTGCTCAACTGAAGTGAAAAAATATTTATATAATTCTTAGATGCGATATTCACTTAATGAAGTCTGGAGAGCAAATTAGCTGAAATATGTTTAAAAAGAAACAAACAAAAACAAAAATGATGAATGGCAAAAACAGGCAATCACTTTTAATCTTGATTAAAAACAATAGCAAGCTTCTTGTATTAGTAGGCAAAGTTTAATAAATAAAATAAAATACAAATTATTTCTTAAATCCCCTAAAAGGCATCAACTACTTATCATCTTTTTAACACCTCATTAATATTAACACCAGCATTCTTAAGGATAGGTCAGTTGAATAACTTAATTTCTGAAACCAGATACTTGTTGGATAAGTGAAACAAAAGATCAAAGACTCTGTGTCAAAGCGAAGGATAATCCTACCCATACTCACCACAATGACCAACAATTTACCTGCCTCAATATAAACCCAGGGAAAGAGGGCTTTCATGTCAGTTCTCTTTACCTTTTTGCCAGAAAGTTGAACCGTCTGATCTATTCCTCTAACCACCAAAGAACTAAACCAGATGACTGCCTGTTACAAAGAAGGAGGAGTCTTGTTCACTCTTTCTCCCTTGTTCTTGCTCTCCTTCTGTTCCAACATACTGCAAGCTGTAATCTCTCTCATACGAAGGATATAAGTTTTTATTTGTAAACAAAAGAAAATAAACATTCCTAAACAACATTTCTTTAGCATTTATTCATTTTGAATATTAAATCAACATTCTGTGCCAACCTTCACATTCTTATTGATGACTCTTAGTGTTTTTATATTAAGCTTATGGTAGTGATAGAAAGGAATAACAAGGATTAGAGTGAAACAACATTTATTGTTGGTAGAGAGTACAGGAATAGTGATCGGGTGTACATGTAGTGTCAGGAGTTGAACCATTTCTTATGCCAGCGTGACTGAGGTCACAGGGTATGGTTGGAGCATGTTTGGTAGATGAAGGTCACAGTTGTAGGTCATCTTGTTGGTTGGTTGGTCTGTTGTATTGAAATGAGGTGATGCTGGATTCGAGTAGTCTTGGTAGCCCTGTGGAATGAAGGCCGCTGGCATCAACTGTGAAGGGAATGCCTTGGAAATGAGTTGAGGTAGGCCTGTTCTGTGGAGTGAATGTTGCTAGGGTTGACTGTGAAGGGAATGCCTTGTAAAGGAGTTGAGGTGGGCCAAGGTGACAGTAGGTGTTTGGAGGCCAGTACTGTGGAGTGGAGGTCACTGCATTAACTGTAAAGGGAATGCCTTGTAAACAAGTTGAGGTAGAGCTGTTTTGAGTCAAAACTGGATAGCCAAAGTGGTAGGTCAATCCAGGAAGTGGTAATGGTTGTTGAGATGTACAGTCATATTGAGTAGTGGCAGTGGTGGTGGTAGTAGTGCTTTGCGTGGTGGCCAGTTTGCAATTCTGTTGTCATGGCAGCAGTAGCAGCAGCGCCCTGTGTGATGGCCGGCAGCTGTGCCAGGCCACAACTGTTCCTGGCCATCTTCAGAGACTGCTTATAAGCTCAGTAGTCCCAAAAGGTATCTTTTTACTGGTGGAAATGTTTGCAAATGGCCACTGCTGGAGAAACGACTTTTGTTATCTTGTCATCTGCCTTCATGGCGGTCATATCTAGCCAGTGTGCAAAATGAATCAGAATGAGATCTAATTGTGATGGTGTATAACAGTTTCATTATTTGATATTTCATATATAAAAAGAATATTAAGAAATAATAACAAAAAATCTTGCAGTGAAAAGTTGGCATTAAATATTATATAGCAGACTGGTTTTTACCACTTTGCAATGAGAAGGTCACCGCTTGTTACATCTGAGGTGGAAAACTTTCAAAATAGGTGAATTTGTGGTGTTAGAGGATTCTTGGTGATGTTTATTGGAAATACAGGACATAAAATGAACTGACTCAAGGCTATAAAATAAATAATATATTTTTATTTATTAAATCAAATAAATAAAAATATATTATTTATTTTATAGCCTTGAGTGAGAATTTTTATTCCAAAGTTTCCAGTAAATAGATACCAAGAACAACACCCAGCACAACTCTAGCAAATCTACAACATTACCACAAATTCAACAGGTGGAGGATTTTTTTTATGTATATATTTATATATAGAACAACATAATTCAAGAAAAGAGAAAATATATTTGTGTGTATACAGATAAACAGAATTCATTAAGAAAAAAGTAAAACATATATGTAATTAGCTGTAGTATGTTTGTGTGTTTGCCACATGGTTGGTGGAAATTAAGAAGTCAGATTGCCTAGAGAAAGAAATCTCCCTCTCTGTCCTGGCAGGAAGAAGTTTCACATTGTTAGTATGACAGCCTGTGAGTGAGAGAACAAAAGTGAGAGTGTTTATTTCTATTTCTTTTATACCACTGATTACCACACAACATTAAATAAATTCCCCTGGTAGTTAAAGTAGGGAAATCCCACAGTTAACTACTATTTTATGATACCTGAGATTTACAGTTTTCATCTAGTTTTATGATACCTGAGATTTACAGTTTTCATCTAGTCTTAATTAGCATTTGAACAAAGTGGGTATGCTCAAACCCTCAGGCATGATGACTTGTAACTTCATGCTAGCACAACCATCAATGGTTTCTGAATAGTTTTGTCCACCCAATTTCACTCATAAGACTTTTCTAGGCATTCCCCTATGTACTGCATGTTGGGATCATCTCTCCAGGCTAATATTATCATGATTACCTTAATGAAGCAACCATGTTGAGATTTCAACCCTGATCTCATGATCAAGATCACTAATATTCTAACCATATAGCTATGTGCCCATAAGGATCTGTAATAACTGTATGGTCACCAAAGATAAGCAACATAGAGCCTGGTCAGTACCTAGATGGGTAACCACTTGGAAATACCAGCTGTTGTAAACTTGGATGACTGCAACTGATAATGGCTTGGGGTTGGAAATCGGAAAACCAAGTTCCAATTCCAGTCAGGTTTGTTATATTCACTTATGTACAAATACCCTTAGGAAAGGTCTGACTCCACCTTTTGTCCCCCAGCTATGGGTCAATTAGTAGGATTTGTATCAGTAAAATCATTATTATCTCCAAAAAATTCTTACAGTGTAAAAATATTTTCTGGGTTTAAATAACTTGTGAAGGGTTGATAAGCCATAAAAAAACAAATCAATTGATCAATCAATACATATTATAAATTATATTAATATTTACAGTGTCCACTTAAAATAACATCTAATTACTAGTAGTATAATTTGAAAAATACTTCTTGTAAGATGAATAATTTAAGATAAGGTCTCCCCAATCATATACATATGTATATTACAGAATCCAAACATGTTAGAACAGTTCTGAGTATGGATTTGGAATCAAAATTGTCTATTTATCTGTCTATATTTCTGAGATGAGGTATTATGTACACTATTTACATTGTTTGGACTGTTGTCCTCATTTTTATTGTCATATTCACAATGTTTCAGCTGTTGTATGCACCTGCCTTTTTCAGGTGATATACGTTAGAATTTTGAACCAAACTCTTTATTTAGTCCACTGGGGGTGATTGTTCTAGAAGCATGTGCCATGCCTTTTCTGCATATCTCAGTTTCAGTTAATTCCCTTTAGTAACCCAACTCTCTAAGTTTTTGTTCACCTCTGCTGTGGCCAGGTATTGAACTCATAACTCTTTGGGTCAAGTCACTTGATGAATTCAATCCGTGCCTTTATCCACTGGGCCATGTGTACTTGGGAAGCTAGAACAATCTATCTCAGTGAACTAAATAAAGTGCTCGGTTTGAAATTCCAATGTATCTCACCTGAAGAAGGCTGAAGTGTATAATGGCAGGAATGTTGTGAATATGACAATAAAGATGAGGACAACAGTTTGAACAATGTAAATAGTGTAAATTGTTGATTTAGTCTAAAACATATGCTTTTATGTCCAATAGCAACATCTTTGTTGGCGAGTGCAATTAACCTTTAACACTCTGCAGTATTCACTATTTTCCTTTCCACTACATTGTTTTTCAAGGCTCTTCTATTGCACTACTTAATTTCAGTCATAGTCATTTTCTGTTTCCATAGCAGGATATGACAACACAATTATAAAATTCACTCATCTGAGTCACTTGCAGTAGCAGGATAAAATGTTTGCTTTGCAAGCAAAACCACCTCCAGTATGTTAAATGTTAATAACACTGACAAGGCAAATAATTTAAAATCTTCTGTAACAGCTGCTCATGGCAGAAATGCATAAAAATTATTACTAATGACAACATGATTAATTCTTTCTTGACAAAACTTATGCAATACCATTTCTTTTAATATGTGCAAAAACAATTTAAATTGTATATACATTATATCAATTGACATAGAGGTTTTGCTTATGCAGCTATAGGTGTAATATTTTATTAAACATCTGAAATGTTTAATCAAACATCTGATTATGAATTCATATTTTTCCCTTCTAGACTAGGGGGATGTGCTGATGTTGTAATGGATAACAACTTGGAATGAAAAATCAGAGCACTAAATTCCCTTGCATGCAAATACCTTTGGGAAAATGATGATCTATCTCCCCTGCCCCAGCTATGGGTTAAGGAAAAGCTCATGAAAAACCCAAATTCCTTCTTGGTGAAATTTTCTAATTCCCCTGACATATTTGTGGACAGTTGAAAATAATGCATTAAGTTTTTGTGCCAAGTTTCTGGTGCTTTGTGAATAGTTCCTTCCAAAAGTTCTTCATTCAGAGTGGGTTGTCTTCCAGAGTGAGGCTTGTTGGATGTTACAATCACCATTTAAAACTTTTTAAATCACAGCTAATGTGTATGGGCTTTCACAGCATCTGTATACACAGCAGACATGTTTTTAAATGTCTCTGTAGCAGAGTCTGTCTATATTTCTGAGATGAGGTATTATGTACATTATTTATTTACATTATTCAGACTATTGTCCTCATCTTTTTCGCCATATCTATCACAACGTTTCGGCCGTTATACGCTCCGGCCTTCTTCAGGTGGTTGGAATGTTGAACCGAACCCTTTATTTCGCTCACTGGGGTAGACTGTTCTAATTCCACATACCATGTTTGATGGATGTCAGTTATCAGCGAAGTGTCGTCAAGCTTTTGAAGGTTGTCCTGATGTTATATGGACTGCAGATCCTTTGTATTTTCTCTGATAACCCCTTCACATAAAGCAGGCAGACTGTTTTCTGAGTGTTGTTGTCCTCCTCCTCTTGTACCCGCCTATCCCAGATATCGCTTCCGAGTAAGACCCCCCCATAGAGGAGAACATGACTAAAGACTGTGTGTACGCTATCCCATGCAACTGCGGAAAGGAATATAAAGGAGAGACAGGCCGCCCCCTCAAGGTAAGGCTTCAAGAACACCAGAAAGCTGAAACATAAGGGGAAGTAGAAAAATCAGGCATGGCTGACCACATAATGAGAGAGAAGGGACATCACCGCCCTCTGTGGGATCATGTTGAGATCATTGACAAGGAACACCATTGGAAAATTCGTAAACTTAAGGAATCAGCACATATGCTAGGCCACAAAAATCTCCTGAGCCGACCAAGCATAGAGATAAATACAATATGGGAACCAGTAATAAGGAGTGCCAGAGAAAAGCAATGATAACAACATAGTTGCAATATGAACTCTGGTAAAAACATGCAATGATAACAGCAAAATTGCAATATGAGCACTGGTAAAAATGATTGCTGAAGACATTAGGTTTATAATACCCAGAAATTCATACCCAGATGTCCTCAAGGACACATGGCACAGTGGATAAAGGCTTTGGTTAGTGACAGGACCCACAGAGTGTGAGTTCAATACCCGGTTAAGACAGTGGAGAACTTTCAGAGATAACTGATAACTGAAATACGTGGAATTAGAACAGTCTACCCCAGTGAGCGAAATAAAGGGTTTGGTTCGACATTCCAACCAGAAGATGGCCGAAACGTTGTGATAGATATGGCGAAAAAGATGAGTACAATAGTCTAAATAATGTCTCTGTAGCAGTACCACTCTTTTGAAATTCATGCAGTAAACAATAGTAGATATGTTACTTCTTAAAGTTATAATTCTTAATTTCTTTTCTGAAATACACTATAAATGACACATTGTCGAATAAGAAGAGATGGTAAACTAATTGTAGAATTAGTTTCCTGCCATTCAATCTTGGTTCTGTCTTGGTCAGTTGTTTCATAATTTATAACAGTGAAATATGTAATTACTTTCTGATCATCTTAATAGTATTCACAAGTTTCTATTTAAGAAACATTAAGAACTTAAAGAGTTGTTTGGAATGTTAATCTCATTTGTTTTAAACATTATTACTACAATATTTACAATCAATTCTTCACAATTTTTTAGATGTACCATCCATTCTTTAACATTCCACTGGTATACAAACACTTCTTCATCAATCTTGAAATGTTCAATCCATTCTACCTAATTTCTCAGGTGTCTAATACATTCTTCATTCTGTCTCAATCAGCACACTTTGTCTGGAGTGTAGTCCATTCTTCATCTTTCCTCTCATGAAAAATGCATTCTAGACACTTCCACAGGTGTCCAATCCATCTCCACTAATCCAGAGGTGAACAATCCATTATTCATTATTTTTCAGGTGCATAGTCTGTTCTTCCACCTTCTTCACATATACAATTCATTCCTTACCAATTTTAAGGTATCAAGATGATTCTCCAAGATTCTTTAAGTTTACATATCATTCTTTACCAATCCTGGGTTGTACAATGCATTCTACAACTGTGCAGACCGTTCAGCATCATTCCTTTAGTGTAGAATCCATTCTTCTGCATTCCTCAGGTTTACAGACTATTGTTTATTCTTCCTCATTTTTACAATCTATTCTTCACACTCTGTTTCATGTAGAATCCAGTCTTTTCCCTTCTTCACATATCCAGTCTATTCTTAAATCTTTCACTTGTGTACATTCTATTCTTCACTCTTGCTTAGGTATACAGTTCATTTTCATTATTTTTCTAGTTTAATATCCATTATTCATGCTGTCTCAGGTGTGTAATCAATTCTTTAAACTTTTCTTTCATGTACAATTCATTCTTAACCTTTTTCCAGATGTGCAATCCACACTTTTATTCAGATATACATTTCATTCTTCTTATTTCACAAGGTACACAATCCATTTTGCATACCTCTGATAGTCACTCCTTGTCATGGTGGAGAGGCTTGCATGTTCCACTGATTCTGAGAGCAATGCTATCAAGAATTCTAAACTCCTGGTAGGGCCATTCTTGGAGGCAAGGTCAAAGATAAGGACCCAAACTAAGCATGACCAACCCTACAGACCCCAATGGTGGAACAAATGGATGACAATTCCAATAGCTCTCATGAGCCAGTGGATGAAAAGGGCTATGTATAATGGACATGCTACAGAAGGCACCACTTGAAATTATAAGAGTCAGTGTCAGTCCACTGATGTTTCATAACTGGATTCTGCACGTCTCATTCCATATATGCCTTAGAGGAAGGTCATGAAATCAAGTGTGTGGGTCACTTCCTGGCAAGTTTAAGTCCACCTTAAATAAATTCATGTCATCAGCACTTTCTTCTACTCTGATTTTCTTTCATCTCCAACCAACTCTTACAAAGCTAAATGGTGATAGGGAATGGATGACAGGAACAGGTTTTGGTGAAACTAGAAACTTCTAGTCCTAAACCTGCACGTTGCTGATGAATTTAGTCATCAATGCCATCATCATAAAGGAAGAGATCAACAAAGAAGAAATTACATTTTTGGATACAGGATAAAGCCAATGATAATGAATTTGTCATGTAGTGAACAGGACACAAAAATTCTGTTGCTGGAATAGAAGAAATGGAAAATTGTTTTTCTGAACAGGAGGGTTGCATATAATGTCTGAGTAGAAAATAAGAAAAAGAATTAAAATATTTTAGCCAATAAGAAGGCTTCATGTTTAAAACAAAACTTTGTCACTCTGAGCCAACCTACATCCATAAAATTAAACTAAATCCTTTACGTCAGTGAGAAGAAAGATTCCACTATTGAATGTGTCACTTCTGTGTTCTCTCCTACTTTTGATACCATGTACATCTAAGTTTTACAAACTACACCACAATTATCTCTGTATATATTTTTACTTTTCAGTGTATTCTTAGAAAAAACTATTAGTTTTGTTTTCAGTGCAGTGAAGAAAAGAATTTTTTTTCACATGAGTGTAATACATTAATAACATAGTTTATTGCATGAAATATATTTTATTCTACAACTTATTCTGTATCTGCTTTTATCTATGACAGTGTGTGTGAAAAATATAAAAATGAAAATCTTATATCTTGTTAAATATTGTTTTGTGCCTTTATTTGAATATGACTTCAACTTTTTAGCAGCAGCAATATTAAGAAATATAAAAAATTTATAGCTGGTTGTATTCCTCAGGTTTATAAACTATAGTTCTCACTTTCTCAGGCATGAAAAATATCTTCACCATTCCCAAGTTATATAATCCACTCTTTGATATTCCTCAGATCTATAAACCATTCTTCATCCTTCCACAGTTATGCAAACTGTCATCACCATTCCCAATCTATATAATCCATTCTTTGATATTCCTCAGGTCTATAAAACATTCTTCACCTTTCATTAGTTATGCAAACCATCTTCACCATTCCCAAGTTATATAATCCACTCTTTGATATTGTTCAGATTTATAAACCATTCTTCCCCCTTCCTCAGGCATGCAAAATATCTTCACCATTCCTGAAGTATAAAATCCTCTTTTTGATATTCCTCAGGTTTATAAACCATTCTTCACCCTTCCTCAGTTATGCAAAATATCTTCACCATTCCTGAGTTATATAATCCACACTTTGATATGTCTCAGATTTATAAACCATTCTTAACCTGTCCTCAGACATGCAAACTCTCTTCACCATTCCCAAGGTATATAATCCTCTCTTTGATATTCCACAGGTTTATAAACCATTTTTCACCCTTTCTCAGTTACTGAAATATATAATCGACTCTTTGATATTATTCAGGCTTGTAAACCATTCTTCACCCTTCCTCAATAATGCAATTATCTTCCCCATTTGCAAGGTATATAATACTCTCTTTGATATTCCTCAGGTTTACTAACCACTCTTCACCCTTTCTCAGGCATACAAACTCTCTTCAGGATTCCTAGCCAGCTCGTTTTTTTTTATCATAACACTCTGGATCAATACAGTCATTGACTGTTAAAGCAGATAAGTTTGAATGGTTGAAAATAAAGCAGTAGTTCCTGAGAAAACTTGAATTTACTTTCACATTTCAAGAACTTATCTTTTATGGATAATGATATAATTTGGGTGAAATGGCACCAATTGGTCAGGTGACTGAATTTTTAGGCCTCTAACCAGACTACCATGTAATGCATTTCTTACTTCTTGACATTATATACAGAAATTATAGCTGAGTCAAGAGCAGAAAACTAAGCTTTGTAACACTAGAACTTTGAATCCCATCACTATAAAAATTCTTTTCTTTCTTTTTTTTTAATTATTCCACTCCAATCAATGTAATAAAGGCATTAAGATACTGTGTGTGAGACAAAAAATATGGTTAAGGAGAGAGAACAATAAAAGAACAGGAATTAAGAAGAATTAAGAATTTAATATAAAATTGTAAAACAGCTGCTGAAATGTAATAATAAAAGCAATGAAAGAAGAAAATTAGTCTGAACAAAACAATACAATGAATAAAACAACTTTCTTAAAATAAATTCTCTTTGATGCAGTTAAATTAACCCTTTAGCATTCAACATGCCAAACTTGCCCAGTAAATATCATATCTCAAAGTCTCACTGTTTGTATGACTTCCTGTATTATTTGTAATGGATTCATCATATGTCAGAGTATACATTGGATGGGTTATGGCAGGTTGAACATTGGGAGCTGATATTTATGAGGTGGGCTTTGGGCAGATCGAATGCTAAAGGGTTAAATAAGAAGAGAGTAATTTTTTCTTCTGGTTGATATACATTAATTAATTTTTACCTGGTTGCTAAGAAATCAGAGAACTGAATTCAAATTCCAGTCAAGTTTGTTACATTTACTTATATGCAAAAACCCTTGGAAAAAGTATGAATCTATCTTTTCTCTCCCAGATATGGGTTAAATAGTAAGACTTATATCTAGAAAAATCATTGTTACCTCCAAAAAATTGTTAATGAAATATTCACTCACAAAATAAAAGTTTTATGCTTATAATCCAAAATATTTATTTGCACCATTTACATTGTTTGGACTGATGTCCTCATCTTTATGGCCATATTCATGATGTTTTGTTCGATTTACACTCCATCTTTCTTCCGGTGATATACATTGAGATTATGACAATAAAGATGAGGACAACAGTCCGAACAATGTAAATTGTGTAAATAGTTACACTACCTGATCTCAGAAATAGAGACAGATGCTGAAGGTGAATATGGCAATAAAGATGAGGACAACAGTCCGAACAATGTAAATAGTGTATATAGTTACACTACCTGATCTCAGAAATAGAGACAGATGCTGAAGGTGAATATGGCAATAAAGATGAGGACAACAGTCCGAACAATGTAAATTGTGTAAATAGTTACACTACCTGATCTCAGAAATAGAGACAGATGCTGAAGGTGAATATGTCAATAAAGATGAGGACAACAGTCCGAACAATGTAAATAGTGTATATAGTTACACTACCTGATCTCAGAAATAGAGTCAGATGCTGAAGGTGAATATGGCAATAAAGATGAGGACAACAGTCCAAACAATGTAAATTGTGTATATAGTTACACTACCTGATCTCAGAAATAGAGACAGATGCTGAAGGTGAATATGGCAATAAAGATGAGGACAACAGTCCGAACAATGTAAATTGTGTAAATAGTTACACTACCTGATCTCAGAAATAGAGACAGATGCTGAAGGTGAATATGGCAATAAAGATGAGGACAACAGTCCGAACAATGTAAATAGTGTATATAGTTATACTAACTGATCTCAGAAATAGAGACAGATGCTGAAGGTGAATATGTCAATAAAGATGAGGACAACAGTCCGAACAATGTAAATTGTGTATATAGTTACACTACCTGATCTCAGAAATAGAGACAGATGCTGAAGGTGAATATGGCAATAAAGATGAGGACAACAGTCCGAACAATGTAAATAGTGTATATAGTTACACTACCTGATCTCAGAAATAGAGACAGATGCTGAAGGTGAATATGTCAATAAAGATGAGGACAACAGTCCGAACAATGTAAATAGTGTATATAGTTACACTACCTGATCTCAGAAATAGAGACAGATGCTGAAGGTGAATATGGCAATAAAGATGAGGACAACAGTCCGAACAATGTAAATAGTGTATATAGTTACACTACCTGATCTCAGAAATAGAGACAGATGCTGAAGGTGAATATGGCAATAAAGATGAGGACAACAGTCCAAACAATGTAAATAGTGTAAATAGTTACACTACCTGATCTCAGAAATAGAGACAGATGCTGAAGGTGAATATGGCAATAAAGATGAGGACAACAGTCCGAACAATGTAAATAGTGTATATAGTTACACTACCTGATCTCAGAAATAGAGACAGATGCTGAAGGTGAATATGGCAATAAAGATGAGGACAACAGTCCAAACAATGTAAATAGTGTATATAGTTACACTACCTGATCTCAGAAATAGAGACAGATGCTGAAGGTGAATATGGCAATAAAGATGAGGACAACAGTCCGAACAATGTAAATTGTGTAAATAGTTACACTACCTGATCTCAGAAATAGAGACAGATGCTGAAGGTGAATATGACAATAAAGATGAGGACAACAGTCCGAACAATGTAAATAGTGTATATAGTTACACTACCTGATCTCAGAAATAGAGAGAGATGCTGAAGGTGAATATGTCAATAAAGATGAGGACAACAGTCCGAACAATGTAAATTGTGTATATAGTTACACTACCTGATCTCAGAAATAGAGACAGATGCTGAAGGTGAATATGACAATAAAGATGAGGACAACAGTCCGAACAATGTAAATAGTGTATATAGTTATACTAACTGATCTCAGAAATAGAGACAGATGCTGAAGGTGAATATGTCAATAAAGATGAGGACAACAGTCCGAACAATGTAAATTGTGTATATAGTTACACTACCTGATCTCAGAAATAGAGACAGATGCTGAAGGTGAATATGGCAATAAAGATGAAGACAACAGTCCGAACAATGTAAATAGTGTATATAGTTACACTACCTGATCTCAGAAATAGAGACAGATGCTGAAGGTGAATATGGCAATAAAGATGAGGACAACAGTCCAAACAATGTAAATTGTGTATATAGTTACACTACCTGATCTCAGAAATAGAGACAGATGCTGAAGGTGAATATGGCAATAAAGATGAGGACAACAGTCCGAACAATGTAAATTGTGTATATAGTTACACTACCTGATCTCAGAAATAGAGACAGATGCTGAAGGTGAATATGTCAATAAAGATGAGGACAACAGTCCGAACAATGTAAATTGTGTATATAGTTACACTACCTGATCTCAGAAATAGAGACAGATGCTGAATGTGAATATGGCAATAAAGATGAGGACAACAGTCCGAACAATGTAAATTGTGTATATAGTTACACTACCTGATCTCAGAAATAGAGACAGATGCTGAAGGTGAATATGGCAATAAAGATGAGGACAACAGTCCGAACAATGTAAATTGTGTAAATAGTTACACTACCTGATCTCAGAAATAGAGAGAGATGCTGAAGGTGAATATGGCAATAAAGATGAGGACAACAGTCCGAACAATGTAAATTGTGTATATAGTTACACTACCTGATCTCAGAAATAGAGACAGATGCTGAAGGTGAATATGTCAATAAAGATGAGGACAACAGTCCGAACAATGTAAATAGTGTAAATAGTTACACTACCTGATCTCAGAAATAGAGACAGATGCTGAAGGTGAATATGGCAATAAAGATGAGGACAACAGTCCGAACAATGTAAATTGTGTATATAGTTACACTACCTGATCTCAGAAATAGAGACAGATGCTGAAGGTGAATATGGCAATAAAGATGAGGACAACAGTCCGAACAATGTAAATTGTGTATATAGTTACACTACCTGATCTCAGAAATAGAGACAGATGCTGAAGGTGAATATGTCAATAAAGATGAGGACAACAGTCCGAACAATGTAAATTGTGTATATAGTTACACTACCTGATCTCAGAAATAGAGACAGATGCTGAAGGTGAATATGTCAATAAAGATGAGGACAACAGTCCGAACAATGTAAATTGTATATAGTTACACTACCTGATCTCAGAAATAGAGACAGATGCTGAAGGTGAATATGTCAATAAAGATGAGGACAACAGTCTGAACAATGTAAATTGTGTATATAGTTACACTACCTGATCTCAGAAATAGAGACAGATGCTGAAGGTGAATATGTCAATAAAGATGAGGACAACAGTCCGAACAATGTAAATTGTGTATATAGTTACACTACCTGATCTCAGAAATAGAGACAGATGCTGAAGGTGAATATGGCAATAAAGATGAGGACAACAGTCCGAACAATGTAAATTGTGTAAATAGTTACACTACCTCATCTCAGAAATATAGATAAATCCAAAATAAGTTTTGATTTTAAATAACCCACAAAAGCTCCATAAGCCACAAAAAATGAATCAATAAATCAATCAACAAAAACCTATTTGCTGAAGTTAAATATTAAAGTATATTTGCATAACTATCTGGCTATATACATTACAAGGCTACACTAACTATTCAAGGAGAATTTTTAATTGTCTACTTATACTTATATATTAAAATGTATTTCAATTGATATACATGTTCAAGGAAGTACAAAAAATAAACTTGAAATATAAAGGAAGGACAATAAAAATAAAGCACAATTAGACAGACCATGTTTTAGTACCACTGATATCAAATATTTTAAAGTGCATATCATAGGGGTGTGTGTGTGTGTGTATATGTGTGACAGAGAGCTAGAGAGAAACAAATGTAGGGAGAAAGCAAGAGGCTGAAATTAGTTCCTAATTTAATGTGGGCCATATGATTGTCATATGGCAGTCTGGGAATGTTTTGTGAAGTAGGTAATGTTATTTTACTAATGTGTTGTATGACTACTGTAGTGTCATGTGACTAAATATCATTATGGATTTTCAGACATTGAGCAGAAGTGACTGTGAATGAAGAAGATGACTGCATGTATATAAGGAGACAGGATGTTTATTACTGGACTCATACAATGTCTTGTAGTAGTCCTTGGTCAGTAGAGAGAGAGAGAGAGAGAGAGAGAGAGAGAGAGAGAGATGAGAGAGGACCCCTATCCATGCAAGGATTCAGCACTAGGTTTGGCTCAGACATTGGCAGAAGTGTGTGAATGAGAAGATGATTGCATGTATATAAGGAGACAGGATGTTTATTACTGGACAATGTCTTGTAGTAGTCCTTGGTCAGAGAGAGAGAGAGAGAGTGAGAGAGAGAGAACCCCTATCCATGCAAGGATTCAGCACTAGGTTTGGCTCAGACATTGAGCAGAAGTGACTGTGAATGAAGAAGATGATTGCATGTATATAAGGAGACAGGATGTTTATTACTGGACTCATACAATGTCTTGTAGTAGTCCTTGGTCAGTAGAGTCCGTCGCTCAACTCTTGAGCGACGGTTCGGTTCAACTCTCTGCTTTCGGGCGGGAGGAACCCGAAGGAGGCTACACCGAAGGGCGGAGTCTCCTTCGGGGAGGTAGACCGGCCCTGAACCCATTTATACAGGTTCAATGGGTATATTTTTGGCCGAGCCCATGGGCTCGGAGTGCCCACGTTAAACCAGCCTTGTGCCACATGACGCCCTCGTGGGGGGGGGGTGACTAAATATAGTCCTTGGTCAGTAGAGAGAAAGAGAGAGAGAGAGAGAGAGCCCCTATCTATGCAAGGGTTCAGCACTAGATTTGGCTCAGAGCAAGTCAACTTGTCTAGAGTGAGATATATTACAATATTAAGGGGAAATAACATCTCACTTTTGCTAATCTTATTTATCTATCCATGTGCATATCTGAATGTTATGTGACTATATTATACAATAGGAGTACTTCTGCCATATAAGTGTAGGAGCTACCCAGTTTTCATTTTTCAGTTTTGATAGAGTCCAAAGCATCTTTGCATCCTTGTGGGTGATAGATTATTTTCCACCCTAAAACTCCTTTCGCACAGACAAAACATCGCAAGCCTCTCAATGCCCTATTGCTATTTCCATGGAAAGTGTCCAGACAAACTACATTCGTTAGTTTTACCAGTTCTAACCTTCACTGCTAAGATCTGCTAAACCATGCACATAGTAGAAAACTGTCCTCATTCCCTTTGTATTTCATTGGTGAGATGCTAGTTCTACTTGAAAGCTTCTTCTCACAAACTGTTGCGGTGTGGGGCCGACTCCCAAGGGGATGCTTACCTGATCACTACAATGTTGGCCTGTTCAAGTCTAGGGTCAACCATTATCTTCCCCACATATCCATATAAACTGTGCCTCTTAACACATTGATTCCCACACAACCCACCACAGTGTTTTGCTGGTATGTTTGCAAGGCCCACAAACCCTCTGGTGGGTCATTTTTCAGTTTCTTTTCTAAGAGGAATATTGGGAGTGAGATGCTATGATTAATTACTTATGAAATCATGGTACCTCGGAACCACATCTTTTTCTAAAAAAAAATTAAATATTTTTGATTTTTATCTTTTATTTTGTTTTCCTTTTGGAATCTCTATTGTCTTTTTTGGGTCATTTTTTTATTTTTACATACACAGAGCTGTACCATACATTCAGGTAAACTAAAAGATTGAGTAAACAGAAAACTTGATTGGCAAAACATTATGAAATTAAAAAAGTATACTTTATTTACTTAGGAAACCAAAGTAATGACTACAGCCAGTAAAATAAACACAAGAATTCTAATCGAATGGAAATCACATTCCTAATAATTTATTAGGAATGCGATTTCTATTAGATTATAATTCTTGTGTTTATTTAAAAAAAAACATTCCTAATGTCTGATTTTTTGAAAAGATATAAAAGAAAAAATATAAAAGCACATACTACTACAACACTTGAAAAAGTTGAATTGATTCTTATTTTATAATTCTCTTATTGAAACCCTCAAGGCAAAGGGAAGGATTACCTTCACATTTAATAAAAAAGTTATTTACTTTTGTGGGGTTTTATCAGCTTTCTTTGCACTCATTGTTTTCCTCATTTTGCAATAACAGGATTTAAAATATAGTGTTGAGGCCCTGGTACAACATGGGGAATGAAGCTTGGGAGCCAATGTGTTAAGTTGAGTGGCTCTTGGACCTTGTATAGAGTGAGTAAAAAAAAATTAAGAAATGTGTTAAATTTGAAAGCATTAATAGGAACCTTGTCTCTTCTACTGGCAGTTAATGTTTATATTACCTTATACCCTGGAACATATATGCAATATCCACCACCCTTAATTCCTGACACTGAATATCTTTCTTCTTGAATTTGTAAATAGCTTTTCTACTTTTTAAGCTAAAGAGTTGGACATGGAGTTTTTTTGTCATAAATAATGAACTTTATTTCCAAAGCATTTGTTTTTGAATTGTAGACCACCTGTCCTCCAGTGAAATACTCTACCTTGTAGTTTTGACCATGTCATATTTATTTTCCTGCCATCTGACCATTGTCACCAATTGAATCAAATCACTTGAATTTGTTGACACACTTTACTATGTTTGTTCTTATGTCTGATTGGCTGGTAAACACTTTCATGAAAAAGCTACTTCTCTTTATTTGCACACAAAGTTAATAAAAGCACACACATCTAAAAAAGCTCTCATACAAACACACATATACACACATGTGCAATTCAGTTGTTAAATATAATTTAATTATTCCATAATCTCAATCTTCTTTGGAATGAAGCATCATGGGTATTGTTGCTTATTCTATAAAATTGAGTTTATGGTGAAAAATATATAAAAAATTACTCACATTCTATTTTTAATATATCAGACTAATTTACATTCATGCATCTTTTTAAACAAGAAGGAATTTTTTGAAATTAGTTTAAGCCAAGAACTTACCAAGTGATATATAGTTTAATGCTTGGCACATATATATATATATATATATATATATATATATATATATATATATATATATATATTATTATTACCAAACATTAATTTTAGTGGATACCATGCTTGAGTAGTTGCAGTTTTTTAATAACTATGTCTACTGGCCTGTGTACTTGAGAAAACTTAAGAAAATGTGCTATAAAAAACAGAGTATATACTCAAACATGGATATCCACTAAAAATAATGTTTTAAGTAGTAAAAAATGTCTGTTAAAAATAAAAATCCATTAATTCTATAGCAATATATATGTTGGGATACAGAAAATGCTTATCTCCCTTTGGTGTAGATAAGTCATGTGGGTAATGACATCACTTCATACAGTGATTAAATCAGGAGTCAATTTTCAGTTTGTTTATAGCAGCTATCATGTGAGGCTGCTTTCTTTTAGCCTGGGCCAAAGATCCTAGGCCGAGGCTAAATCTGCCTCTTCCAGGAGCTTACAAGCACACGATGCCATTTCCATTTGAGAATATATGTTTCCCTGATATAGAAAGAAACCCCAGTCCTTAATTTGGGAAAACCCAAGGCTCTCTGTTTCCCATTCATAGAATCTGTCCTCGTGTGAAACATAGATAAATCTGGCTCATTTGAATCTAGAGACTTAAACATGGTTTCTCCAGATATAGAAGTATCTCCATATTATATGTAAAACCCTTCCTTTTTGTTTCTCCTTACAGTCTGCTTTTCTGTGTATATATGTGATATATTATTCTCAAAGTGGGACACATTTATATATGTACATATAGTTTTGTGTTTGTCTTAGTGATATAAAAATCTCTTTGGAAAAAAAGCATGTTTGTCATTCTTTTTCCTTTTAGTCATTCCATCCATGAACTACAGTGTCATTATATCATGGATATAATAATGCCATAACAGGGGAAATAAATGGGAGAATAAATTCCATTACTCTCTCCTGTTACATATATATATATATATATATATATAGATAGATAGATAGATAGATAGATAAGGCAAAAGTACAAGAAAATGAAATAACTGACCTCTTTCTAGCTTTGGCAGGTTGTGAAGCTATAATGAAAATTTCTGTTATGGCATACCCCAAACAATTGGAGAATTTTACTTTTGTTGAAGTTATAAAAAGAAGCTTACAACCTAAAAAGAAACTTGTCATAGTGGAAAGAGCCAAATTTTTGTCCATTAAACAGAAACAAGAGCAATCAATAATGCAATATCTTCACAGATTAAGAGAAGCTAGAAGATTCTGTGAATTTGAGAAACTTGGAACTCAAGATTTGACTATTGAGAATGAATTGATTCAATTACAGTTGATTGAAAGTATGGCTGAAACATTTCATAAATATAAAATATTGGAACAGTTGCAAGTGAATAATTTTTCTCTAACTCCATGTGTGGAAGTTATACAATAGCTGGAATTGATAAAAAATATAATTCTACTGAGAACAATGTTGAAATGTACAGTATAAAAAGAAAGGCAAGAAATGCAAATACTGTAACTATGAGCATGAAATTGACAGAAAAAAGTGCCCAAGTTTTGGAAAAATTTGCCATAACTGCTGAAGAAAAAAATATTTTCAGTCTGTATGCAAAGTTAAAAAGAAAGAAGACAGTATAGAAAAAGTGGAAAAAGAAAGAATTGGTGACATTTTTTTCAATATAAAGACTTAAGGAAAAAAATTCTTTTAAAAAAATTAAATTAAATGGCATGACATTTTCAATGCAAGTGAATACAGCAAGTGAAGCATTAGTAGGAATCTTGTCTCTTCTACTGGCAGTTAATGTTTATGTCCCCTTATACCTTGGAACATGGTCACTCTGATTCCAAGAAATTTCTGGGAACAAATGGGTAAACTAAAATTAAGAAAAAGTCATCTGAAATTGAGACAATTTGATGGATCATTTATAAAAACTTTGGGATACTTCAATGGAACTTTTGAAACCTGTGACTGATTTGAAATTATTCCTATTACAATAGTGGAATATAAAAAAATTAATGGACTATTAGGTATAGATGTTCTAAAGGTAGATACATTGAAATTAATCAGTAATGTAAACTCATAAAAAGTAGACAGGAGTGTTAAACGGGTATAAAGCGAGTATACAATTAAATAAAAATAGTACCCATTCTTATTTTGAACCTTGTAAATTACCTATTCACCTTCTACCTTTGGTAGTTGCTAAATTAAAGAAAATGGTAAAGGAGGGAATTTTGGAGCATGTTTCTCTAGGTGGCAGTAAATGGGCATCTCCCATTGTACTCTTACAAAAAACAGATGGGGATTTAAGAATATGTAGTGATTTTAAATTAGGCGTAAATCATAAAATATGCTCGGACTCTTTTCCTATTCTCAATAGTGAAACTGCTATCCACAAATTATTGGGTATAAAATGTTTTGCAAAAATCAATTTAAAATTGGCCTGCAATCAAATATAGATTGATGATAAATTCAAGAAAATTGCCACAATCAACACACCTATAGGATTATTAAGATGGATGAAAATGCCTTTGGGAGTGAAAATGGCAAGTGCTATTTTTCAGAAAGCAATGGAAATGTTAACTGACAAAATCAGTAATATGATTATTTATCAAGATGATATTTGCCTTGGTGCAATCACTAAAGATGAATTAAGACAAAAAAACAGAACATATGTTAAACAAGTTAAAAGTGCAGGGATGACTATAAACAGGGACAAATGTGAATTTGATTGTGATATAATATCATATTTAGGGCACCAAATTTCAAAAGATGGCATTGCATAAGATCCAAAGTTAAGAAAATTTCAGAGTTATGCCTACTAGTAAAGAAGAATTGGAATCCTTTTTAGGATTGGTTAATTTAAAAAGATTTTTTTTTCAAATATTGAAAAAATGGCATTGGACATTGTCTGGAGTACAGACAAAGCTCAAGAATTCTTATTAGACAAAACGTGTCTCTTAAAGTCAGACTATGAACCTATTGAGTTTATTTTTAACCCTAGAAAGGAGCTACCAAAAGTTACTTTTTCCAGATGGGCCATAAAATTCATGGCTTATGATTTTGACATTGAGTACATAAAAGGAAATACAATACCACATGTTGATGCACTGTCAAGATTACAATTTAATAAGGATCAAAAAGAAAAAAATGGAAATCTTAGATGAAGAAATATAACATTGGGTTGAAACTAACATATTGTCTCTATGAAGATTGGTATTGGAAATGCTACAAGATCCAATATCAAGCAGGATTGCTAAAAAAAATAAAAAGGAACAGGTGGAGTTATTGTTCCAAGGCTGAAAGACTTTATAAATAAATAAAGCATAAATTAGCAATGGTGTTATATGCAATGGAGATGTGATAATACCACCGGAAACAGTAAGAAGAGTAAAACAGTGTACATGATGATGTGCATCATGGGATAACAGCTATGCAGAGGAGATTAAAATTAGAGGCATGGTGACCAGGGTATTATGATATAGAAAGATAAGTACACAAATGTCAAAAATGTGCAGAAATAAAGAATTTTGACAAAGGAGACTAATGGCCTAAAGAAATGGAATCATGGTTTTGTGTTTTTATGGACCTTGCACGCATTAATGGCATGGAACTATTTCTAATTGTTGTAGATACCTTTTCAGGATGGCTGAAAGGTGTTAGAGTTAAGGATAGAAAAACAACTACAATAAAGCAAATACTAAAAGTGGTATTTTCTAGAATATCAGTCAATACACTAGGATTTTGTGATGATGTAATGGAGTGTGAATTTTTTTTTTTCTCTTCCACCGTATGAATCCGAATACCTCGTCGCCAAGTTTGTTATAGAGTGATTTCACAGTGGAGGCTTGTATTTGTACTAAATCGGTCCTAAAATAGGTTCGGCGTACAAAATGTTAGGAACTTGATATAATAGGTAATGACGCAGAGAAATCTAGTTGTGGTCGCTGATAGTTTAGTATTCAACTAACTGACGTCCGGCATCGACTGACTGAGCGACTCACTGAGTGACTCCCCGTTACTCCTACTACTCCTACTTATTATAGGTGGGAGAGTCTATTAACTATAGAATAGGTATGTTCCACTATAACAGATGAAGATCTATGTAATTGGTTGACGCAGATTGGCTGCTTCCCTTACAAAACACCACCATATCACCCACAATATAAGGGAATTGCAGAAAGAATGGCGCAGACAGAAAAATGGGATTGAAGGCATTTCTCCCAAATAGAGATACTATAGACAGTTACTTACCAAGGTTATTGCTAAGTTATAGGTTGATTCCACATGCAAAAAGATTGCAAAGCTCATCTGCATTAATTGAAAGACAAATAAGATCTCCATTAACAATGTCTTACTCAACAAATGAGATTTGGCATGGGAAAGACAAAGTAGCAATTCCTGAGAAAGCTAATTTCATCATGCAAAGGGGACATAACACAACCATTATATCAAAGAACGGAAAAAAAGTCTAATGACTCATTCTGGCCAATTAAGACCCAGAATGGAAGAGGAAGATATTGTGATGGAAGATCTTGACAGAGAAGAAAGGATGAGTTCTTCAGATCAGGATAATGCAATCAGACACAGAAGAAGATGAAATGAGACCAAGTTCTCCATTCAAAAGAACAGGACATAAACTTCAAGGTGGGGGAAGAGGTTGTAGAAGAAGTTTAAGAACAAAGTCATTAAACCATTTCATTTCAGGGAAGTGTAGTGAATTGGTGAATAGGATTTGCATATGTTATGTAGTAGAGATATAAAGTATGTAGTAAAGTATTTTGCATATGTTATGTAGTAGAGATATAAAGTATATAGTAAAGTAAGAGATGGGTGGAAGTTGACTACTGATTACATGTTGTAGAACAACAAAATACAACACCTCATTGTTTACATACTTAATATAACATTGATTTGAAATACACCTGACTGTATGAAATAAATGTATTACAAGAACAGTTTTTTGCAGCAATGTCAAAAAGTGTTAGTTTTGTTTCTTGACACTGAGTTCAATTGCTCTGAAAGCTGCTTTGAAATGAAGTAGATACTTGATACAGCCATTAACAAATTATCATATTTTCATTTGTTTACTCAAATTACATTATAGGCCAAACGTTCTCCCAAGTAATTTCCCAAGTACAATCATACCAATACAGAGTTTATAGATATTATATATAAAAATGAAACTGTGAAGAGCCACAATTGCCTATGATCTGAAGAGAGATGTTATTATATATAGTTGTTCTTATTGTCAATAATGTACAGGCATGGTGGAGTAATGGATAATGGCTAAGGATTGAGGAATCAGAGAGCCAAGTTCACTGCATTCACTAATGTGATAATACCCTTGGGAAAGGTATTAATCCATCTCCCCCTCCCCTTCAGCTATAGATAAATGGCATGACAAACTGGGCCCTATAACCTTGGTTGAACCATGACAGAACATAATGGACTCCTCAGGATTAGTACAAATGTTTGAAAAAACACAAAACTAGGACAACATAGTATCTCTGATTATGAACCATTCACCCATGGGTGTGTCACCTACAGCACTTTAGATGATTGTCCATAATGGTTCTTGAGTTTTGTTGATAGAGAGTTGGTAAAAAAAACACAAAATAATTTATGATCTTACCCTCCATTGTCAATACTATTTAAAAGACAAAATTTGAAATACATCATTTATTTATTAACTAGTTATATCTGTGGAAATTCTATAAGTGTTTTCATTACCTATTCCTACACTATACCTCCTTATTCACTATTCAATCAACATGATTTCTGCATAGCAACAGACACTAAAAAACTACTGCATTAAACACAACATTCTCATTGGTTAACACCAACCAATGAAATATCTTCCCACTAAAATCCAAATCTTTGGGAGCCAATCATCAGGTATAAAAACCCTGATCCCAGAGAGCCCAACGGGATAAATTACAAAAAAGAATTTCAGAAGCCACACAATTCCTCGTCACTCTGACAAATATCTCCACTATTTGTAGATTTCACATCACAAGAATACCTTATGAGAACACTATTGTGATATCCTGTCGGCACTCCCACATTTTTTAAAAACAACTGGAAGAAAAGGCTTAACCATAATCATTGTAAGACTGACTCAAGATATAAAAAGGCCTCAAAGACATAATTGAGGAAAATAAAATACTGTGATATGCCCCATCCTGAGGATCATCTGCTTGAGGCTGCACCCCACCATTGCATGAGAGAGTGGGAGATTGGTAGTCATACTGATGCCAGTGCAACTGATGGTTGCAGGGGCTGGGCAATTTTTGTGCTTTGTATATGTGCTTGGGTTCCCCACATTAAGTCCGACCTTGTGTTACATCTTGTCCCAGTGGAGACTCCAGGGTAAATAATATCTTCTGCAGCCCATGCCTGGGGAAAATTATCATCTCTCAGTTGTATCTCTGTCTTCAGGCAGAGTGTAGCTCTGTCTGTGGACAAAGATGCAGCTAAGGAAAATAAAATCTGTGGGGTGCCTGGATCCAAGGAACAGCTGTGTGAGGCTGCATCCACCACTAGAGAGAGAAGATTGGTAGTCATATTGATGCCAGTGCAACTAACAGTTGTGGGAGCTTGTCAATTTTTGTCCCTGGCCTGAGTGTATGAGCTCCAGTTTCCCACATTAAACCTGTGTGTCACATCTTGTCTTAGTTGGGAGACTTGGGTAAATACAATCTTCCATGGACAAGATGACTAGGATCAAAGTGTAGCATCTGTTCCAGCAGCCGGCTCACAGCTTCCGCCATCAGCAGCAGTTCCAGCCAGCTATCATTATCACCAGCTCACCATTGGCTGCTGCTCCAGCTATCTTCAGTAGGCTTCAAGCTCCTGCTGCTCCAGTCATCAGCAGCACTTCCAGTGAACCATTATTGTCTGAAGCAACTTGCCATCAGCTGCCATTTCCAGCTCTAGCTATTGTTGCCAGAAGCAACAATATGCAATAAACTGTCCTTTTCAGGACAACACTTTTTTTTTCAGCGACTACAAAACTGTCCTTTTCAGGACAACTCTCTTCAGCAACTACATAACTGTCTTTTTCAGGACAATGCTCTCCAGTGACTACAAAACTGTCCTTTTCAGGACAACTAGGGAAAGTTTTTGTGTGTCCAATGGTAGATAGAATTTGATCAAATTTTTTCTTCAATGGCTGTGTGCGATAGCAGTGATTTCAAAACACAGTGAACAAAGAGAAGGGGATCTAGAACTTATTTTCATCATAGTTTTTTTTATATAGAAAGATCATCATTGACTGATGCATTGTCATGGTAACATGTATCGCAGTTGAGCTGGTTCACTGACTGTTCCATTTTAGATTTTGTCCCTGACTGATCTGTTTCAGATCTGTTACTGACTGCTTATGGTGAGTCATTGATTTGCTGAAAAATTCTCAAGAATTTAAGAGTTTTGCATGAGAATGTACTCAGTAACCCAAGCTCTGAAATATTTTCAGGTCATTTGGAGTTCAACTGTGTGTACATTGTAGAGAGCACATAACATGACTTCTTGTATCTAATCAGTTTCCAAAAACCACTTATTTAATTTTGGAGCTGTGTTTGAACAGAATTGTAAAAATTTTTCACATCTACTGAATTTAGTGAGGTTTATTTGAGGGCATCTCTTACTTGTTTGTGCTTCACTTATTAGCCATAAAATGTATGAGTTTATATCCTATACAGGGGCCGACACTATTTTTCAGACACTTTATTTTTTCAAGTTTTAGGTAGCACAGGCAGTCTGTACTGTTTTAATGTAATGGCAATAACATTTAAAAACTGTTTCAATACTACAAATAGAAAAGCAGAATTCAAATTAGAAGTATTTTTATTTTTTTACAAATTTTCATATTACACAGGCGACAGTATTTTTTGGACATTGCAGAAACAATGCTAATAGTTTACGGCAGCACCCTTTTTTTCAATGACTTCTATCAGTCTATCTTCATAATGTTCGTAAATATTGATAATAATGTCTCTTCATGTTTCTAGCAGTCTATTTTTAGCATCTTGTATGCGCTGCCATAGTTCAGCCTCTCTGGTTATTTCTGGCCTGTCGTAAACAAGCTCTGCAAGCATTTCCCATAGGTTTTCAATTAAATTTAAGTCTGGACTTCTTGCAGCCATTCCAGAGTAGTTATATTTGCTTCACACATCCAATTTTTCACTGTTTGGCCACATGGATGCTGCAGTTATCTTGCTGCAAAATAAAATTACTTCCCATTTCTTTTTCTATGAGTGGTAGGGCTCTCTTTTCCAAAAGTTCTCTGTAGCTCAAGCTATTTTGACGTCCTTTTAACTACTCGAGCCACAAATTTCAATTCAAAAACACCATACTGCAAACCATGACTCCTCCTCCTCCCATCTGTCTCTTGTTGAGAATAACAGGTTCACCTTTTCTCGACCATGTACACCACCCATCAGGTCCATCAAACTTAAAACGTTTTTCATCAGTAAATATCACTTTCTTGAAGTCGACATGGTTTGTTATCCATCTTTTGCCGCTTCCCAGCCTTGCCTCCGTGTGTTTTCTCGTTAGTGCAATTCTTTTCTTGATTTTAGCATACTTAAGTCCAATTTCATGTAGCTTTTTTTGTACAGTTTGAACACTGACGTCAAGTTCACACTTCTCCTTTACTTTCTTTGCTGTCACCTTTTCTCCAGATGATAACAAACTCATAACACTCCTCTTCATTCTTCTTTCTGTTCTCTTGGAAATTGTTTTTTCTGTCCTCTCTTCTTCTTCTTCCGCTCATAGTCTGTACTTTGCATGTATTTAACTGTTGACTTCGGTAGCTTCATCTCAGCGGCAATCTTTCGGATACTGAGCCTGTCTTCTCTCTTCTTTTGGACCAAACTGATGACTTCTTTTGAATGCATTCTTCAGGATTTTAATACGTTTTCGCAGTGAATGGTAAAGATACTCAAATGTAATGGTCAGGGTACAATTTACCTGCAGAAAATTTGCAAATTGTAGACGTTCAACGACTAAATCATTAAAAACCCGGAATTTGTGTCATGTCCGAAAAATAGTGTCACCTAAGTTGAAGTAAAAATAAAGAAAACATGAAACCAAAGACAAACCCATCAATCAATTAATGGACAGTTACTGCTAAACTACCTACTCATCAACACAAAAGCTCTCAGCAGCAAAAAACACCTTTACGCACACTTTTCAAAGTGTCCCACAAATAGTGTCGGCCCCCTGTACAATGCCCTCCAGTGACTACAAAACTGTCCTTCTCAGGACAACACTCTTCTCACCCTCTACATGAGAGCATGCAGAGATATTTTTGCTTAGTGCACTGTAACCTTATTTTTGTTGATGTATTTTCTTAAACAAAAATAAACTTGGCAATATATATTTTACTCAAGTCTTTGTTTTGTTTGTTGTTGTCTTCCATCATACAATATTTGTTTGCAGGCCAATACACTACCCACAACACTATGAACCTTTCATCTGCTCAACTATGAATCCAGTGGGTCTTTCAGTTAAGTGCATTTCTCATCATCAAAGTTCTATTATGTATTCACTATCATGTTATATTTATCTAACTCAGTAGTAATCTCATATTATTGATTGTAGCAGAAGGAAGAAAGAAAAACCTTCACCAACGGATACAGAATGATGCAACAACAAGAAGAAGGCTACACAAACTCAAAATGTCTACTTTCCTCCTTTGTCCCACAGCTGACCACGACAGTGTTGACAATCCAATTTATTCATTATCTCATGCCTTGTCTCTTTTCTCAACCTGTGACAGTATCTTTTACTTTTTTCCTTTATCAATACCAATTTCTCTTGTATGTACATGTTTTTTTATTTAAATTTCTTACAAGCATGAAGGAGTTTCAGATGCAAAAAAAGCAAAAAAGCAACACATATATTTTTTTTTTGCTCTCTCTCTCCATAAAGAATTTGAATGTATTGTAATTTTAACACATTTTAATTTTCACTAATTATTTATTGATATCCAGCCAGCAAACATCTATTTCTTTTGTCCCCACGTCTTTCTCTCTCTCTCTCTCTCTCTCTCTCTCTCTCTCTCTATATATATATATATATATATATATATATATGTATATATTCATTTAATCTGGTTTTCTCTCCCTTTCTTGTCTGTCTATTTTTTCCTCTTTCACCCTCTCTTCCTCTTCCTTGCATTTCCCAATTCCTCCTTGCTTACTCTTATTATGTAGGTTTCTCGGTCAGAAAGCATGACTGATTCCAGCTTAGAAGAGCTAATGATATGCAATTTGATCTTAGGTAGAACAGTGTATGGTCATACATGCAAATGATAATTTTTCTTAATCATAACCTAGGGTAAATATTCAAAGTGATAATTTTTTCATATTTAGGATTGAACTAATCTTACATGGATTACTGGCTTAATAAACAATTACCTAACATACTTTAAATTATTTTATCCGAAAATGCCTCCATTCTTTTAAGGAATATTTTTTGAAATTGCACCGTTTAAGGAGTATGAGAGAGTTATTTGTCCTTGTTTGGTGACGGAAATCAATGTTAGACATTTTCCGCTGTAACGCAATCTGTGATTGGTTATTTTAGCGTTCAGTCCTTTCGTCGTAGCTTCGGAATTGTTCTTTTTCTTTAGTCGAAGTTAGTCAAGCTTACAATTATGAGTAGCTACCAATTATACAGAAACACAACCATAGGAAATACTTTGCAAGAAAGTCTGGACGAATTAATACAGGTAAAATGTTTCCGCATTGTTTATTTACACCACGGTCAATCCGTTAGAAAAAATATATAACGTCAGAGGAGGTTGGTGTTCTAAAGAAAGAAGTCCGTTGTAACCTAAAACAAAAATTAAAATATCTTGTATTATTTCTCACCTAGAAGAAAAAAATGCTGTTTTGGCAAGGAAAAGAATGCTTTAAACTTTTTCTTAAAAATAAATATTAAGTTTCGAAAACTTATAATTTTTGAAAAACTTTTATCGTACGGTATGAAGAATGACAGTATGATGAATTTGAATTATTTTAAGATTTTTTTTTGTTAGCACCGAAGAAAAATTTATAACTAACTTAAACTAACTAAACTAAAGGAATCACGACTTTTTACTTATTTTATTTTTAAATTTCTAATTTAATTAATTTAAGCCCAGTTTTTGAATTGTATTATAGCAAATTAACATGAAATATTAAAATTGTCTTCAAAATTATCATGAGGTATCGTATATTGCTTTTTTTTTGTTTACACGTTATTACCCATGTGTTTTAGACTTCACTTAAATAATGAAATAAAATTTAATTTAGATTTTGTTGTTGCTTTTGTAAGAAATTGCTACTTATGACAAGACCATAAACTGATTTGGGATAAAATACAAAAATCGCACTTTGTATGGTTCTCCCACACCAGAAAAAAAAAGTGTCATTGTCTCAGAAACTGCTTTTGAGAAGGTAGAGACATTTTTTTTTTTTGTCTTTGGTTCGTTTTTCAAATATTACCTCACTTAAGTTAAATTCCTTTACCTATCCAGTTTTTTTTATTCATTCATAAGTAAAAAAAAAATGTAGAGGTTCGCCTATCGCCCCGTTCATACTCCTTCCTCGTCTTTTGAACAGGAGTTGAGGTTTTTATCCCTTGTTTCCTGTTTAGAATTGGGCTTACGTTCCTTAAATTTTTCTTATTAGCTTTCACTCTTAGTAGCTAGCTAGCACCTTGCGTCTTGTGAAATTTCGCCTTCTTGGGGGTGAAATGATTAACCAAAAAATAAAATAAATGAATGAAAAATGTTGTAATTCAACTTCTGTGATCAATCAGAATTTGTGAAACCAAATTTCACATGAAAAGCTTTGGATTAAAAATAAAAGTAAAAATAGTACTAGTTCCATTTCTGCGTCAACCAAACTTTTGTTTTTTTAACAACTTTGGTCATGTTATTGTTTCCTGAAGTTTTTTAGATTATTATATTTTTCCTATATTTGCTTATCGAAATACAGAATCTTCCATTTTAATGTCCATAACAATTTTTTCTTTTAGTTTTCTTTACCTGCTCTCCTTTAAATTTGAAAAATAGATCAGAATTTAAAACGAAAGATAGCACTCGAAGTGAAATATATCTCTATCTATCTATCAGCACATGTTAAGTATTATGGTTCATGATGAAATGTGCGTGCTATGTTAGAGATGCGAAAAATTCACATGGGCCGCCGCCGTTTAAATAGCAAGTCGCTACCTCCAAAAAGTCGCTAAAAAAGGATACATGTGGAAAAAAAAAACTGCAGAAACTAAATGTAAAAACAATATTTGTGCTAAGTTCGAAGAAAGTTTTGAAAAAATATTTTTATCCTTTTTATTTTAAAGAACCTCGGAAATTTTGGTTAGAAACTGTCTTTCTGGTGTCAACGCGGGACTTGAATTGGTTCGGGAGATTTGGCCGTCTTTTCTTTTTGCGGTGAAAAACATTGACTTGAAAATTCTTGCAAAAATCTGATAATTGTCAGATTTTTAATGATTCTTTCAGGAATCCTGTTTTTTTTTTTGTTTTTTTTTTTAATCGATATCAACTGTCTGACCATTACAGAGTTATCGGACAAAAAACTGATCCTTTGGGAGAGGGTGTTGCAAAAAGAGTTTTCTTTTTTTTTTTTTTTTTAATAAAGAACATGTGGATATATCTTTTTATTTTATTTATTAAATTAAAGACAAAAATTTATGCAAATATCAGAAACATTTTTTTTATTGTTTTTATGATGAACAGGAACCCCTTTCTAATATGATTAGATTCTGACAAATTGTAATGTAAGGAAGATTTGGATAATGCTAAAATTTAGCAGCTAAATGTATTAAAAATTACCCCCCCCCATTTTTATTTATTTTTAAACAAATTGACCACTCTAATTAGGGTAAATTTGCTTAAGCTCCGGGCAAAATATCTATAAAAAATTTCCCAAATCGTCATATTTCCGTGTTGAACTCGAATTAACAATTAAATTGTGAAAAATGGAGGATGTATTAAGTGAATGTCAAATCGTTTAATTAATTAATTACATTTGTTTTGAATTATAATTTTGATTACTATTTTTTCCAGTGTGGTCAAATCACACCACAACTTGCTCTGAAAGTGTTGATCCAATTTGATAAGGCAATCAATGCTGCCTTGGCCAGTAGAGTTAGAAACAGAGTATCCTTTAAGGTTTGTACATTTTTACTTTTTATTTCCTTTCTTCATTCACCTGCTATCATTAGATGACAAAAATGCTTGAAATTTTAAAGTTCTAAATTTTCAGATGGTAGCTTCTGGTTAATTTACACAATTTGTTTAACATTAAAATAATTTATTTATATTGTTCAGACTGTTGTCTTCATCTTTCTCATATTCACATTTCCAAACTGAACCTTTTATTTTGTCCACCGGGATTGTTAATGCCATGCCTCAGTTATCTCCCTTTAGCCTCACCACTGCAGTTGCCAGGTATTGAACTCACAACACTTTGGATGGAGTCACTGGATCCAACCAATGCTTTTATCAACTGGGGGTGTATGAATCTTTGGTACTTATAAACTTAATTTTTTGGTAACTTTTTTTTTTTTTTTCTAACCAGAGCTCATATTTTATTTATTTTTTTTATCTTCCAGTGATGTTTTGTCTATTATTTCAACCTCGTCCCACAGGGAATGGTGTTCTCCCTTTTCCCTCTATATGTGGTCAGCTATGCCTGATTTTTCTATTTCCCCTCATGTTATGACTTTACGATGTTCCCTTAAGGGGTTTGCCTTTTTTTCTTTATATTTGTTACCACAGCTGCATGGGATGGTATACATGTTCTCCTCTGGAGGAGGGGGGACTCTTACTTGGAAGAGTTATCTGTAAAGTGTTCAACCACTTTTGAAGGTCATCCTGATGTCATATGGACCAGAGACCTTTTGTACTTTTTCTGATAATCCTTTCACATAGGGTAGGCAGACTGAAGCTGTTTTCTGAGAGCTGTTGCCCTCTTGTACTCTTCTATTCCAGTTTGTCAGAGCTGCTGCCATATACTCAGGATAGTTGTTACATTGTAGGCTACTGCTTATAGTTACACTTCTTGTTCATATGTCTCTGAGTCACCACTTATGACTTTTGCTTGATGTTGTGAGCCATGGACGGTCACTTTCTTTATGGGTGGTGGGAGTTGAGGTATTTTCTGGTGAATGTTGGTTTGCGGTATACAAATGTCTTGAACACCTGCTCTGTTTGAGATATTAGTACATCCAGGAATACTAGTTGTCATTTTTCCTCTCCATTGAGAACTGTATCAATGATCTTATCGAGTTCACATGGTCCAGTAGGTGTATTTTCTGTATCTGTCATAAGGTTAACTTGAGTGATGTGGATTCTAGTGCCATTTCTTTGCAGTATTCCATGTATATGTTTGCCATTGCTGGTGATAATGGTGTGTCCATTGCTAAGCCTTATATATATATATATATATATATATATATATATATATATATATATATATATATAGAAATAATTCCAAGAGGATAGAATCCAGGTAGAACTCAATGTCCAGGACAGAGTAAGGATATAATAAAATGGCTTAAACACTAATATTCCATGGTCATAATTTATTACATTGGGATCATAAATACGATCCAATTCATCAGACCTACAAATTCCAAAACTAAATTTAATCAACTTTATGGAAGGGTTTAAAGGTATCATTAAATAGGTTGAGTGTGATATCCAAAAAGTTGACTATTTTCAGGTTGGAACATATTTCAATCTTAAGGCCCTAACTATCTTGTTAGCTGGAAGTCAAGGGACCATTGCTATTAGGGACAAAGATTAGGCTGTCATCTCTATAAATACTGACTTGGTTAAGGCTAACTACTCTACTCAAGGTGTCTAGAATATATATGCCCACTAAATCTGCAATTTGGGCAGAATCGAAAGCTCCCATAGGTACATCGAAACTTTCATTATTCTTCTTCACCCAAGTAGCATCATTGTATGTAAGTATTGATCTTCTTGACGCTAAAATTTTGAATTTGTAGGTCTGATGAATTGGATTGTATTTATGATTCCAATGTAATAACTTATGACCATGGTGTACTAGCGTTTAAGCCTTTTTATTATATATATATATATATATATATATATCTGATCCCATTCTGAAGTGTGTCTGTGTACAGAAAGTCAGCATCTCTGTCAGGTTATCTATTGGTATACTGGCGCATTTTCCTAGGGATAAGTCCGAGGCCAGTCTGTTCCTGACTATTGATAATGCCTCCTCTATGGGTTCAGTTTGAAATTCCAATCAACTGAAGAAGGATAGATTGTCATGAATATGGCCACAAAGATGAGGACAACAGGCCAAACAATATAAATAGTGTAAATAATTGCAATGCCTCATCTCAGGAATATAAACAAATATTAAAATGATTTATTTGGAAAAAAAAATTTTGAATTGCATGGCATAATTTCCATGGTCAGAAAATTAATTTCTTTATTCTACCACCACTCTCAGCCTGTACTATGGGTGACATAAATAATAAAAATATTTTTATATCAATTGGTGTAGATTGAAATAAAAGTGGATAAAGCAGCCATTTTTACCTCGGCAATTAAGATAAGTTTGATAGACTGCCTGTGGTGTTTCTATCAATTGGAATGTGTAGAGTGGAGTGAAGATCTGTGTGTAGAAGGGTAGGAAAAACTCAGTAAAACTCTTTTTTTTTTGTTTTTAGGCTTTATTTTAATGATTTATACAACTTTAGGAAATTATTTTTAAAATAGAAGTATTTATTAAATAAAATAAGAAATCTAACTATATTCCCATAAAGTAGTACAGCAGTTCACAAATAATTTTCAAATTTGATGCAGTTTAATTCTGTGATTTATCATGGAGGCTATCAAATACATCAACAAAATAGTCTAAGTTAATTCTCTCTGCTTACAAACTTTCAGTTGCTTACCACCACCACATAAGACAATGATAAATGAGGATGAGGAAAAATAAGTTAATGCATTTTTCAGTATGAAAGTACTACAAGTATTCTCAACTGAAATTCACTTTCATCTTATTTTACAAACTGATAATCCATTTTGCCTTTTCCATAAATACAGCTGTATTTTTATTAATTTTTTTAATGGATACCTGTATTTGAGTAGATGCCCTGTTTACTTTCTAAACAGTATTTTTGTCTCCCGACCTGCACATTCAAGAAACGATAGATTAAAAATAAATCCATTAATTCTTTAGAAATTGCTTTGTTTCAGATAGAAAACTGAGTAGTTATGACTTTTGAAGAAATCTGAATGAGTAAAATGTGCTTTAGACAAATAGAACCTTGCTCTTCATATCTGAGTGGTTTCTCCTACAAACAGGGGTGCAAGTTCAGAGGGCACATTTTCTTTAATACGTTTTACAAATATGCAGACTGGTAGTTGAAAAAAAAGTACTGTTTAGAATATAAATGGAGTGTCTACTCAAATATGAGACAGCCAACTCTGACACTCATGGTAGTTCAAGTACAATGAATGTTTTTCAGGCATTATAAAACCAAGATTTGCAAAATTTGATGTTTAATAATTTCTCACCTGCCAGAAATAGTTTATTGGTGTAGAAATATTAGTGAAATCATTGGGTGGTTCAAATTTGTTATACAAGATTGTATATGTGATGATTAGGATGAAAATTTTGCATATCCCCTAATTATATTAAGTTTTGCCTGTCTCCAGTGTGTTGGGAAGTTCTAAGGATTTAAGGAAAAATTGGAAGGTTGGTAGATTCAACTTGTTTTAATATTGCTTTTACTATAAGTTATAATTCTCCATGTATTTTTTGAGTTGAATTGTTTCCTTGAATGGCAACTCATTAATCTTTATGCATTAATGTGGGTGTCCTCCAGGGCTCTATCTTTGAACTTACTTTGTTCCTTATTTTCATCAGCGAAGTTCCTGATATCATCAGTTCCAAACACTATCTATCTGACACAACTATTTCCTCTTGCCTTAACAGTAAGTCTGTTTGATGAAATCAAATTGGCAGCTGATTTCCAAAATAAACGTCAATCTGTTGACTGGTGCAAGAAATGCTTAATTTTTAATGACTCCAAAACAAAACTTCCAATCATCTTAGAGAATTTTTTTCCATAAGCATGACTGATGCTAGGTTCCAGGAGAGCAACTTGTTGCACTTTCTCAGTTTCATGTTTTCCATTGACATTAAGTGGAACATTTATATTGAATTAATTGCTATGAAAGTCTGTCCACTGTCATGCCAGATCATTTTTCTCACAAGAATCTATCTTGCATATTTATGTTTACTATTTGTTCATGCATTTAATATTGTTGCCATATCTGCTCTGGTGCTTCTGTGCTATATATATATATATATATATATATATATATATATATATATATAGAATCTCAAGAGATTCTTGACAAAATCCAAACAATCTGCAAAATTGTCAGTCCTGATCTAGCATCTTGGATTCCCTTACTTTCCCCTTTGCTGTAACATAACATCCCTGTGACTTTTCTGTAAATGTCTTCATGGTAATTGTTCTGATAAACTTTTCTCTTTAGTATCTCAACTTCATGAATTTAAGTGCAGTACTATGTTGGCAGTTAGGTCTTCAATAATTTTCACTGTCTAAATTACTAGATGTAACTGTTAATTGTTTCTTCTCCTGCACTTCTCGTTTGTGGAACTCTCTTCCAGTTTTTAGTCAATGACAATTGTCAAAAGATTTTAAATGCATCCTCAATAGTCATCTGTCTTGAATGTTATTGTTTTATTTTTCTTGGTTTCTTTCACTCTCAGTAACCCCCTTGCATTTTAGTAGCTTTTATCACCTTGCTTGGGAAATCCGATGAAGAGAGTAAATGGTTAAAATAAAATGATTGAGGACCAGTCTTACAGGGGATTGTTTTCATGGCATTAAAAAAAGAAAAAGTTATGTGCCACATCTGCAAAAATTTACTTCCAGATGTGTTCTTTTCTTATAACCTGTACAGGCTGCAGCAAAAGTGTGTGTGTGTATATTTACCTGTTTTATGAAATATATAATAAAAGTGAACTTTTTAATTTTGTGCCTGAAGAGAGAAAAAGAAAAAAAAGTATTATTTTTTTTTTTTTTTTTATATTATTATTTTCCATGACACTGCTTTTATTTTTAACTATTCTTAGGCAATATTTGTTTTAAAAAGCGATGATTAGAATTTTAATAAAACCTAAACATATGAAAGTGGATTTATACATTTTTCTTTCTTCTTGAATTTAGAACAAAAAATATTGAACACTATTAGATTGTTTATAAGAATTTTATTTTTACAACATTCTAAAAAAAAAAAAAAGCTAATACAATTAAGACTGATAATTATTAGTCTTAACAATTGTATTAGTTTTTTGTTTATTTTTTTATAAATTTTGCATTGCATTAGTGACTAATGCAATATCTATCATTTACCAATTTATAAAGAAATAAATATGAAAACAATTTTTTATTCATAAATTTATAAACATTTGGTAAATATATGAACCGACTATAAGGAAATCCTCATTTGCTATTTTATAAAGTTTGGATCAATTGTCAATTAGCTGATGTTTTGCCAACCATTCCAATAAGCAATAAAGTGTAAATCTAAAGTGTTTATTATTTTTGTTGACAATTCACAAGAACAAAGAAAATGTATAAATTCACTTTTATATGTTTAGCTTTTATTACAATTCTAATCCTTGTTTGTTTTTTTTTTTTTGTTTGTTTTTTTTTTTTTTTTTTTTTAAACAAGCATTGATGTGAAGTTGTGTTGTGGAAGGGGAGTCCTTTTGGCACTTTTTAAAATTTTTTATAAACTCTTAAGGCAAGAACTAATTGTTTTCATTTTCTTTTTATTACCAGGGTCACCTTAACACTTACCGGTTTTGTGATAATGTATGGACATTTGTATTAGAAAATGTTGAATTCAGAGAAGTACACGAAATTGCCAAAGTAGACAAAGTGAAGATTGTCGCTTGTGATGGAAAAGGAGAACCCCAAAAGTGAAAGGTTTGTAAGTCAAAACTTCTTTTCAGCAATAGAAAAACTTCTTAGTCATAATTTTAGGCTAAAGGGGGTTACCTAATATGTATCTGTACTTATTTGAATTACATTTTTTATTTTTAATTAAACACCTATAATCAAATTTGACTAAATCTTAATTCTACTGACATCAGTGGGGCTATACAAAAAAAAATTAAAGTTACTAAATGTTATTTTGCACTGTATTCAAGAATACAAATAGAAACCAAGTTTTAACAAAGTATCCATTTAGAAATGAAAATAGCATTCTTTTTTAATATTGGAATGAGTGAAGACTTTTATACAATTGTAGAACATGTGAAATGAAACTCCTCTTTACTGCCAAAAAAATAAAAGGTAAATGGAAACAAACTTCACTTACTACAATTTCATAAAGATTTGTCACTATAGTAAACTTGTCAACATTCTTCTATTAGCCAGGGATATGCCAAAGTTTATATGTGAACTGTTTGAAGTCTTGTATTCCTGCAATGTATACAGCTTGGTGTAAAAACCAGCCCAAGTCCAATGTTATACCTTATAGCACAGATATTAACATTGATAAATCCTTTGCCAAGGGAAAGAAGAAAATTGTCAAATTCATAGCTATAGTTCTAAAACTTGTTGCAGATATTGAAGTTAATGAGATCAAAGATACTGGACAAATGTAGAAGTTAGGTATTTGAAGAAAAAGTAAATACACTGAAGTTCTTTAAAAAAAAAAAAAAAAAAAGAAAAAAAAGAGCATTGTATATTGGCCTTTATGAAAAATTCAATGAAGCCAGAAAGAATAGACTGAAAGTGAACTTTGACTAGTTGTATATGTATGTATGAGCAAATACATGCTGAGCTGACATGACATTTTCAGTGAAATGCATTCAAAAGACCCTGGCCAAGCTGTAGATGGTCTCATTGAAAATATCCTATTTTGTGGTAATTTAAAGAAACAGACTAATTCCCTATTAGAGGTTCATAAATGTGAACATACACTTTTATTTATTTATTTTTTCTTTTAACCTAGGATGATTTTAAAATATTAAAGCAGTTTAGTTACATTTCAAGTCACCTTTTTAAAGTGCCAAGCAACTTGTGTACTAATTCTTGTGCAATCTGTTTACTGGTCAAAATCTTGAGTTGAATATTGAAAGAAAGGGGGGAAAAAGAGAAAAACTCATGTAGTTGACTTGAGCACATTTTAACAAACCACTTATTCCCATTGGGACAATTCCAGTTCATATGAGAATGTTTCACTGGTTTGTATTGTTGTAGTTTTGTATACAGAAATCTCTCGATTAGTGCAGCTAATCTAATGTATATATTAAAAATATGTACTAATTGAAAATGCATCAATCAAATATAACTTATAGGAAATGTAATTGTTATATCAATTAGTCTCGTTCACAATTAATTTCTAATTTGCATATTTTTTAATTACAATATAGGTACATATAAGAAGATACAATAAAAATACCATGAATTAATGTCTATTAATCTGATATTTTTTTGAAAACTTATTTAGAGTGGTTTGAAGCATGGTATTCTTCTGTTCTTCATATAATTGGCAGTACTGAGAAATTGCTCCTATCAATATTCTAAACATATCATTAGTATTTTACGCTGAAAATTTTATTTATAATCTTTCCATAGTAAATGCATACATTTTATGTTTTGATATATTTTTTTAATAAACTTAAATTTCTGTATCTAATTAAATTTTTTTTTTTTTTATACACAGATCAGAAATTTTTTAAGATCTTCAAAATAAACATGAAAAAATAATCAATATGTATTTTTATTGGCTTGTATTATAAAATGTATGTATTTATAATGTAACTGTTTATTTTATTTATTTATTTTTTTTTTTGTACACTACTGTAATTAATTAGATAATGTAATATGAGATAAACAAAATAGTTACCCATTTTTAAATTTTCTAAAATTTTAAATTAATCAGTAACTATAAAAAAACATTAATTTTCAATTACTGTGGTTTAACTGAATGTTTTACTGCACTAATTGAGTATCATGTATGCACTAATCTAATTTTGATATATAAAAATTTCAGAATACTAATTGAGTGTGCATTAATTGAGGGATTCCTGTATTTTTCACCAGTCTTAAATATATACATGGTTAGTAATGTTGGTGTAATTATATTTACATTTTTAGTGATTTTTCTCTTGATAATAAATATTGAGAATATTCCAGTCAGTTCTCTTAAGCAGTGGGCTTGCAAATGAAGATTTGACATTTTTGGAACATTTCCTCAAGTGATATATGCTATATCTAGTGTGAAAAAAGACTGTTTTGGAATTTTAGAATTAGTTTTAACTGTGTTCTAATTCCAAATATTTGTCAAGTTATGACTGAAGTTAAAATTTGTGCATATTTTATTTACTTTTACATTATCAGTTCTCGACAATTTGATTTTTCTGCTTCTTGTTGTTAGGAAAGCTTTTGGAATCTTAATGAAATGAATGTGACGCAGGTTTAATTCAGTCAAATTAATACTTTTTTTTTTTTTTTTTTTTTTGCCTGTTTTTGTCTCTGGTCCTTCGCACCCTTAACTTTGAATTTTAACCCCAAAAATGCCTTAGACAATTTTTTTTTTTTCCTTTTTAGCATAAATTCCCAAATATTAAAACACTTTAAATCTGCAAAATATAAGAATTCTTCAGATGGTCAAATTAGTATACTGGTTTCAATAAAGTTTCCATTCTGTGAACATTAGCTATTAATGTTTACTGCTCTTATTCCTTAGACTACAATTGAACATATACTGAATATACATAAAGAAAAAAAAAATTGGCATTAATTTTTAGATAGTTCTCAAAGTTTCTCAACCTTTCAAAATTTCATTGATATTTCCAACATTTTCTTTTAGGCTGATATATAATGAAGGAATGTGTATATTTTTTTTCTTTTATCTTGAGTTATATATGCATATTTGTATCTATTTCTATTAAGCTTTGACTTGCTGTCTTTTTCAGATGCAGGGACCCCTGCTCCCCTCTTTTTTTTTTTTTTTTTTTTTTTTTTTTTTTGAGATGCAGAGAAGTGGGGAGAGAGGAGTCTTCATTTTTTCCCTCCTCTCCTTTTCTAAGTCTTATAACAATAAAATGGTCTGAATTTTTTTTTCTTCTTGAATGTGGAGTGGGGGGGCCCTGATCCACAAAATACTCTTCTTTCAGCTTGCAATTTTCTCTCTCCCCTCTTCATTTCTGGTCTCACTTAAAGTTCTGGACCTTACCAAGATTGGACATCAGACATCATATGACAATAGTTCATCCTTCAAATAATGAGCCTCTGCTTTTTATTTGATTCTAAATCATATTTCATGTATAATTCATTATTTGTATAAAATATGCAAACTCTGTGCTTAATGACAATTTTGTTTTTTTCTGTTGACAAGAAAAGTTTGGTTGCTTCTCTTAAAATATATTGAATGTTTCAGTGTAACTGCACTCTTTAAACTTTTCTGTTGGTTATATTTGTTTTATTAGACAAGATTAAGATCTTTTTAGCAATGCACTTATATATAGGCTGTAATGAATGTATACACATGTGGTTGCATCTACTCTCTTACAAGTATTAGCAAAAAATAATTTGTATAGCCAAATTTTGTTACTGAAATAAAACCTGGTATATAATTTGAGTTCATATTTTGAAATTTACTTTTAGCAGTAAAATAGGACATAACGAAACTTGTGCATTATTGTGTATGCTACAATACTGAGCAATTCTTAAAAACATGTCTGAATATGAATTTTTATTTCAATATTTGTTTCTTGTATTAGAATGTATTATAATATTAATAAAGAACTTTTGGGAGGTAGGTAATGTAAGTTTAGTTTGTCTTTTTCTCAATATTCAGATGCTAAATACCAGCAATGTTTCACCTTTGCCTTAAATCAAATGAATTCAAATCATGCATTGTTATTTATACTTAGTATATGATATATATTTTTTACAAGTGCATGACTATTGGTATATAGTTTTTTTTTTTTTTTTTTTTTTTTTTTTTTTTTTTTTTTTTTTTTGTTTGTTTTGTTTTAAACTGAAAGTAAGAATGTTGGTGTAAATAGTTGAATCATAATTAGAGAAAACCTTCATGTGATTTTGCTGAGGAAGATTGCAATAAACATGGCCTTGTACTAAGAAAAAGTAGTTATCAGCTATTTTTTCCCTCCTTCTTGTGAAAGAGCAGTAAAGAAATTTACCAACATAATGTCTAGCACAAAATAAAAGATTTCTTTGATTGCTTGTCACCTAACAAACCTTGGAATATTATTCTAGGTAACTCTAACAGTTCCCAAACCATTGATAGTGAATTTGATTATCACAAATGGTGTCACTAAAAGAAATACAACTAGTTTATTTTTATAACAATATATAATAGTCTTAAAACGAATGACAGCCAGGTTTCAGCAGCTGTAACAAAAATGAAAAGCTTAGGAGAGTGCAATCATACATGACAAGCAGCAGTAGCACTCATCAGCAGGCAGGTTATAAGGCTCCATGTTATCCAATTGTCTCATGGGACAATAGTTTAGTGGATTAAAGCATTGGTTCAATGAATTTGATGACATAATTGTGTTCAATCCCTGGGCTGGGTATTGTGTACTTGTCCTTTGTATAACAGGACAAGCAATAACTGAGCAGTACTAAAAAATAACTAACTAGACAATATATCCCTAGATATGTGAATCAAGGACAGTCTGGTAGATGAAATGAAGAGTTCAGTTTGAAATTCCCCTGTAATCTGGATCGACATACACCTGGTGGAGGCCAGAGGGCACAACGGTAGAAAATGTGATTACAACAAAGAGGACAATGGTCCACATGTAAATAATAAAAGCAACAGTATGACCTAAAAATAAATTTATTATAGAGGTTTTATACAAGTATTATAATATAAAAAGAAACTGATTTGAATATTATACTGCAAATTCCTCAGATTTAATTCCACAGCCTCATGTATTTAGACAATCAGTATGGTAAAAATGTATGCTGTCATCGATGTTTAAAAACTTTTTTTATACAGGGTGTGGCAGAAATACTTCCCACATAATGGTAAGATATCAGCTAGAGGAAGACGCAATTGCCACTGTTTTACCATTATGTGGGAGTTATTTCTGCCACATCCTGTAGTTCTTTCTTAGAAACAACATCAACCCTTCACAAATTGAAATCCTTGCTCACACAAATAACCTTCACCAAAACTTATTTTGATGAAAAATATACAATTTTACCCCCCCCCCTTTTTTTTTAAATGTAACTAAATTTTGTGTGATAGTAGATTGCTAATCTGCAGGCAGAAAATCTTGCATTATGTGTTGAGATTCTTAATGCTGTGTTAGTAACCTTGGATTTTCAAAAATGGATAGTACCTTGGTGTCTTCCTACAACACCTGCGCTACATTGTGTGCCACACATTCTCACCAAGTCAGGAGAATAGTGGGAAGGAGCAAAAGAAACAAGTTGCCAACTAGGAATTATGAGTACTTGAAAAATTTTGGGGGTAACAAAACACCCCATGTAACTGACACAGAGTTAAGTAGTCTTAAGGCAGAAAAATCTTTAGTTTTCATGGCTTGAAAAAAAGTAGCCATTGAGTAATGTTCCAACTTTTATTCATATAATGTAGGGAAAATAAAAATGTCTGTACAACTATTATTTTTTTTTTTTTTTTTTTTTTTTTTGCAATGGATTTGAAACATTGCACACTTTGGTAAACAAAATAGCAAATTTTTTTCTTTGAGTCAGAAACCAACTTAAATTTGGGACTTTTTCTTTTATCGTCAAGTTTAGTACTTTAACTTTGTTTTTAACAATTACATTAAGAGACAGAAACAATAGTCAACAATAATGAAAGAAATTACTTAACTCATCAGAATTCAATTTGTTTTGGGGCTGATCTGAAGAGGAAAACTAGATTCATGTTTCAATATAAAGATATGAACAAGGAAAGCAAAAACATCTATCACTGAAGAATTGGATTCATAAATTGAAATAATGAAGACACTTTCTTCCTGCATAAATTTATTTTTATCACTTTATTAGCAAGTAATCACTGGGTGAGAGTGACTGTTTCCCATAGCATGGGAAACATTCAAATGAATGATTTCTCTGTTCTGGTTACTGGTCATCAAGTGTCTCTTTAGGGAAAGACTCAAGTAGAAAATTCATATATACAAATCCATGCAGGATCAACATCACCAGGAATAGATTGGTTTAAAATTGGGGATTTAAAAAAAAAAAAGAAAAGAAAAAGTCTATTGAATTTCAGCACCAAAATTTAACAAGTTGCAGATGAGATTGAGTGATGTGAATTGGTGATTTAGTAAGGTATGCCAAAAGATTTTTTAAAAAGAAAAAAAGTAGGCTTTTTGGACTTGCCCATTATTGACATAGAAATATCCATTCTTGCATACAAAATTATTAAAGATAAAATTTTTATATATATATATATATATATATAGCAATTTCTAAAAATATTTTTTTTAAATCCAACATTTTTATTACTCCCAAAATTATTTTTAGTGGATGTTCCCATCTGAGTAGCCACTCTTTATTTCAAACAGTATGTATTGTCTACACTGGCCTGCATACCAGAGAAAACTTTAAAGGTAAATAGAACCTTGCTTGATTGTGAAGCTCTTCACACCCAAGAGGTTAAATGACACTTAATCAAACGGTGTTTTCTCCTGAAAATAGGGATGCATATTCAGATCCCTTCCCAAGGGCACATTTATCATTAATAAGTTTTTCCCAGTATGCAGGCTGGGAGGTAAAATAGTTTATTTTAAACTGAGTCTATTCAAATATGGATACCCATTAAAAATAACATTTGAAGTAATAAAAATGTATATACAGGTTGTGGCAGAAAAGCCTTCCATAAAATGGTAAGACATCAGCTAGATGAAGACACCATTGTCTTTAATGTTTTCCCATTATGTAGAAGGTATTTCTGCTGTACCATGTATATATAATGCTTACAATAAGCTTAGTTCTGGCACAAGGCTGTAAGTGTGGATCATCTACTAAAGAGTGAATTCTTTATTGTCGTAAGGGTGTGCTAAAAAAAAAAAAAAAATTTCCTTTTTCATGGCGAAGCACTATTTACATATATGTAAAATATCTTGTCCATGTGATTGAATGAGCTTTGATTCTGTGGTTAATATTTACTAAGACAAGCAATTACTAATAAATCAGGCTTTTTTTTTTTTTTTTTTTTTTTAAGAAAAAAAAAACACTGATGATAGCCAGATTTTAATTTTTCAACTTGAAACCTTTGCTATGCCATCAAGTGGGAGAAAGATCAAAATGAATGCTTGTAGAATATGGAGCATTCTTTTGTGAATTATGTTTTTGTTGTTTTTTAGATTTTCTAGTATTACAAAATTAAAGAGAAAGAAAAATACAAAATAATCTTGCTATGTTCAATATGAAATCATTTTACAAAGGAAATAAATTTTGTTCAGAAAATGAGGTTTCATTTAAAGTTTAAGGAAAAAAAAATACACACTTAATACCATCTCCAGTTGATATACAGGTTTATGGATTTTTGATGTCTTAACCTTCAATCTACTGAAGTTTATATTAAGAATGAGTAGATAAATAGCAGTAATCATTAGAAAGATGGAAGAGAAGAGGCTTGCCCAAAGTCAAGACACATTCTTGTACAATCTTTGTTTGCTCATGATGGCAACATAATTTAAATAAGCAGCATTGAGCAATGTACTTAAAGTATAAATTATTTCTAAATCCTTACCAAAAAAAAAAAGAAAAAAAGTCTCTACTAATGACCAACATATTTCTGTTTCAACCAAATATTCATTTTTAATTTTATAAATAGAATGATCACAATCTGAGTGTGTACCTTTAAACTTGCCCAACATTTTGAATTTTAATTAATCAAATTATCAGTCAAACTGTCTTTATTCTTGCTTAAATGTTTACTGTTTTCAGGGCAAATAGTTAACCAATTAAATAAAAATGTGTAGATTTTTTTTTTTATTTGTGGTGAATTTCTCTAGAGATTTACTCATGTGTGAATCAAATTTTCACTTCCATTGCCGCTTTTTAACATGACACATATTGAAAATTTGATGAGACTAGACAAATTCATTAAAATTTATTATTCAAATATAAACAAATATGGATTTAAAAGTGGGAGTTGAGTAGCAGTGAATAAGTCAAACTGATTCATGTAAAAGTTGGTATTAGAGGCCAGCAAAAAACTTTTTTTTGTAAAAACTTTATTTACATTGTTGTCCTCATCTTTATTGTCATATTCACAACATTTTGGCCATTGTATGCTCCAGCTTTCTTCAGATGATATACATTGGAATTTCAAACTGAACCCTTTATTTAGTCCACGGGGGTAGATTCTTCTAGTTTCACAGGATATGCATTTTCTGGATATCTTGGTTTCAGTTAATTCCCTTTAATAACTCAATTCTCCAAGTTTTTGTTCTTAACTGCTGTGGCCAGTTATTGAACTCACAATTCTTTGGTTTAAAGACACATGGTCCAGTGGATAAATCTTAGTTGAGGTAATCCAGTGACCACAACAGAGGTGAACAAAAACTTGGAGAATTGAGTTACTAAAGGGAATTTACTGAAAACCGAGATATCCAGAAAAGGCATGGCATGTGGAACTAGAACAATCTACTGCAGTGGACTAAATTAAGGTTTTGGTTCGAAATTCCAATGTATATCACCTGAAGAAGGCTGGAGTGTACAATAACTGAAATGTGAATATGACAAGATGAGGACAACAGTTTGAACAGTGTAAATAATTACAATACCTCATCCCAGAAATATAGACATATGTTTATTTTCTTTGTATTAAATTTAGCTCTCGTCACAGTGGGAGATGGGCTTTGCCACATACTTACTCCAGCTGTTATGATGCAATATTTACAGTGATTTTGGCAGGAATATTTACCTTAATACAATGAATGAGAATATATAAATTCAGAACAAATGCAATTATAGACAATGTATTGTCCCTACAAGTTAACGACTAATTGTAAACAGTTACAAAGTGTATACTTTGGATGGATTTTTTTTTTTCTGTCATTGATTTTTGATTATAACTTCAATTCTTTTTAACCTTTAGCACTCTGCATTATTAATATTACTTCCATTTCCATTGCATTCTTTTTCAAGGCCTCTCAATTGCGTATCCTTATTGTTTCACTCAAAGTTGTTTTCTGTTACCATAGCAGGATATGACAACACAACTAAGAAATTAAACAAATTCAAATTCAAATTCAAGGATCAAAATCCCCTTCCGTGGCAGGATAAATTTTTTGTAAAGCAAATGAAGAAATGTAAACATATAGAGTGATAAAGGTTAATGATTGATGTTATTAAATAGAATTGAATTCTAGGAAACTTGTAGAGGATCTCCCTTATATATTGCTTCTATGCCAGCAACCAGACTATTTGTGACTAGTAGGTGGGAAAACTGCAGGGAAATTTGGATTCATGCCTTTCCTAAAATATTAACACAAAATGAGACCAGCAGTAAAGGAAAATGCTAAAATGTATCATGTTTTAATGTCCAATTCATTAGGCCATTTCACATTTCTTTCATAGCATTACACAACACATAAAAACTCAAAATTATTTTCCTTAACCATGATTAATTTTTCTATTTAAACTAGACTATTATCTTCAAATAGTTCTATTCAACATTTTCAATTTACTTTGAACCTAAAACAAATCTACAAGCAATATATTCAGTAAAACAGATTAATTGAAATTCTTAAAGGGATATGATTTTGATTTTGCAGTGTTATTAGCCAGTGGGGACAAAAATATATCTTGATAATTTGTTAGATTCAGTATATTACCAGTAAGACTTGTAGAGTTTATATATTAAACTTACAAATTACAACCAAGATGGACTATCACTGCTAAAAATACTTTAAACCTCCCAAAATTGCTGCCTTCTAGAACAATTTTCTGAAAATTTAAGGATGAATCATACTTTATTGGACTGTTGATAGCGAATAGGAATACCTAGAAATTATGTTGATTTTAAAAGTATGAGATCGTGTATGATAGAAAATAAATCTCATTCTGATGCCAGTTTTTTTTTTATCTTGCATCTTAAAATTACATTTGTTACATGACCCCCAAACAGCACCTTAAATTTGTGCATATGGACTAACTGCAAATATGAGAGAAAATCTTCTGTGATTTATAAGATTCCTGTTTGTACAACTGCTGCAATTATGTTGACTATCTATAGAAAATAGGATAGTAACTAATCATCTAGCTATCCTTGTGTTTATGTGTGTGTATGTATGTAAGCAAGGCTATTTTCTTTTTAAGGAAAGTACATCCCCTTCATTAAAATTATTTTTCTTGAAGCCCATATCTGCTCAGTCTTGTATCCAAAATTTTAAAAAAGCAATTTGTAAAGAATTAATGGATTTATTTTTAATCTTATATATATATATATATATATATATTTTTTTTTTTTTCCAAGCATGTTTTGTTAAATAATATAGAAATTTTTTATGATAATCCTTTCTAGTTCTCTAATTATCATTTGTCAGATGCAGGTTCTATCGCACAGCATGTGGGGACACATTCCTGTCCACCTTCACAATACATGAAAATACTTGTTGACAACGCCAGTATACTACACCATGAGGGAAATGGACAGAGACATCAGGTTTTAGAGGCTCTCTAAGACAACCAACCAACACTGGACAAAATTTATTGCCAGTGTTGTAGCAATGTTTTGAATTGCATTTGAGTTGACTAATTTTTAACACCATGTTGCATTTTACCATATCTGGTTACCCCTTCTTGCATTGTCAATGCTTGTTTACAAAACACTGTAACCACAACGGTTAATTTTAAAATAATTATAACAATGTGTTTACAAAAATTACCAACAAAGCAATTACAGTAACATTAAGTTTGTCTTTGCAATTCACCCCTGAGGATGATCTTGGAGCAGATCAAAAGTGCTTGGGCTAACAAAAAATATGGCACCTTCCTTGATGAATTTCAACTTAACAAGATAATTAGAGAACTAGAAAGGATTATTATAAAAAGACATGTCTATATTATTTAATGAAACATGCTTGAAAAATATATATATATATAAGGAGGCACAGTGGAGTAATGGATAGCAGCTTGGATTGAGGAATCAGAGAGCTGAGTTCGAATTCCAGTCAAATTTGTTACAATCAATCACATGCTAATACCCTTCTCTCTTCAGCTATGGGTAAATAGCAGGACAGACTGGGTTCTATAGCCTTGGATGTCAACTGGTCTAGGAGAAGGACAACTCTGAATTCAAAACCTGCAGAGTGTCATTTGGGGGACTTTGTGGTACCAGGTCTCTGTATTCGGCCCTTCAAAGTGTGGATGGTTCTGCAGAAAACCTTCACCACTATAATCAGATCTCACGTACTGGTGTCGGGTTGTCGGTTCCTAGGAACTGATCTGCTTGACCATCATTATGTTGAATCTGATGGGAGAGTCGAAATATATATATTATTGCATCTTATCACTAATATTGAAACTGTGTGTGTGTAAGCAAAGCACATCCCTTCACTATGATTATTTTTTTGAAAGCCCATATCTACTCAGTCTTATACTTGAAATATAAACAAAGCAATTTCTAATGAATTTATTTTTAATCTGACATTATATATATATATATATATATATATATATATATATAAAAAAAAAAACACATATATGTATATAGATGCAACTTATTAATTTTGGAACTGTGTGTGTGTGCTTAGCAATCTGCACTGCACAATGACTGTCAGTTTCACATTTCAAGTGAGCTTTAGACCTTGTCCACACTGTCTATATTTACAAATGCTCTCTCTGATCACATACTGCTTAAAGTTGGCTATATTTATGAGAGAAGAGTGCTGAATATCAGAGAGTACTATATATTTTTATTGGATACCTGTATTTGAGTAGAATACTTTGTTTTTGAAACAGTTTTTTTTTTCATCATCTACTGACCTGCACATCTGAGAAAAATTCAAGAAAATGTGCCCTCTTACAAATAGAATCTTGCTTTACTGTAAGGCTCTATGTAGAAAATGAAATGCAGGTTCAAATCCTGCCTGATAGCATATTTTCTCAAGTTTTCTCAAATGTGCAGGCAGGTAGACAAAATAAACAGTTAAAAAAAAAAAACTGGGATGTTCTACTCAAATATGGGCATCCACTAAAAATGTTTGAAGTAATAAAATTATATCAGATTAAAAATTTATTAATTTAGAAATGTCTGTCATTTTTTTTTTTTTAAGTTTTCAAATTTCCAAGTTTTATGTTATTGGTAAGTTTTCCAAAGTTCACATTTATTTTTATTTTATATTATTTTCCCGAGTTTTGAATGTTGTTACATTCATCTTCAAGGATTGCTTTCTGTATATTTGTGCAACTGTTTTTTAATAGTGATGTTTTTCATATTGGATGGAACCAATTTCAAATCACTGCAAAGTGCCGTTTTATAAAGAGTCAAACTGAAATTTTGTGTTTTGAAAATGAATGTACTCTGGAAAAAAAAAAAAAAAAAAAAAAAAAAAAAAAAACAAACATGAACTTTGGCAAATTTACCGATAACACTAAAAACCTAATTTAGAAATTTGAAAAATTAAAAAAAATTGATAGACAGAACTTGTCCATATTATTTAACCAAACATGTTTGAGAGATTTATTGTTGCCAAAAAAAAAAAAAAAAAAATATATATATATATATATATATATATATATAGTGCGCGTGTGTATTGACATGCACATATGTATGACATGTTGCTGCATCTTATTGCTGATAATTATATTTATGTACATTTAGAGATCCATTTTAGACAAATTTTGATCATTTGATATAAGAGTGAAATATGTAAAATTTACATAATGTTTATGTGTGTGATCATCATCTATGGTTTTCTATTTTGTTTGAGCAGTTTTGGCTTTTCAATATTATAAAAGATGATCTATACAAAAAGCCTTACTTGCAGAATTAAGAAATGAATAGCAAAAAAAAAGAAGAAAAAATTGCAAGCATTCCTTCTGTTAAAATTATTGCAAATGACTATTTATTTTTTACTAATGTTCACCTAATCCAAGGCTAAAGAGCCACTCAAGGTAGAGGGTTACTGTGTGGTATTGAATGAGTGTAAGAAAGGGAAAGAAGTGAAGTTTTTGAGACTATGGTTAACTCTAAACTTGAAGAGGTCATGATTGTAGTTATTGGGAAAACAAAACATAATAAAAAATTTTTTTTAGAAGGAACTGGAAACCCAGTCCTAAACAGGAAACAAGTGATGAGTCTCTACTCCTGTTTAAAGGGCCGGGGAGGAGTATGAACCAGATGATATGCGACTGGAATTAAAGTTGATGTTGGCTAATAAAGATTTTTATATTGCCTCAAGTGATACTGAAAATTCCTAGGGATATTATATGAAGTAATTACATGTGATATATTTTTTCTACTTATATTGTATATCTTTTCCTGTTTTTATATATATATATATATATATATATATATATATATATATATAAGGAATGTGAAAAGCTGACAATGATAGGTGTGGCAAACATAAATGCTCTAATTTTTGTTTTTAAATCATTGCTAATCACCTGACATTATAGTTTTTCGTATAAAAAAAAAAAAAAAAAATCAATTGCAATTTTTAAAAAAATTTGTTATGGTTGACATAAGTGAACATAATTTCCATGTTTGTACATTTTTTTTTTTTTTTTAATGTCAACTCACACAGTTGGGACTGACTCAGCTTGAAGATCAAACCATTGATCAATTGTCACCAATAACCACCTCAATTGTAAGATAATAAAACTGGAAAGGTTTCATGTATCGATGTCTCACTCTTGGGAGTCAACTTCCACAAGTCCAGGGTTAATTTCAACAGATTTGAACACCTGTAATATCCACATTGCTATACATTTAAAATCCAAGAGAGACAAATTGGACAGTCCACTTCCTTGATTTACTTCATGACTCATCCATGTGATCAGAATTTAGTGATTAGGATGATATTTAGGACAGTGGTCTTTCCGAAAGCTGCATGAGAAAATAAGGCTTGAATGTTTTTGAAGATGGCTTCTTTTAAAAGTCTTTTGTGTTTTTCTTTTATGTCGTTTTAGGATTTCATTTTATTTGTTTCATTTTTATATTTACAAAAACATCTTCATTTTCTCCATTTTGATTACATTACTTTTTCCCCCCCCGACTGGACTTATTTTTCAGTAGAAACATCGTTGACATCTAAAACTTCTTCAGTGACAGTAACAGTCTCTGTGACAATATCATTTGCATGTAATGCATCAGTGATGGTCACCTCTTCGTTGTTGTCTGTCTCAATGCTGCCTATGTTGAGATTACTGTTGTTATTTAAGTTCATATCCCCCTTAGCTGTAACCATTTCACTTAATTGTTTTTTATATACTTCTGCCTCTTGCTCTTTTTGCAATAATTGTTGTTTAAAGACTTCTGCTTGACGCTTCATCTCCTCCAGTTGTCGCCGAAGATCCTCCTGTTCCTGATCTTCTTTGCTTGGTTTTGGCTATAGAGAGAAATTGAAAAAAATAAAGGTTAGGAAATACAAGAAAAACTGCATAGTATAACTGAACAGAATTATTGACAGTCTGGATTCAGTATATATATATATATATTTTTTTTTTTCAAATCAGTATCACCCCATGCGAGACAGTAATGCCACTAAGACACAAGGGATTACAGAGTGTGGAAGAATTAGGAATAAAAACATTAATAATGAGCAGGAAGTGGAAAGAGTAATCAAGAGGACAATAGATAGCGATTGACATTGCATTTCAATTTTTGCAGATTAAAGTTGGCTGGAAAGCTTGGAGCTGGGAGAGAGTTTCACAAGCGTGAAGTGTGAGAAAAACTGTTAGCATAGAATTTACAGTTACATCTAGCCAGCTCAACTGTGAATTGATGAGATCTCAATGCTAGTCTAGTACTGCACTTAAATTAAAAAACGCTAGGTACCATAGCGATGAGCTTATCCAAACAATTACCATGAAAGTATTTATAGAAAAGACAGAGAGGTAACTTCACGGTGATGGGAAAAGTGTCTGAAGCAAAGCTGCCAGATCAGGACCAATAATATTGATAATAATGATTTTTCTTTGAATTTTATCAAGGAGCTTAAGGTAAGTAGTAAGAGCACTGGATCATATGTGGCAGCAATGTTCTAAGCATGGGTGAATGGTAGACTTATAGGTATGTAAAATAGATTCTTACTCAGTTGATCCTAGTTTTGTGCAATGTGTAGTCTTTGCTAAGAGGGGGAAGGGACAAATGGAACCAACGCCTTGTAGATGATTTTACTATCATATCAATGATTTTAGGAATTATTGCACACCATTTACATTTCAAAGTTTTAACTATTTACTTTAGTTTAAAAAATAAAAAAGGCAGTAAAAAAAGTATACATTTTAAAATTTTTTTAATGTGGTCAGGGTTTATCACAGATTCCATTTCTTTATTATTTATGAATTGACATGACTTCCTTGGAAAAGTACTAGAGTGGCTTACTGTTGCCTTCTCTACCATTCAGTTTCCCTTCTCTTCAAGTGGTTACCCATCTACTCTGCTATTTAACCCATTCTTAAATACCATGTTGCTTCACAATCATAACTCTTCACAAATACCTTTTCTTTATTATCTGTGAATTGTCATGACTTAGGAAAAATAGCGAAGTGGTTTCCCATTGCCTTCTCTATCATTTTGAATTCAGAGCTCTCCTTCTCTCAGAGTGGTTACCACCCAAGGTTAGGAAGGCCAATTTATCCTGCTATTTACCATATTTTCCAGCTTGGAAGATGCACCCTAATATTGGAAAGAAATGTCTTAAAAAAAAAAAAAAAGAAAAAAGTCATTCTCATACAACAACACATTCACCATGCATATTACTGGTGCCATGTATTGTTTACATTAATCATTCAGCTGATTTTGTTTGTATGGCAATGACATACTAGTTGGTGGTTAGTAAATTTTCTATACATCTTTCATTGTCCAAGGGTGGTTTTATTTTCATAAAAATGAACTATAAATTTTAAAAATATGCATGTAAAAATATGAAACAATCAAAGAAATTTTATTCATCCTCAAATCCCAAGAACTTGTCAATGTTGGATTCATGTAAAAGCTCTAAACTATCATCACTACTGTCAGTCATGTACAATAAATGATCCTCACTACCATCCATGTTATTACTTATATTACACTTTTTGAAAGATTTTACAACAATTTTAGTATTAATAGCATTCCAAGATTTCAACAACATTCATCCTTTCACATGGTGTCATTTCATATCTTGCCTCTGCTATCTATTTAGACCATTCTTCACTCGTTATTCTTGAATGGTTTGTTGATGCTCACATCTAGTGGCTGCACCAGGAATTACAGCTAATGTTGTGTTCATTTCTCTTGCTAGTTTTTTTAGTGTTGTCTGTCCTGTTTGCACTGAACTGATCCAATACTAGCAATGCATTTTTTTGTAGAAGGCCACATTTTTTCCATCCACACTTTAACTCCTGCTTCATCCATTCAGCCTTTGTGCTGCGCAATAACATGAATTCCATCTGGCAATTTTTCCTTGGGCAATGTTTTCCTTTTGAAAATCAACAATGGTGGTAGTTTGGTGCCATCAGTACAACAGGCTAAAACTGCAGTGTAGTGAGTTGTTTCATGACCGGTGGTTTTAATAGTCACTGTTTTGGTACCTTTCAATTCTATGCTTTTATTAGAAGGTATGTCAAATGTTAAAGGAACTTCATCCATATTCCTGATCTGGTTAAGTTCAAACAAGTTCTTCTTTCTAGCATTAATGATAAATTGATGGAAAGTCAATATTTTCTGTTCATAGTCACCTGGCATTTTTTGAGATATTTTAGTTTTTGTTTGTAAGCATAACTTGTTTTGCTTCATGAACTGAAAACAGTATAAGTAAATTGTTTTGATGAACTTGACATAGGTAAAAATTTCCAGGACGAAAAAAACTTGTGATACGTGTGACAGCCTGGTGGTAACTGACATTTTCATGACACAAGAGTGTGAGCAAACATACACCAAGATCAAGAGCAGAAAGGCTCCTGTCGCTGCTAGTAAACAAAGCATGTTTAAGCTTGTGGCTCAGCCCCAGGAAGGTTCATAGTCTTAGAAATACTTGTAACTAAAGTTACATCATATAAAAGGCTGAATCAGATAGATAGCTAACATTATAGTGTAATGACTCAACATATAAATCCATGTTCATATCAGTCAAGCCAATTAGGTAACCATCCAAGCTTACTTGAGTCTGGGCGTTGCCTTACATTGGTCTTAGAAGACGGGCACATATTTTTCAGGGTAATTTTTTTTTTTTTTTTTAAAGGAAAAAAGTGCGTCTTGTAATCTGGAAAATATGGTAATCTATAACCGAAGGAGAAAAAACAGATTCATTCCTTAGCCAAAGGCATAGTGTGAAAGTGAATACAACAAACCAGCCTAGAGTTTGAACTCAGCTCACCAATTCCATTTTCCATCCCGATAACCGCTAAACTACTTGCACATCAAAAATAAACAGGATGAGAAATAATGACAAATCATGTGTTTTTGTACTACTAAAATTAATGCTGAGTTTGTGTGATTATTATCAAGTAAAACCTTTTCTATAAGCAAGATGTCATTTTTGGTGGCATACGAATATTAAAATCTTTCTCTCAGATGTTTTTTTTTTTTCAATTGGGATGTATCTTGGAAGTTAGTAAATATTAACAAAGAATATTTAATGTTAAAAAAATAACAAAGGCCATACTTATATTAACTTATTTTTTTTGACAAAGTCAAATAGAAATTAACTAAGAAAAGCCTTTTAATTTCATTTTTTTTTAAAGAACTTACTTCCAATAACTGGGTAATTGGCACAGCACTGGCTTCTTCAACTTCAGCTTCTTCTATACGGCATTTCTTTGTTGGTGGCTCCTCTGTAATAGACAAATGTTAAATTGAAAACTGATGCTTGAAATTTAGAAGTAGGTTTGGTTTTTGTTGGATTTTGTTTAGCGGCATGTCAATCTCTATGGGTTATTTAATGCTGAAATCTAAATATTTCAGACAATTGTTTGGCTTCAATCAAATATTTTGAATGCAATTGTATGCCTTCAACTACAGATAAATGTATTGTTGGTCACTTTTTTTTTTTTTTTAATTTAAAAATGTATTGCTGGTATTTTTACTATAAAAATGTATTTTTATACTTTCCTAGTATTTTAATTTTTGTTTGGGGGGGTTCACTATTCGCCCATAGCTGGGACCTTAACAGGTACTACCAACCTAGGTCAGAGTGAGCCTAAGAACAACAGCAATTAAGAGGTGGTTCCACACTCTTCAAAACCTTCAATCTTCTGATTAGAGGCTTTGCTGCCAGATGTAGTTTATTGTCATACCCAGGACTTTGAAATTTAGAAATAGGTTTATTAAAAAAAAAAAAAAAAAAAGTCTGAAAACAAAAATTTGATTAACAGTTCATAAATCTCAGATTTAAATCAAATTGTTGGGTAAATGAGATTCATTAACTGTAACAAAAACAAAAATGATTCTTCAACTCTGTTAAAGAAGTTGTTTGCATTTAAAACTATTACAAGCAAGAAAATAACTACTGTAATGTTGTAATCATACAACAGGACCCTCATCTAGTTTTCCACTGACTGGCCAATGACTATCTCACATTGCCTCCATTCTTATTTATGTCAGTGTGCACCAAAAACCGGCAGGAAAGGCTTACTGCAAGCTGACAAGGAACGAGAACATGAACCTCCACTTCCAATACATTTAAGTGTTTAACCAGCTTTACTTGCTCGATCTGTGTGGGTAGATAGGTGACACTTGAGACAACTTCTGTCATGTCAGATGAACAGATCAGCTCTTCCGTTTGACGCTCCCTCCTACCAACACTACCCATCCCAACATCATGACACACAGCTGGAAACTTGAATAGGCAGTATCAGAATTATCTCTGGTACAGTTTGTCCTCATTATTGGGCAATCCAGAACTCTACTCAATCCCAATTGTGACCATTGTGTCTATATTGACCAGCAACCAAAAATCCTCAATGATTAGTTTGTTGTCACTTGACCTCCAAAAGTTTTCATTTATTTATTTTTTTTATTCTCTTTCAGTTAAATGGTTAACTGCTTCAAAGATCATATCTCCCAGACTTTATTGCTGAACACAAAACACTTGAGATTGAGATTAAATCACACACTATCCCCTTCTATGTGGGTATCCCAATTATTGTGTCACAATGTTTGATTTAACAGTATATGTATTTAACATGAGGGGTCTGCTGAAAAGTACCTGGCCCAAAATTTTACCAAATGACCAACATCAGAATGGGGAGATAGGGTTTCTTAACTTTTATATGAATAAATTATCAAAACTAGAAAGACCAATGAAAATTTCACAGTTTTTCTATTTTTATTTTCTGATGAATCTTTATTCTTCAGTTAAAAGATTGAATAAGCTCATAGTGATTTCTATGACAATAAAATATCGATGGAAATCTCTTATCACATCATCAAATATTTGAACTTAAAAAAACTTTAACAATATTGTAATAACAATCATAAATATGAATACTGGTTGTTATTTTAAGAAGTGGGTACAAATGAAAAGACTTGAAATTTACAACTTTTTCACTTTCACTGAAACAGCCATTAAACACTATCTTCCTTTTTTCATTCATTTTCTCACTGAAACCAAGTAGTTCCTTTTCCACTTTTTCCAGGTAATCAAGATGGAACAGTCCATTATTTATGAGGTATTGGCAAATGTTAAACACTTCTATCTTCCCTTCTTTCTTTCTAGCCAAATCCCCATCTTATGAACATTTCTCTTAATAATAATTAAAAAATAATTCAGCAAACAATGTTATTTTATTTATGGTAACTGGATTTTTAGTGATTGCCTTACTCGGTTTCCGTTGTTCAATACTGTGCATCTGAAAGCTGGTGCTTTTATTGGTTACCATTGCTTCTCAGTCTTTTTGCTAGAAGTTTCAAATAATTTTCAGCTGGATTTATTACTGGCACCTGAAGTGTCCCCAAGAAGGGAAGTGCTGAGGGGGGGCTTAGGCAATTTCTCCACTGTATTGCCATTAAACCCACATTAAACCTCAACCATATCACATTCAATAGTGACGTTGGTGAAATGAAAAATAAACACTTCTAGGCCTTTTGACCAAGATCAAAGTGTAGTATCTGTTCTTATCAGCCTAAGCTGACTTTTGGCAGGACATAACGGTTGTGTGAACTAATGAAGGGAGGAACCAGTACCATTATAATAGGATATTTTATCATAACGATTATTATTAGTGTAAAACATTAGTTAATAGTATTTAAAAAAGCATAATATAATGGTTTTATTGCAAGTCCTATGTATTTTGATCATTCTTTTAATAATTAATGGATATATAAGTGTTTGTGAATGTTTATATATGCAATTTTCTTGGGTCAATGACAAAGTTAGAAAAGGTTATAAATAAAATAAGTTACCTGTAGCTTCAACTGTCAATGTCCCATCCGTTGAGCCATCAGCATTTACTGTGACTAAAACTGGTTCTTCTCCATTGCCTACCTCTGTTTGATCAGTGGTTACAATTGTAATTACTTTCTGTTAACAGAAAAAAAACAACACACTATTAAGTTATACTTAGCAAAGTTAGATAAGACAACAAAAAACAAAACAAAAGCATCAAGAATTTTGCTAAAAATCTCAGATATTTTCATCTATTTCCAAATTCCAGTTTCTGCCTACCAAGAAATGCTATAAATATTTTAACAGTATAGCATGTTAATATTAAAGTAATTTTTTTGTAACCAACAATACCAGGAAGCTTCAAAATCTTTCTTTAGCTTGTGGGGAACTATTTTTGTGACGAATATATTCCTCAAAATTTAATAAGTTTAATAAATTTGTCCCTTGCCCCTTTCATACTTTTGCAGTAGCTGGCTGCATTAAGCAAGACCTAACCATCAATTACCAACAGATAGTCAACCAATTTAAGTTTGAATTTCTTTTTGGGGAAGAGATCGATTTTGATGCTGAAGGACATCCTGCATTAACTGATGCTAGACACATTTTTGCCCTGTATTTTGATAACCAATGATTTTTAAAAATTTCATATAGCTTTAAAAAAAAGAAAAAAAAAAAAAGAAAATAGATGTACTTAATAAATGGCTGGATTACGTGTGAAATCTTGCCCCTCTCTCTCCCCTTCAATCTCTCTTTCTCTTTCACAATTCCTATTGCTCAAAAATACCAAACTGATTTAATTTAGCTTTGTGGGTCCATAGAACCCATATTAGGAAGCTGTCACTAAGGGAGTCCCCATGAATACCATAGTTGAGAACATGCTCATAGGGTCCACAGCCATTGGGAAATTGATGTTCTTCATATTGGTAATGTAAATAGCCTTGCAACGGGTTTGCTGCATCTCTCCCTCAGCATGTAATGGCTTTTTTGTGTCCTTGAATTTGAGACATCTGAGCTATACAATCTTCTAGTATTCAGTATATACTCTTCTAGGAAAGAAATCCTTACAGTTGATCTTCCATCCTATGAATAGAGAACTATGAAGTGTCAAAAAATTCTAAGAAATTTCATGTTCTTGAGGCAAAAAGAAAACGGAATAAGAGGAAATGTGTTCTTGCATCAGAGACAATTTTGATAGAAACAATTTGTTTATTTTCAAATGGGACAACTTCAGCTGCAAATTTTTTTTGAATGTAAATTGTATCAATATTTAACATGATTTTGATCCAAAAATGTGTTCCTGCACTATATTTAACCCTGACCTTTGTTAATAACCAGAAGTTATTTTACATTTTGTATATTAGAGAAACATTTTAATACAAGAAGGTTGTACTTACCTGATCAGTGTCTCCAACAACTGTTTCAATTGTGCCTCCCACTACAGATTCAGCTGCTTCATCATCTGTAGTTCGAGTCAAACCTTGCTGTTTGATTATATTTAGTGCCATTTTCCCAGCTTCTGTAAAAATCATAATTTCACATTTAAGTTTACAAAATTGTTTAACCAAATGATTATGTATATTTGTCTATAGTGTTAGCCAATTACATAAGTGGTGCAATGGCCATTTTATACTTTTAATTTTGTGCATGTGCGTTGTTTTGTTTTTTATATAGTAAGGTCATTTGGAAACCGTCTATGAGAAAAGGATTAACATGACAGCATGTTGTACTGATTGGCATTCACACCAGAAGTTCCAATACAAACATTTCAGAGTATTTGGGTGTCAATCTAAGGACAGTGTAGAGGATTCAGAATGAGTTGGATGATATATCCAATCAACATCATGGTGTTTGGAGCAGTCACTAGTGATGGTAACGTTATGCTTCCATTAATCTTCCCACAAGGCCTCAGACTCAACACGAAGGCCTACATCAAGTACCTTGAGGTGGTAGTGCTGCCATGGGTCAACAGGGTGGTTGTTGGAAGACCCTATGTCTGGCAGCAGGGCTCTGCCCCATGCCACACAAACAGGAGACCCTAGTCATGGTTGTCAGAAAATTTCTGCGGCCACATCACCCCTTACACCTGACTGCTTAACTCCCCAAACTGTAATGCCGTTGATTATTATGTCTGGGATGTGGTTGAGCAAAAGACCAATAAAACTCCTCATAACATCAAAGATGAACTGAAGGCAAGGATTATGGCAGCATTTAGCAACTTAAACAAGGAGACTGTCCAGAAGAGTTGCAGGAGATGCTGAAGTCATCTGGAAGCAGTGGTTGAATCCAATGGCAATTTTATTGAATAAATTCACTCTTTATAATTCAAGATATTTTTATGAAATTTTTATTTTTGCGTAATTTAGACAACAATTTATCCATCAAACCCTGCAAGTCTTGATTTTGAAAATTAAGCTGTTTTCAAAACAGGCAAAAAACTTACAATAATTTATCAGTCTTCCTAAAGTTCTAATATTATTCTTTAAAATGAGTCTAAATACTGTATATACACATGTATAGTGCAACTCTATTTTTAGCATGAATTTTAATCCCTCCAGAAAGAATAAATCTGTGTATAATGCAGCTGAAAATGCATGATTTTTAACCTCTTCAAAAAAAAAAAAAAAAAAAACTACCCTTGTACAGCACAACCCCATTTTTTGCATAAAAAAACTGATCAACCTGCACAATACTTGAGTATATATGGTATATATCAAAAGTTTTCTTTTGTGTCATTAAAGTAATTTTAACATGAATTATGATTTTTATTTTAAGTGACACTGTATCTTTAATTATGGATTTGTGAATAAGAATCCTTGTTTCAATTTGCACTGATTGTGTGTGTGTGTGTGTGTGTGCAGATACAAAGATTTTTGCTTCATCATATGCAGATATTTTTTCATGGATAAATTTTGGCTTTTGATATTTTTCACATATCTAACATTGGTTTATGTTTTGGCTAACCATTTTCTTGGCCTTAAAGTAAAATCTAAATCTGGAAAGTTTTTAAAACCCAAATTTCACTGTTCAGTCACTATCAATATTGTTCCAAAAAGTAAAATTTATATTCATTGCAGTATATCATTTGTAAGGATGAAGTTCCACCTTTTCCTGCTAACTTCTACTTTATGGCACAAACTACCATCTGAATGTTATAATCTTAACTTCAAGTCAACGGTCAATTGTTATCTGTAATCTCTTCTTTGTACCTACTTACATTCATATTATACACCTCATTTAGTAAGCCTTTATCTTGAGTGACTCTTGTACCTTGTATTGGGTGAACTTTAGCATAAAAAAAAATCAGCTCTATTATAGCCAAAATACAAACTCATACCAATATAAATTACAAGATTTTGTCTCAATAACCAACCAATATTATTTAAATGTTAGTGTTTAAAAAACAGTTAAGATGTCAGCAAATTTCAAGTTTAACAGTTTATTTATTCTTCACTTTTTAAAAATCTGTTTCTAAATAGTAATAAACCATTTTGCAAGATAATTTATTTTCTTGGGGTTATTTAAGAGTTTAATATAAAGCTAAGTTTGATTTGAGATCTATATAAAAACATTTAAAAGAAAACTTAGTGCTCCAAGCTCTTGAACAAACTTAACATATGTATAAACATATATGAAATATATGTTTATAAATATATAAATGAAACAGATAAAAAGGAATTAGCATAGTGAGCAAGTTATTAATAGAATATAAAATGGTTAAAACACCTATATCAAAAGCTAAATCTGTTTTTATATCAAATTTGGTTTTCGTCAGTAGAAAGTATATGTATTTCAAAGAAAGAGAGACAATAAAATTAAGTTGCCTTTACCTGTAAGAGCAATGCTTTGGCCACTTTCCACTGCAGAGGTTATGATACCAGCATCATTGGTCGAAATCATAGTAATACCATGACTCTCCAGCCAACTCACTGCTTCTGCTGTACTGGGATCTGGGGGGTTGGAAAAAAAAAAAAAAAAAAAAAAAAAGAAAAAAGGTAAGCAAATCAAAATACATTCCAATAGCTTTCACACAACAAAGCCTAGCATTTTTCAAAATTTCAAGTTTGTTTCTCTGTAAAGAAAGGAATGCATTTACATATATCAAGCAGGGTGCCACAAAATAAAAAGTGTGGTGGGACTAAATTCAATATTAAATTTTAAAGATTCCTCGATTCTAGATTTTTAGTTTGATGCTCTCAAAAAATTAACATTTTCTTTAGATATATTATCCTACTGTAAGCTTTGTTTTGTTTTTAAATATATTTATTTCCTGGGATGAGACCGATAGACATTTTTTCTGCATATAAGACTTATTTAAAAGTTCTATAAGCCAATGTTTCAAGTTTAAAAAGAAACCAAAAGAACAAAAAGGAAATTAAATTTTATGATTTATTTGGAAATTACTGACAGTAAGGATTTTCAACAAATGATACAAATACAAATGATAATATAGCAGTCATAGATTTAGGCCAAGGGGACAAATTTAGTCTTCTGTTGAGGGCTCAGTTTCAGCAAAACAGGGTTCTGACCTCCTTCCCCCATTGTTTTGTGAATTCATATAGGGTATATATGACAGAAATATAATTTAGGTAACAATTAATACAATAAATGTTTATTGTTATGATGTTAATTTGGGGTTAATAAAGACAAATGCCAAATAACATGTAACAATAAAAAGGGGTTTATTCGGTTGGTAAGTTGGTACAGATTATCGCCTGAGTAGTCTATAACTAACTCAGCCCAGAACTTCTCCGACACTGTCTTTTGACATGCCACTATTTAACGTCCTTGTTTGTAGACGAGTTCATCTTCAAGAGGGGTGGTAGGTTCCTACACAACATTTATAGTGGATTTTTTGAGGACACATATCTAGATGCAATAATTTAAATATAGTCAAAATGTTTGCTTTCAACCATACTTTTGGTCATTATCAATACCAGGGAAAAAAATTTAGGATGTTATTTTAAAACTTGGTCTTACAATATTTGTGCATTATGATGACACCATGCATGAGGTTACATATAAGCAAATGTCTTCACTGATATTCAGTTGATAATACATTTCAAGTCTCGGCTCACATATTGGAGTGGAGACCTTATAGTTTTCAGTTTCTTGATTGAATGAAAAAGATTTCAAAAATAAAAAGAGAAAGATATGAACCAATAAAATGTAGATTTTGTGAGCTGTTCTAAAGAGAGAAGTTTCTATGGAATTTGAAAGGATAATATAAAAAAAACAAAAAAAAATACTTGTCAAAATATAAAAAAAACTTTAATGCAAGAGAGAATGAGAACAAAAAGAAAAAAAAATGATTAAATACTTACTTTGAGCATTAAATGGTGCAGTGGCTTCAGCAAGAACTGCAAGTGTTGCCAAAACAGATGTGCTATTTTGGTCAGAGTTATCTGGAGGAAAAAAAAAATCATTGAAAGAAACTCAATAAAAATATGATGTTCAAAATCATGTATTACTTAACCTGCTTTATCTGCTTGTATAATGAAGCAGCAAATAAGCAAAATGATATAACAGACTTTGTGGTATAAAAGAAGCATGCTGGGATGGCACTGGTCATGTATCATTATTAAAAATTCTGAAGTTGCCTAGATTTTTAAACAAGGGCTTACACTCAGTTTTGATGTGAAATGTCCACTGTATAATGTCCACTGTATAATGTTCAATCTATGTGATTAAGATTCCAACTGAATTAAGTGCATTGACAATGAAGGAAATTATGTTGAAAAGAAAGTATTTGTGGCATAAAATAAATTTTTTTTCATCATAGGTAACATGTATCTACACATCATATGCTACAAAGTACAGTGTTACATGTATCATATTATAGTCCTTGTTAGTACATATGTTACATACTCAGATACACAATGAATGATCCATTTTATTGCAAGGATAGACAGAAGAAAATATATATTTAAGGTGCCATTTTGTTTTAGGGAAAGAAAGAAAATGATGATAAAGGAGGAGATAACATTTTCATGTGTTTAATGTCTGCTTTAGTGAAATGGAAGACCATGTTAATTTTTAATCTTTCCATTTGTAGACCTCTTACAACTTTAACTAATACCATGTGTAGGGTAATTGGCAAAAATGCTCAACAGAAACAATTGACAAAGTTTCCAATAAAGAAAAAAGATAATACTGAGCAAACAATTATTTATATATATATATATATATATATATATACACACACACACACAGAGTTTTAGCCATTATCAAGGATGAATTTCATTTTTACTTTAAATGAATGTATGGATTGTTTTATGTATGTATCTACTGTTATGGGAATGTTTTATCTTCCAAACACAGTCAGCACATTGTGGCCATGTTCATAGTTGATATTATTGACTGTTGGCTTTTCTTTTTTTTTATCAATAATGCTCCCATTGTTTATTAGCATCTGCCTTTTTTTTTTTTTTTTTTTTTTTTTTTTAACATGAGGCTATAATACTTGTATTATTAACGAGTATGGTAAGTCTCCATGTGTATTTAAATAAGACTTAATAAAAGTATAGCTGAAAAGGCTTGGACATATAAAACATTTGGACAATTTTTATATAATTTATGTCCAGAAAAAAAAAAAAAAAAAACAAACATGAAAAATTATATAAAAAAAACTTAACCACAGCACCTTGTCAGTCATTTTTTAATGAAACTTGCATAAAAGAAGGATTGCTACCCAAAACACACAATATATATATATATATATATATATAAATAATCAGGTCATCCCATAAGTTCTGTCCGAATTTTAGCTTTTTGTTAAAATGAACGAAATTTAAAGAGTATTTTATAATGTCTAATGGAGCTGAACATTATTTTTATGTTTAGATGCATTTAAACTGATCAAATTTTATTTCAGAGAACAATAAAATTAAATTTTGTTTGATTAAAACCCTGCTAACATGGAAGTACCCAAGAGTCATTTGAGGCACATAATGCTTTATGAGTTCAAGAAAGGAAACTCAGCAGCCGAAGCAACTAGAAACATTCACTCAGTTTATGGAGAGGAATGTGTGAATGAAAGAACTTGCAGAAGATGGTTTGCAAAATTCAGAGGTGGAGATTTCACCCTTGAAGATGAAGATCGAACCGGACGTCCAGTTGAGTGTGATGAAAAGCTTCTTGAAGCAGCCCTTGAAGAAAATCCTGCTTTATCAGTTGAGGAATTGGCAGTGGTTGTCAGTTTAAACCATACAACTGTTCAACGTCATTTTCAATAACTTGGAAAGTTCCTAAACTTGGAAAATGGGTGCCTCATGAATTGTCTGAAAACAACCTCAAATCCCGAGTTAACATCTGCTCTTCTCTCCATTCTCGCCAACTTGTTTCATTTTTTTTGGATAGACTTGTGATTGGCAACGAAAAATGGATCTTTTATCGAAATGTTAAGTGTCGAGACAGGGCTTGGTAAAGGGAAGGACCCCAGCCACAGCCAAGAAGGAACTTCATGGGCAAAAGGTTCTTCTTTCAATCTGATGTGATCGCCAAGGAATAATCCACTTTGAATTCTTGCCACCTAATGCAACAAGTAATGCTCAAATATACTGTCAGCAATTAGAGCGTTTGAACCAAGCTTTGAGGAAAAAAAAAAAGACCTGCTCTAGTGAATCGAAAAGAGGTGATGTTTCATCAGGACAATGTGCGACCACACACAGCAAGAATCACGTCACAAAAGATCGAAGAACTTGGTTGGGGAGAAAATTCTCATCCACCTTATTCTCCTGATCTTGCTCCTTCAGACTACCATTTGTTTTGTAGCTTCAGAATCATTTGGAAGAAACAGCTTTTTGTAACACAGGAAGAGGTTAAACTGACATTTGTGAGTTTTTGAATCAAAGCCAAAAGAATTTTACAGTAATGGAATTAGTAAGGTTGTTAATAGATGGAAGGAAGTCATAGATAATCAGGGAAAATACATTGTTGATTGAGTGTTTCTTTATTCAAAATTCGGACAGAGTTTCGGAAGATGAAATATGTTGACAAAAAACTAAGATTTTTTTTTCCTATTATCATTGCCTTGATAAAGACCCTCAGAGGACAAAACACATCAACTCAGTATAGATTTTCCTCTTGTCTCTTCTACAGATATATAAATATTCCTAGATTGAGTGTATCTATATAATAATTGCAAATGTCAGTGTGTCACACTTTTTTAATTAAAGGGACACAACTCTAACTTTCTATAGCTTATCTTCTATATAATAAATACAAATAAAGTGTTACTGCGTCACACTTTTTCAACTTTACTCCTAGAGGTTGTAGCCCAACATATAACGTTTTGGAATCAGGCCAACTCCATGAGCAAATTAAAAACATTCCAGGACAGATCCAGACCACCAATCTTGAAATTTTAGATTCCCAAGTTTTCATTAGTGTGATTGTTTTTGGCAATTTTTGTACGTGATTTTTTTTGTGACAATTTTTTTTTTTGTATGATAACAATTTTTATAACTTTGAAATAAATTTGGGAATAATCAAAATTAATTGCAAAATCCAGCCGAAAGTCACCCATTAAATAAAAATAATTGTTTGTATGGAACGTAAGGATATATGTATATCAAATTCTCTTTAAGTGGCAGCTGAAGAATTATCATTGAAAGATAAGCTTAAATATTAATGCAATACTTAAATGCAACAATCAGTTTTGAGTTCTGTAGTTTATTGTTGCCTATCACATCTACTCCTCTTTACCTATTGTGATGAAGGCCCAATCAAGAGTCCTCTGATGGAGATAGTTTAAATGCTACCCAATAGCTGAAGCTGTTTTATAATTGGGGTCAAATCACTCAGAATTCAAACCCTTAAAAAAAAAAAAAAAAAAAAAAACTACACAAATCTGGAGAGGTGGTTAGATTGCACAGTGTCATCTTTCAGTCACTTCTGCAGTTTTTGCTTTGGACTCTATTGATAATGCTGAGAGTGGAATCTGGACATATAGGTGGTCCAAGATCTTACCAAGACCTTTAGAGCTCTGCACTACATCATCTCCTGTGATAGATGCTAATGCAATGCGTACATTTTTAATTCTTTTCCATATTATCCTAAATATTATGGGTATTTTATGCATAGAACTTCAAAATTCAACGAGCCATCTTTCAAAGTTTAATAACTGGAAAGTATTTATTAATTTTTGATTGAAGCAATGTCAATCATTATTAATTTTTTGACTAGTATTTACTTTCATCTTTATTATTTTATAAGATGATGCATTGTCAATCACTGTTATTTTTTCTGACTTGCATTTACTTTTAGTTTCTTTTTATTGCAATTTTTACTCATTTAGTCTTGGTTTTCCATTTATATTCTTCCTGATAAAGTTTCTGCATCAGATTCTCTAAGCAAAACCAAGATGTCTTCCTTTCATATACCAAGAGTAGAACTTACCTGATTTCTGTGGTGATGTAGAATTTGGCACAATTGTAACAGGTAAGACATGGGACGTACTCTCTTTTTTAATGGCATTTGCCACTGGTGTACTGGCCACTGTTGTGACCACATTTGATGGAGGAATTTCTTCAATGACACTGGCATTGACTGTTGGAGTTAGAGATTCTGTTGTTTCTATTGTCACTGTTTCTCCTTCAGTTAAACCAGTCAAATCAGGGTTATTCTATCCAAATAAAAAGGAGAAACAAAGGCCAGTAAATGTAATACTGTTTAATTAAAAATCAGAACATTTACTGAAATAATAGATACAATTTAACAGTGTTAATGTCAAAGAGCATTACAATGTACAAACTGTATATACATACATAAATTCTACAAACATTTATACTTTTAATGAATACAGATGTTTGAGTAGACATCCTTGTTAAAAAACAAGAACAAAAAAAACCAGTGTAATTGATGTGTAATGGCCTGGCAATCAAGACTTTATTAAGACTTTCAATTGGACAGGATATTTGACATCAATTACACTGATTAAAAAAACAGAAATATCTACTCAAACACATAAAATAATGTCAGATTATATATAAAAAAGTATCAATTCCTTAGAAATTAACCATTTTTCAATGTTGTGTGTGTGTGTGTGTGTGTGTATATATATATATATATATATATATATATAAAACACACAAATAAAGAGTCACCCCTTTAAGGAAAAAATTGTTCAATGAAAAAACAGGTTGTTAATATATATATATTTATATATATATATATATATATATATATATATATATATATATATAGGAATATTTTATGAGCCTTTGTTTTCACATTGAATATTTTGAAACTGCATGCTGTACTGCTTGGCATTCACACCAGAAGCTCCAATATGAACATTTCAGAGTGTTTGGGTGTCAATCTGAGAACAGTGCAGAGGATTCAGAAAGAGTTGGATGAATCTAATGGTGATTACGAAGGTGTTTGGAGTGATCACTAGTGATGACGACATTATACTTCCAATCATTTTCCTACCGGGCCTCAGACTCAACACGAAGGCTTATATCAAGTGCCTGGAGGAGGTAGTGCTGCCATGGGCCAACAGGGTGGCTGCTGGAAGACCATATGTCACACAAGCAGGAGACCCCAGCCATGGTTGACAGATAATTTCTGCAACCACATTATCCTTTACATATGGCCACCTAACTCCACAGACTGCAACCTGCTTGATTATTATATGTGGGTTGCAGTTGAGTGAGAGTCCAACAAAACTCCTTGTAACACCAAACATGAACTAATGGCTAGAATTATGGCAGCATTCACCAACTTAAACAAGGAGACTGTCCAGAACAGTTGCAGGATATTCTGAAATCTTCTGAAAGTTGTGACTGAAGCCAATGGCGATTTTATTGAATAAATTTACTCTTTAATATTTCAAGATGTTTTTTTATGTAATTTTGGTAAATATATGTTAAAATGAGATGTAAGTGTTATTTTCTTATATCTCATTATATTATCATTCTGTTTGATTTCAATCTATATTTGATCACAATTCATATATAATATATATCTCCAATGAAATTCTAAAAAAAAAAAAAAAAAAAAAATCCTAACACATCTAATTAATTGGTGAAGTTATAGCATTAATTTAAAGGGGTGTTGAACGTGATTATGTCTTTAGCATAATATATTTCTAATATTGTTGGTAATAAGTAATGCAAATATTTTGCATTTATGATTTTTACCAAATGAAAAACATACTATTTATTTTACATGTTGAAAGTTGACAAATAAAGCGACTAATTTTATTTCTATATTCACTGTAATAATCAATGTCCTAAATGTGGAGAAAGCATCTGTAGCAAAATATTAGAAAACAAGGACGAGGTAGAAAGATCCCTAAATTTAATAGATTGACATTTATTGCCAATCCATTCACAAAGAGTGAAGAATAATATTAATATTTATTTGATATTATTTTCAGCTTAGTGGAAACTTACTGTTGTCACCAAAATAAAATTAAGCTATTGTAGGTAATTTAGGAGATTTTATTAAACAATAAATATGGATTCTAATAAAATAAAATGCACCTAAAATCAAAGCATTAATGAAAGTTAATTTCTTGCTTTTTAAATAATATATCTTATTTTTACGGAGCTCTGAAGGAAAGAAATTTTTCAATTTTTGTTATTTAGACAAGATATTTTTTCAAGATATTTGTTTTAAAAAAATCTGGATCAGATACCACTTTTTATTTTGCATCAATTTATATATATATATATATATATATATATATATATATATATATATATATATATTTTTATGTATTCATTTATTTTGACCCACATGAAAATTAACTACTACCTCAATAAATTTCTTTATTTATTGGCTGCTAATGTAGTGTCAGGTCAGACATTCTTAACTTGTAATGATTGCTATGAGCATGAAACTTGGAACAGCATCTAATGGTGAGCAACAAATGTATAATTATTTAATTATTCTTAGTTTGTGTGTATTATCAAAGGTTTTATTAATAGAAATGTGATCCCAGTAGACATCTTCTGTGAAATTCTTCAGGGAAAAATAAACACTAATAACTTTCATGTTTAATTACTTACCATGCCTAATTGTAAAAGTTGAAGAATATCTGTTCGTTCATTTCCTTGAGCAATTTCAATCGTTGATCTTTCAAACTACAGAGAAAAATAAAAACAAAGAAATCGTTACATTTTTTTTTTAAACGCCATGTCCCTTTAGGATGTGGGTGATCATGAATCTTCAGGCTCATTTTCTTATCTGTGAATTTCCACATCTTCTTGGGAAAGATGATGTAGTTTCTTGTTGCCTTCTCCACAATTTTGAATTCAGAGTTGTCTTCCTAAACTGGCTGTTAACCCAGGCTAGGGAAATCTGCTATTTAACCCATATCTGGGGGCAGAGGGAGAAGAGATAGATTCATGTCTTTCCCAAGGATTTTCACAACAACAACTGTTATTTTGCCCCATTGTTACATCAGTAGAGTAATAACTCAGTTCTCTGGATACATTCCTAACAGCACAATTTGGGATCATAATATAGCAATGAAGATAGAAATACATGCTTGATAGACTGTTTTTTAAGTGATAGAAAGATAAATGAATGTGGTAGACATCAACAAACAAGTGATAAAAACTTTTGCAAGATATATACAATTATATATACATCAGAATAATATTGGGTAATCGAATGACAAAATGGGTAAAAAATTCCTGTGATGCATTTCAACTGGCAAAAGGACTTGTTTAGACTAATAATACTTTAATTGATGGAGTCACTGACACACATACACATATATATTATCCACCTGACGATTGTAGCACTGCATGAAACTCTGAGTAACAGATTTTGATATTATTGTATTAATAATATTATTATAATATATTTAAGCTCTGTTGACTGAGTCCTCAGTTTATATTTTAAGCCTTTAGCTTATATTCTTACTATTTGTTTGTAAACACAAACACACTTATATACACATGGTTTGATCAAAAACTATTGAGACTGTTGCTATGATAATAGAGCTAAAGTATACAGTGAAGCCACTTGGCACAGATTGACTTGAACCCTGTCACGCATATACACTAAGTTATAACATTCTCACTCACTTCTGTTGTTTATAGCTTGTAAGGAAAGTGCACAGTGTGGTCGTCTCACCATACCAGAGATTCAACCATGGTTTGTGCAGCAGTTTTTGGCCAATCACAACATTCCCTAGGTCTAATAACCACCTTATTCTCCAGGTCTTGCTCTGTGCAACTTCTTCAAAAATCAAATTCTACTTGAAAGGAACAAGAGAATGGAAATGATACTAGATAAAGTGCATTTGGAGGAGATTAAATGCTAAATTGATATGTGTTGTAGTTTTCTTTTTTTTAGCATCAATACATTTTGATCAAACCGTGTGTGTGTGTATGTGTATTACACACACAAGAAATATTATAACAGTTTCAAATCTGAATCTTCTAATATTACTTGAAGTACATACAACTTACTTTATCATCCACATTAATATCTGCTCCATTTTTAATTAACAATTCCACTACCGGTAAATGTCCTTTCTCTGTAGCCCAATGAAGTGGCGTCATTTTAAGCTGAAAAAGAGAATAAAATCGTAGAGAAGCTCAAAGAAATTTTCTTACTGAAAAAAAAAAAAAAAAAATAGACGAGAGAGAGAAATCAAAAAAACCTGGTCTATTCCTATTTAATCAAAGGGAGATAATAGATCTTAAACCAGTTGGTCCATATGACAGCAGTTCTTAACTTTCTTCTAGGCTTGCAACCCCCTTAAAGAAACTATTGTTAGATCAATAAGATTTCTCAAATATTCAAATTGGTAGATGAAAATAAATATACTGTTTAATAAATAAATAAAATGAGTGTCTACTCAAATATGGGTATCCACTAAAAATAATGTTTAAGTAATTATATTTTATTTACATATATATAATCTGAACAAATGCTGAAATATAAACAACCATTCTTTATTGGTAATCAAATATAGATACTTGGAATGGATTTTCTTTTTTTTTTAAAAGTTATTGTCAACTTTGACCTTATATATTCTATCCTTATGTATTTTAAATTTTACAAGTATATGAATGGATGTTGTATTGAATAAAAATCAAGAGAGATTGGAAGTGAAACCCAAACCACAACCAACCATTTTATCAGTAAAATTAGAAAGCCCTTGCTAATTACTAAGCAGCATTTAAAATGGAAGAAGTTATGATTATTTAAATAGAGAAATTTTTCATAGGAATAAAACTCACCATGTCTTTTGCTTCTATATCTGCTGAATTTGCCAGCAGTAAATCCACAATGGTCACATGTCCCTCTTGTGATGCCACATGCAGAGGTGTCCGATCGACTTTGGTACGAGCATCACGGCTAATTCCAGCTCTGAGTAAAACTTCAGCAGTTTGAAAATGACCATTCCTGGCAGCAAAGTGCAATGGTGACATCCCTAGCTGTATAGAACAAAAAAATGAAACAAAAAAATGACAATTTTTAATTACATTTAAAGAATCACGTTTTAGGCATACAAGAATTCTCATACTTGTATTTTGATTGGTCATTCCATCTTATGTAACAGCGTTTCCCCTTAGCGAGGGGTGTTTGATTGATTTGAACCTTTTAAAACCCTTTATTCTACATTCAACACCATCACTTGATAAGACACCAGAAGTGTTGAAACAAAATCCCTATTTTTGTAATGATTTTATAACATTTTTATGTTATAATTTTTGAATAAATGATATATATGAATAAAGACAAAAGAAAATTTACCTCAGCCAATGTGTCCATACTCTGAGGGACTTTATCAAGGCAAATGTATTAAAAATGGTATTAGTTTTCCAAATTTTTTTAAGTGCTCATGAATATCAATCAGGTTAACAGAAAAGTTGGGTAAGTTTATGGACAACATGTGGTGATATAATTCAATGTCTAATAAATGAAAGTGAGTATGTGTGTTTTTTTTTTTCTTTTCTGGACATAAATTATATAAAAATTGTCCAAATGTTTTATATGTCCAAGCCTTTTCAGCTATACTTTTATTAAGTCTCATTTAAATACACATGGAGACTTACCATACTTGTTAATAATACAAGTATTATAGCCTCATGTAAAAAAAAAAGAAAAAGAGAGAAAAGGCAGATGCTAATAAACAATGGGAGCATTATTGATAAAAAAAGGAAAAGCCAACAGTCAATAATATCAACTATGAACATGGCCACAATGTGCTGACTGTGTTTGGAAGATAAAACATTCCCATAACAGTAGATACATACATAAAACAATCCATACATTCATTTAAAGTAAAAATGAAATTCATCCTTGATAATGGCTAAAACTCTGTGTGTGTGTGTATATATATATATATATATATATATATATATATATATATATATATATATATATATATATAAATAAAAGGTAAAGATTTGTCACTTAGCTGATTGATGTTACCTTCAGCATCCCAACTCCAACTTGTTTTTGTAATAATTCCTCTTCTAAAAAATTCAGACATTTTTGAGAATAATAATGATTTTTCCAGATACAAGTCCTACTATTTAACCTATAGATGAGGTGGGGAAAGCAGAGATGGACTTATACCTTTCCCAAGGGTATTTGTGTATAAGAAACCCAACTTGAATTTGAACTCAGCTCTGATTTCTCATCTCGAGCTGCTATCCATTACACAACCCACGCATCCTAATTACCTGGAGAAATCATACACTTGTTTCCAGATTTCAATATGCAAGTAATCCCACTACCCATATTTATTTTTTTTTAAATGAACTCATAAAATAGGTTAGGGTTAGAAAAAACAAAGGGCAACTGGTATTTAGAAATACAATTTAGGATTGTGTAACCTGTCATGGGAACATAGATTCAACTTGCATCATGTTTTGTAAAAAGAAAACTTAATAGAAGTGGAGATTTGTGGGTTTTTTTTTTGTTTTATTTGGAGTAAAATAATTAACGCTCTACTTTTGTACTGATTAATTACAAAAACAAAAATATATGTATAATTGCAAACATTAACTTGTAAATTAATGTTGGATAGTTGAATGAAGACTTCTCATTACTACTGTGATATCACCCCCTGCCACTTTTGTTCAGTTGAGGGCCAGGGTTTATAAATAGTTGGTAGTTGAAAGATATTAGAAGTTGATTAGGTGTCAAGTTGAAATGGTTAGCGGCAGGTGTTGCAGTTCAAGTAACAAGAAGCTTTCTTGCAGCAACAATCAATATAAATATGTTGATGAAGCAGTATCCAGTATACACTGAGGACAGATCAATACAGCCTTTCTCAAATGACAACAGCTTATATGATGAGAAGAAAAAGGTCATATATAACACTTGGTGATAATAGAGTTCATCTCTAAAGAAATTTATGCAAATGATTTTAATTTAAAAAAAAAAAATACAAACTTTAGGGTTTAGAGAAATAGCTTTTGAAATACACTGACATGCCAAAAGTCATAGGAAGGCAATATTTTAAAGTGAAGATGAGACTTGCAGAAACAGAGATGTAATTCTACAAAAGGATGCTAAAAACACCATGTACTGAACATGTGAACAACAAAGTTTTAGCGAAAATTGAAACATAAAGGACACTTATACTTAATATCAGAGAGATAATTGAAATTTCTAGGGTACAATAATGAGGAAAGAGGGCTTGGAAAATTTGATACTCATGAGACAGATTGAAGGTAAGAGAGAGAGGAAAACAATGCATAACCTACTTGGTGAGCATGTGTAAGAATAGGGTTCAGGAGAGATAACAAATAGACAAAATTTATTAAGCTCTACAAAAGAGAGGAAATTGTAGAGAGCCATGATCACCAATGTCCTGAATGGACACGGCACATAGAAAATGAAGAAGCAGGTATGTGTGCTACTATATGTTGACGTCATAGAAATGCCCAGGCCAATATCAATTGTGTTCTGATATTTTGATAGTTTGAATAGCAGCTAGAATGCTCATGAGAAGGTGACATGAATTATCAAATTTCGAATAAGGCATCATAGTGAGTGACAGAGGAGACATTCTGTTTCTTATATTGTGGAGGCATTTGATACTCCGCAATCTACAATGTTGTATGTTTTCTGGGAATACCTGATGAGAGACATTACCATCTACCGTGAATAATACAGTGGCCAACCATTGGTCCTTATGATTGTGACCAGACACATGAGGCTAGAATTTTCTGTAGTAACAGACAAGCAATACAATCTCAAATGACATCTACATTCAATGCAGAAAAAAGTAGATGTATATCCAGTATGTCATGTGGCATAATGTAATGTGTCACGGTTTCCATTGTTTCAAGCTGATAATAGGATTTGGTGATGTGCAGACTTCATGCTTCTATGAACTCTAGTTTTCAATGAAGCATTGTGTGGTGTGGTGGTACTTCCACAATGATGTGGGGTGTGTCTGTGTGGCATGGATCAGGTCTGCTAGTCTGCCTCAACATATTGACCAGTGATTGCTACGTTGCAATACTCTGCAACTATTTATACCCATTCATAGATTCCATGTACCCCAACAGTGATGGTTGATATTTACAGGGTAATGCACTTTGTCATCAAGCCCAAGTGGCCCACAATTAGTTGGGGGAACATTCTGAAAACTTCTGATAAATTGTGTGGCTTGAATTGAGGCCAGCCCAATCAAACATTTGTGGGATGCTTGATAAAGTCTATTTACATGTAAGATCTAATACCTGCAAATATCAGTTTTGGACAGTTATCTAGATGGCATGGCTCAACATCTTTCAGTCTCTTGTGTAATCTATGTTACTGCACTTTGCTGGGATTGAGGAGGTTCCAACATGATACTAGGCACCTATCTCATGATATCTTAGTGTATAATAAAAAAGTATTTATTTACAAAAATGACAAAGTATAATGTAAATCAAAAATAAAATTGTGCAGGCTTTTGTCAAAAATTGAAAAAAGATAACTTGAAATATTAGGATTTGGAAGAGGGGATGGGAGGTGATCATCTCCAAATGTAGTTCCCATCAAAATGGTTTCTAATGTGTTTTATTTTATTTTTCAATATGATGCTATGTGGTGAAGATTTACATGCAGAGTTGTGAAAAAGGCATCAAATATACATAATACTGGCCATGAGAAAAGAAAAGAAAAATGGGAAGAAATGTGATGCCAGTTTTCAAATTGTTACATCTGAGCTTCTGTCAGCAGTTTTTCCATCTGCCCCCCCCCATGTCACTTGTCAATAAAAAGGTGTGGCATCAGACAAGTGGCAAGATGAATCGGAGTCAGTGTTAGTTATTTCCCTTTGAACTTTTGTTCCAGGTACTAGTTGTTTCCTTTTGGTGAAAGTCTCACCTGCTGAATTGTTCATGTATGTTATTTGCCTTAGCCCTCCTTTAGGTGAAAGTATCAACTACCAATTGCTCCTTAGATATTTGCGTTAACCCTCTTTATGGGAAAGTGGTACCTATCAAGTGCTCTTGTGTTTATTTGCATTTGACCCCAGATTATTATCTCAACTTACATGCTATAAATTGAAAAGGTCATGAACTGCTTAAAATTGTATAGTGAAATTGTTAACTCTACCCTTACTGTTTCTTGAAATGTATATATGTAAATAAAGGCTTGTCATACAGATAGCCAACTGTATGTCTTCCTTTTCAACTAAAATACTAGGTTGGTCAGAAAGTCCTGAGTCACTTAGGAAGCAAAAAACAAATCTTGATCTCTGTCTGGTGGAATTTTCAAGAAGTACTACATTTTGAGCTTGTTCCACACGGTCACACCATAAACACTAAACTGTATTGCCAGCAGCTGGACTGCGTGTGCGACAAACTAAAAAAAAAGAGTATCCTGCTTCGGTCAATCAAGGTTGGCCTTTGTTTCAGCAAGACAATGTGAGACTACACACTGCCAAGTTGACTAAGAAGTTCAAACAGATAGACTGTGTTGAGATTCTTCCACATCCACCATTCAGTCCTGATGCTGTTCTGAGTGACTATGGCCTATTCCGCTCAATGGCACACTTCCCCTGTGACCAGTGATTCAACACTCCTGATGAAGTGAAGGAAGCTTGTTTACAGTTTTTTGATTCAAAGCCAGCAGACTGGTTTCTGGCTGATGGTTGGCAGAGAATTGTTGAGAATTATGGATTTTATTTTGAACAATAAATGGTGGTGTTGTTCCATAAAATTTTGTTGTTTTCTTTCCACTTCCTAAGTGAGTCAGGACTTTTGGGCCAACTTAATAGCATACATTCAAAACTAAAATCGTAAAATTTCATTACCACCAAGCAGACCCCCAAAACCACACTAATTCTGATGAGTGGTCATACCCTCAAAGAGGATCCTTGCCTTGAAGGCCTACCGGGTCTAAAACTCACACCCACTCTCTCAAATGGAAATATATTTCACCATCACAAAATATGCTGGCAGTTCATTGTATCCCCCCCCCAGAAAATACCTAACCCCTGATGCCATGTTCTATCTTTAGAAGAGTCAGATCAGACCAAGAATGGAATATTGCTACCCTATCTGGGCTGGTGCTGCCCAATTCTCACTGTGCAGCCCTGACAGAATTCAAAAGTGCTTATGTGGCTTTGTGGGTGATGAATCATCCACTCTGCAACCCTTATCCCACAGATGAAACATTGCCAACCTTTCACTATGATATTGCTATTACTATGGTAGATGTTCTGACGAGTTACATTCCTTAGTGCCACCAGCTCAAACCGGCTATGTCATGTTCATAATGTCAAATCATTCCATTTGTGTTTCTTTGATAAAAAGCAAGTTCAACTTGGACAGCTTCTTTCTCAGAACTGTTACTTTGTTACTCCAGAGAGAATGCTTCCCTGACAACTACATAGAGACCAACTCTTTAAGTCCTGGGTCAACCAATATCTATCTTACTCATCCTCATCTTCCTTTCAATCTTCCTCAGTAACCCTCTACCATAAGCAGTCCTTGTGCCTCGTATTGAATGAACTATCAGTAAAAAAAAAAAACGAAACAAACAAACTTACCCAGTCTGTTGTAAAGGGTGCTCCATTGGACATCAATGATCGAACTTCATCTGTATCACCCCTCTTGGCAGCATCCAGCAGACGTTTGCCAAGTTCCACTAATGACATTTTGTTCTTGGTACTCTCTCTCTCTCTTGGAAAAATGAGGAGCCCTAATTGAGAAAGTAGAATGAATTAGTTCATTTTAAACCAGGTCCACAAAAAAATCACTTTCATTAATATTTTATCACATTGCTTTTTTCAATGTAAGAATTTGATAAATGTTGATCAGGCATTACTTTTATAATTATTATGACAGTAGTGTTGATACTTTGGACCCCAAGAGCTGATTGGATTTGTTGAATTAGCATTCTTATAATTAATTTTAGTCTTTCAGCTTGCTAGTAGAAGTTTTGTCTTAACTTATTCTGTTTCATGAGAGATTTAAGGTATAAAATAAACAATAATTAAATTTCATACTAAATGTCTCTTCTGAGTATTACTCAGGGTTGGGAGAAAAGAAATTCCATTTTCAGTTAAAATGCATGCTGGAAACATTTGCATGCACCTAATATAGCAGCAGCATTTACATGTGAAAGACAGAAAAAAAAGAAAGATATCAAGAACCACAAAATCTTGTTGATCAGTGGAATATTGTCATCTTTGCTTACTAGACAACTTTATGACCCACTGGCTCATGCAATAAAGAACAACATATTTTTTTAATACTATGTTGTTTCCTTCATTTTGTTTGGGGTAGATTGTTCTAGTTTCACATGCCATGCCTGATCAATATGAGCTCTGCTAAACAATAGTTTGTGAGTGTAGTATTGTATGTAAATGAGATACTAGAAGTTCTATTGGAGGGGGGTAAAAATATAAACACTATGCTTACAGTAGGAATTAAAAAAAAAAAAAAAAAACAAGTTTTAAACAAATTAAAAAATTCTGTTATGATGATAAATAGTGATAAATGTGAATTAAATTGTGACAAAATACTGTATTTGGGATACCAAAAATCTAGAGAAGGAATTTCACCAGATAATAAACTGATAAATATCAGAAGTATCTACACCAAAAAATAAAAAAGAATTAGAATCCTTTCTGGGATTGACCAATTTTTATAGCAAATATCTACCTAAATACAACAACCTAATAGAACCATTTGCAGAATTATGGAAAAAGAATACAGAATTTAAATGATCTCAAAAGGTGAAATAAAGCTTTTGAAAGCTTAAAAAAAAAGGCACTAATAAGAAAATATTTGATAAAAAAAAAACAAAAGAAGAAACAAGAAAAAACATTGACATTGACTATGGATACAAGTTGCCACAATTTTACCTCAAGGTCATCCAATAGTGTAACTGTCAAGAAAATTAATGTCAACTGAAACTAACTACTCAAATATTGAGAAAGAAATATTAGCAATAGTATGGAGCACAGAAAGAGCTTGAAATTTATTTATTAGGATGAAATTTTTTGTTAAAGTCAGAATACAAACCTTTAGAGTTTATATTTAACATCACAAAGGAATTACCAAAAGTCACATCTAGAATTTTAAGACAGGCTATAAAACTCATGGATTTTGATTTCAGTGTATACATAAACTATTCTAAACATGTATGTGGACTAAATTTTGGCAGTAAAAAAATTCAGAAGATAAAATACTGCACTGGATTGAAATGAACATGCTATCCCTAAATCGTCTCAAAATGGAAACCATACAAGATCCAGTGTTAAGTAGAATTTCAGACAGAATAAAAAGGAACACATGGAGCAATTCTTGAACGGTCAAATGATCCTACAAAGAATCAAGGCATAAGTTAACTGTAGAGAAAGGCATAATATGCAATGGAGAGCCCACAATAATACCCTACAGATTTTAAGAAGTACTAAAAGGTGTACATGATGATATATATTCTGATATAACAGTAGCACAAATGAAATTAAAATTACAAGTGTGATGGTCAGGATATCTTTGAGATGTAAAAAAGATGACCAAAATGTGCTAAAATAAAGAACTTTCAGCAAAACAAAATTCACTTGTGGCCTAAAGAAAAAGAACCATGAGCTCCAGTACACATGGATCATGCCCATATTAAAAGGCATGGGGCTATTTTTATTTTTAGTGGACTCATTTTCAGGATGGCCAGAAGTAATTAAGGTTGCTGACAGAAAAGCCACCACTGTAAAACAAATATTAAGAACAATATTTTCAAGTAATGGGGTGCCTAAAACTTTGATCTCAAATAATATGCCAGAATTTTGCTAGGAAAATCTGTGCTTGTGGCTAAAGTGAATTGGATACATCCTCTATAAAACACCACCCTACCACCCATAACTGAATGGAATCACAGAAAAAAATGGTGCAGACTATGAAAATGGGACTAAATGCATTTTTTCCATCTAATGATAATAGAGAGAGTTACTTACCAAGATTACTGTTAAGCTATAGGATAATTCAATGTACTGGCAGACTACAAAGTCCCTCCACATTAATGGGTAAACAGATTAGAGCCTCCATAACAATGTCATTTTCAACAAGCGAAAGTGTATGGTATAAAAAGACAAAGAATCTAATCCAGAGAATGTGAACTTTGTAGAAAGGAGATAGCACAACAATATAAACGAAAAATGAACAAAATGTACTGGCTCATGTGGATCAATTCAGAAGCAGAATGGAACCAAAGGATATAGAAATGGATGAAGAATATGTGAACAACATGAAGGGGACAAGGGGACTAATGAATCCAGTAGTGAAACTGAACAATTTATGGATGATAATGATCAGAAATTTGACAAGGAGCCAGAAGAGGAAAATGAACTCTGACCTAGATCCCCTATAAGAACAAATCAAGATACATACTAAGAAAGACCTTTTAATTATTCTTGGGAATCTAAAAAAAGTAAATAAGACGAATGAAGGGCATATGGCTATTTTGATTCAAGAAGGTGTAGTATTGTATGTAAATGAGGCACTGCTATAAAAGCAGAACACCACAGCAAATGGCAGTTGTGCTACTATCTGTTGACCTGACAACATCTATTCTAGAGGTTACTCTACTTCATAACACTGTGATATTAGGTTTATCAGTCCCCAAAATTCAAAATGTATGTGCTGTAGCTGAAGTGAACAAAAACTTTAAGTTAAAGGGAGATAACTGATATCTGGAAGAGGCATGGCATGGGGAACTAGAACAATCTACTTGGTGGATGAAATAAAGGGTTCAGTTCGAAATTCCAATCACCTGAAGAAGGCCGGAGCATACAACAACCGAAATGTCATGAATATGGCAATGACGATGAGGACAACAGTCTGAACAATGTAAATAATTACAATACCTCATTTCAGAAATATGTTGGTATTTTGCCTTAATTCTTCTGTAGAAAGGGATAATTGTTAAAATTATATAATATTCTTGTCTAGAATAAATTGGATGGCTACTTCAGAATAACTGAAATACTGGATGTGCATTGTATAACCATTTTCTTTTTTGGTGCCAAGAAACAATGCAAAGTCTCATGGCATCAATGAATCTTGATTACTCAAAATAAGAATGGCTACATCAATAATATATCTCATGCTTATGCATAGTTGAATAAGTTATTATGCATTGTTAAATAAAACTAGAAAAGCCACAAATGAATGTAATAATTAAGAGCTAAAGTGCTTGAATTAGAAATAAATTCTTAATGCCTTATAATCCTCATTTAAGAGCTTCAGTGAAATCCTTGTAAAGAGTAAAAGTATGTTTTAATGTCTCAGTGAATTTGAATTACTTTGCTGCCTTCCCATACTGATTATCTCACTTGGTTATTAGTGATGACCAAATAAGACAATATATAAATAGAATGAGCTTAATAGATGTAGAAATGAAAAAGAATTTGTTTAATATTTTAATACACTTAACATTAAAAAGAAAAGAATGCAGATTTAGTAAATTTGCCACAGCTGATAAATTTCATTGTTACATCATGTCCTGCATAATTAATTACTTTTTAACACTTAAATGGTGGACATCATTAACTGATGCTTCATTAGAGATCAGCAGATATCATCAATCGATGATTTAAACCAGTGGTTCCCTGGGGTTGGGTCGGGGAACCATGTAACATTACTGGGGCTCACACAAAAAAGATGAAAGCAGCATAATATATAGAAAACAAATGAACACTGCTAAAATATATCCACTACTTTGGAAAAAAAGCACAGCTCTACGTTATTGCATTTCCATCATCTTGTTGAATCAGGTTTTAGTTGTGTGTCTCACTATCAAAGACAAGACATTGTGAAAAGTGAGAATCTTCAACTATCAATGATATTGATAGAGCCAGAAAAAATAAAAGAGCAGCATTAGCCACAGGGATCTCATTGAATAAATCTGCACTTTTTTTTAATTTATTAATTATTCACATATTTTAAAATTGTTTATTATGAGTTATTTTACTAGTGTACATAAAAGTTTCATAGAATTTAATTGTTAAATACAAGTTTATGTTCATTAAATTAGTCTTACTTCAAAATATATATTTACTATTTCTATAAAACAATTCCTAAACTTATCTATTAGTAAAAAATAAAATTATCTTTTTTTTCATCGAATGGGTACCATTCATTCATGTTTTTTATCTAAATTAATTGGTAACGCTAGGTTTTATGAGGTTACGTCATTTCCTCAATTATTTGTCTGCAAATAAATCTGGAAGAACAAACGGAAGACGCTGCTATGTCTGCATGCATAGTTTTTCAAGAGAAAAGAGGCAAAAAAGAAAAAGAATGTGCAGCTCCATTGAACAGGTAACGCTTCAAGGAATATCACATACTGTTAAAAAAATATTAAATTTAGGAAGCTGGCTTTGTTTTTTTTTTTTTCTAATCTAAAATTTTATACTTTTTGTAAAGTATATATTATATATACACTGTGAAAGTCTTCAGATAAGCCTTGGTAGTACCTGCATTTTAGTACAGTCTGTAAGCTACTCAAAAGTCTGTGCATCCCAGGTCCTCATGGACAGATCTTTTGGAGTTGAACAAGACGAGTGAAGGAGTCACTCAGAGGACAGCTGCTCTCCAATGATAACGAGATGAAAAGGAAATCACATAGGACTTAGATCAGGCGTCATTCATCCATGAATTGAGTCTAAATAACTAATTGGCAACTCTAGGATTCATGAGGTTTCATGTCATTTCCTGGAGTATTTGTCTGCAAATAAATCTGAAAGAACAAACTAAAGACACTGCATCCATAGTTCCCAAAGAGAAAAGAAGCAAAAAAATGGTGACATCTTGGTGCAAAGAATGCACAACTCTATTGAACATAGAATTATTCAAAGAGTATCATACTGGTAAAAGAAATATTCAATTTAGGAACTTAATGTTTGTTTTATTTTCATTTTTTTTCTTTATTTTTTTAATCTAAAATTTTATGTAAGCATTTAAACTTTTCCCACCATTAAAAAAAAATCATGGCCACAAAAATGAAATGGTGAATTCTTTCAATTTCTCTTTATTAAAACACAAAAGAATCACATTAGATAAGTGTATGCCTTTCTTATTTTATTAAAACATTCCTGAAAATTTACCTGAGTCATAGTGGTTAAGTTGCTAAGTTACAGGTATGATAGGAAGTAAATTTGGAATTAATCCCACCTTAATTTAAATTCTCATCTGGCCAAGGCCACATCAGATAAATAAATCTTTCGTTAATACAATGTGTATTTAATAAAGCACACAGGGATTTGAATTGACCCTTGTTCTTTTAATGCCAAAGGAAAAAAAAAAAAAGAGAAAAGAAAAGCTTTTGAAGAGGTTGCTTCACATGTTGGTTTATTTGTGTTTCACAACAAGCAAGTGTTGAAAAGTTGCTAGCCCAACTATAAAGGTTAGGATTTTCAAATCTTTCTACTTGGAAAATTATCACAAAATAATTTGCTAATTTTATAATATACCTTCCCTTTTTATCCTTGTGCTGGTCTAAGTGAAACTTATATAATTTTTATAATACTATTGTGTAATAGCAAACATATCTGGAATTCAATATACATACATAAAAAATGCATCTCTAATACAAAAAATCTTAGCACAAAAGAAAAAATTCCAAATAATAAGAACAATACAGGGCATCATCTCTATACAATATCTTCAATAAATTCCATTTATTATTGTCATCTTTACATTTCTTAAGAATAAAATGTTTTTATTTAATCATATCAAATCAGTTATGTTGGAATATTTTAGGAAATTTATGTAAAATATTTCTTTGCTATATTTAGCAATGGTGTTGGCTGGTGTTCAGCTATGCAACAAAGTAGCAGCTACATAACACATGAAATAATACTCACTGACCCCCTTTATTGAAATTGGAGTAACTTGATATGTCAAAGGTACTGTTCAAGATACACCATCATCACATAACAAATTCTATGTACTTATTTATGGTCTACTTGTGTAATGAGTGTTTTTATGTGCAAATTCTTTCAAAAGATACCTGCTCTTGCAGTTCCCAATTTAAATATTCTTTAGCTAAATTAGCCATTAAGATAATTGTAATTTATTTTTAGTAGATTAGAGAAAAAATATTAGAGTTGTGTCCCTTTTTAACTCTTCCCACTTTGTAATGTTATATAGTCAGTAAACTGATTAGTAGGGTATTCAATTCTTACTGGGTACACCATACTTGTGGCCTTGTGCCAAAACTAAACTATGCTTAGTAAATAACAAGGAAAACTCAAGGTATCATGGTTAGCCATCTGGATTTCTAAATGATTAGTAATGAGTTTGAACCATATTGGGTACCCTTTTCTTGTGGTCTTATGCCAAAACTAAGCCAGGGAAGTTTTTTTTTTTTTTTTTTTTACAAATTAAACATCTCTTATATCATTCTGCATGTTGCTTCCTTTCTATGTTCAAATGTTGTACTTTCATTAATGCAGGAAAATATTCTACAGTCTATATGAGGTATGTCTGAAAAGTAAAGGGGCTGGTGTCCCAAACAGATTATTTCATTTCCAAACAACTACATGGTTTCTCCATCAAAGTAATCTCCGTCAAGTCTAATGCACTTTACCATCCTGCTCGGACACGCTTCAATGCACTGCTGGAAGGATTATTCTTCAATGACCCCACCCAAAGCTCCATTGTTACGACCCTCTTGATGGGCTCCACACCTTCAAAACAGATTCCCTTGAGCTTGGAACAAGATGAATAGGGAGGTTGTTCCACTACAGCAAGATTTTTCTTGGCCAGAATTTGTCCAGCTACAAAATCATTTGGAAAAAAATGCAATGTTTGCAGAAAGCTAAGATTACAGTTATATACTCCAAAGATATCATGTTAGATGATAATACAATTTGTGTATCCCTCTTTTGTCCATAACCCACACAGCACACCCAGTCCTGTTACTTTTCAGAGAGACCTCTTATGTTAAAGGTTCTGATCAAGAACTTGGTTATGCATAAAAAATTTAAGTAAGTGAATCCTTCCATGATCTGAAATTCCGATCAGGAGATGGGTTTCAATAGATAATGGTGACCTACTGGATATGTCATTTGCCTACCTATCTCCAGATCAGAGATTTCAGGACCCAAAAGTCCAGCTAGTTGTTTTGTAAAATGCTTTGCCTTGGAAAATTCTCACATGTTAGAGTACTATTAAAATACATTCAACATCAGAAAGAGACAGTTGAAATTTCTGGGGCACATAAGGAAAGAGAGCTTGGAAAATTTGACACTCACAAGACATATTGAAGACAAGAGGGATGAAAGAAAATAATGAATAATCTATCTAACAAGCTTATTTAAATGGGTGGCAGAACAGAATTTAGGAGAGACAACAAAAAGACAAATTTTATTAAGAGCTAAAAAGCACAGGAAATTGCGGAGAGCCATGATCACCAATGTACTGAATGGACATAGAAGAACTGGAGGATAAAACTAAATTTTGTATAATATCCTACCAAACAATTTGGTAATTATTTTCATGTATGAAATAATGCATCTTTACTAATCATAAGGTTTATTGAGCTAAAGACTATCTCTGAAACAGAATAATCACTCAATTAGAGATGAATGTCAATGTTTTTTTTATCAGATAAGTAAGAAATAATAAAAAAAAAAAAAACAGTAAATTGTTCATCTGTTTTGAATTCAAAGCACAGGTTTTAGTGGTTTGGTTTTTTGTTTTTTTTTTTTGTTTTTACACTTTATTAATCCTTTGCAGATTACTTGAAGCCAGTAAAATATTCTTACAAATATTTTCATGTTCTGATGAGCATTTGCCCCCAATGCTCTGAGTACATGAATTTAAGCATGCTACTTAATTAGCAACTAAGTCTCAGTTTTACTGTTGAACTAGCTAGATGCAACTGCCACTTCTACTGTAACAGTTTCTTTTCTGTGGAACTCCCTCTTGATTTCTTGCTTCTTTATAATCTTCAAAAATTTAAGCACAATGTCAATCACTATTTTCTGTTTTCTTGAATGTGTTACTTTTAGTCCTTTCCTTAATCCTCCCCATTCTCAGTTTTCACATTCTCTTTCCAGGGTCCCCCACATATCTGTGTAAAAAAAAAAATTCCAGGACTTTTCAAGGACTATCTTAAGAAATTTCAAGGGCTGAAACTGGTGCATGTATGCAAAAACACACAGACACAAAGTGAATGGTAATCAATTTAAAAAACACAAACTTTGAAACACAAATAGTTTGATAGATGAGATGTTCAAAGAAAAGCTACAACTGGTTCCAATTAACTTACATCACATGAATCAGTTGAAAGCAGAAATCCAAGGCTAAAACATAACTAAATACAGACCTGGTTATGTTACACTTTGTGTAGCATTCTACACAATTTGGAGTTCTCCTACAATTGAAAATTTTGAATTACTCACTTTAATTCTTACTGCTACACATTTCAGCTATCTAGACTATTCATGGTTTGTGAATGTCACAAAAATTTCCTATGAAGTATAATGGTTTTAATGAACAGAACTAAAAATAGATATTTTCACAAAAAGACTACACATGTTAGGTACCCCTACTACTCATAGGTTTTGTTGCACATGGCACAGAACACAATGATATTGACATTTTTTTAAATTTCATCTAGTTTAGCATTCAGCTCCTCTTCCAATTTTGATATCTCTATGGATTTGTCCTCTGCAGATCCTTGTATGGCACTGGACTTCACAATAAGACGCCTTTTATCTTTGCTTTTCTCTTGTTGAGTGAAGGTAGCAGCTAGAAGACACGCCTTCACAATCCCTCTCCCCATCTAGATGAAAAAATACAGAAGTAACTTTAAGGTCATGACCTAATTCAAATCAAGGAAACAAACCATCATTCGTAATAATTGCCAAATATTACTGACTAAAAACAGTTTCTTCATAAAGGACAATTTTAGCTTGTAAAAATGCAAGATTTCTGGGATTTGGCATTTTGATTTTCATGAATTGAGAAAAAGGGATATGTGGGCAGCCCAATTTAGAAAATTCCAACACTGGAAAAGGCCCTGTCAATTTTCTAGGACTTTTCAAGGTTTCCAGGAGCTATACGAACACTGTCTTTCACTTTCACTCCCTCTGTTCTAGTGGCATTGCCACCTTGCTTGGGATGAAACGATTAAAAAAAAAAAAAAAAGTTAGTGATACAAGTCTTACTAATTAAAACTCAGAGCTGGAGGAGAAGATGTGGATTCATATCTTTCCCATGGGTATTGCCATGTAAGTGAATATAATGAACCCAACTGGAATTGGAACTCACCTCTCCAATAAACAATTCTAAGCCATTATACCACCTGCACATCCAACCTTACAACATCTGGTATTCTCAAACAGTCACCCATCTAGGATCAACGTTGCTTAACTTTGGTGCAAGGATTTGTCTCACAGCCCAATTAGCTAGTGTAGTTAATTTGAGCCTCAATGTGACCTTGTGCCAAACTAAGCTTAGTAAATAGCTATAGATTAGTGGGTTTTCTATTAGATTATAAAAGCTACTAAGTCTGTATAATTAGTGTTTGATGGATGAAAAAAAAAATACAAGAGAAATAGTTAATTGCATTATTTATTTTTTTTTTTACAGACACAGAAATAATTGTACTGTGTAAACCTTAAATATTTTATTTATACAAGAAACATCATGGAGAGACTAGAGAAGTTGTAACAAATGATCTTTTAATAAAAGTTGAACACCACAAGAATAAATGACACTAATCTCTATCATTTTTATGGACTGTGTCATGAACAAGAGAAGAACGAATTAACCAACTGATACATATTATGAACATTTTAAAACAATGAATACATTAATTTAGGAGGATTGAGTCTCAGGTGATAGACAAGGAGGTTTAGTCATTTTATGCAATTAACGTCTCTAAACAAGGTTAATCAAACTGCACAAACTTATTAACAAAGGATAAATAGATTGAATGAATTGGCTATTCCAAAAATGATGTTCTGTAGGCTTGTTAGCATATGTCTCTTCAGCTAAAAATTGATGAAGTTAAATGGTTACCAACTTTGTTATTAATGGACAATTAAGGAACCTGAAAAGCTCTTACCTATCAATAACTTTCTATTGTATAGTGATTTATTAAATGTAGCTTAGATGTGGCATAAGGCCAAAAGTATGGAGCATCCAGTGAGAATTGAACTCACTACTTAATTGTAATGGCTTTAGTCAGACAAACTTGCTAACCATTATGGAATGTCAAGGTGCCCAATAACTTTCTATTGTACAGAATTATAAATTGCAACAAATTTCATTATCAAAGTATTCACAATAATTTCCATTACTAACATGACCACACTACTGAACACCAGTCCTCCTATATGATAGTGAATGCTGGATAATCACCTCACAAATGAAGATGAGACTTGGAGCAACAGAAATGTTCTATAGAACAATGCTGAGAATATCATAGACCAAACACATGATCAACAACAAAGTTTTAGAGAGAATGGAAACAAAAAGGATACATATACTTAGCATCTAGGGCGCAATAATGAGGAAAGAAGGCTCAGAAAAATTGATACTCACAGGACAGATTGAAGGTTAGAGGGAAGCAATGCATAACCCACATAGTAAGCTTGAGTAAACTGATGGCAGAATAAAGTTTAGGAGAGATAACAAAACAATAAGACTTATTAAGAGCTACAAAGGACAGGAAATTGTGGAGAGCCATGATTGCATACGTCTTGAAGGGATATGGCACATGGAAGAACGAGGTAAAATTACTGACTCTTTGAAAAGCCACTCATCTACCATAGGTGGATGGATTTGCAGTCTCAGAGAGGGAAGGGAAGCAGTAGGGCATATACCCTGTGGCATATTTTTATAGACTCTTAATCTAAAAAAAAAAAAAAAAAAAAAAAAAATAAATAAATAAATAAATAACGTGGCATTAGACTAGTCTTAGTATCTGCCAACTGGACCCATGTGGTTTCATGTCAAACAATGAAACTTGTGGAAAAATCTAATTGTAATAACTTTGTCACCTCTCATTCCAACAATGCATTGAACTCTGGAGTTCACCACTGATATTATTGGTGGCAGCCTTGTCTTTACATTATGTAATTGTATATCAATACTCCAGAACTCTGTTGGATATGTGCGAAAGTATTTTTTAACATTTCAAATACACTTGAAACAATAACTTTAAAGTATTTTTAAATTATAATTCAAAAGTAAGGAAAATATTTAAAAGATTAAATATTTACAAAAAAAAAAAAAAAAAAAAAAGAAAAAAGCTCAGTATAATTTCAGCCAAGCTGCTTTCTTCAAGAATTGATGAGAAAACTATGGTTTAATTATCTTAAAATAAAATTTCTATCAACATTTTTAACTTCAGAATTTTTTACATGACGACTTATCACTATTACATGACATGTCTGTGGAAGTCAATAAATAAAATAATAAAGAAAAAAAAATATATACATTTTCCCATGATACAAGTAATAAAAGGAACATGAAAGGGTATTTGGTTATCTGTGCAATTTTATAACTCCACTTCTGAAAAGGACAGAACCTCTCACTTACCATTTTCCAACCCAGAGCATTCAGATGTGTTATACAGCTCCACTCATGAAGTAATTTGGTCAATCCAACTCGGTGCATAGCTGACAAAAGCATGACAATTTTAACCATTTTTATCCTTACTTACCCTACTTCTGGACCAGAAAAAAAGCAGATTAGTTGGAAGGCCACTCTTGTGTTTCAAAGACAATCTGAAGCAATGTAGCATCCCCCTTTTCTTCCTGGAAAAACAGTGTCAGAGGAGCTGCTGCCTGTCCTGCTTCTCATCTATACAAAGGTTTGAACAGTATGCTAATATTAAAGCAAGTTGGCAGCATGCTATTCCCTTTGCCTTACCTGCCACTGTCACTTGGTCGCATGCAGTAAAGCAGGCCTTGCTGTTCACTTGTGGAAACATATGGCAATTGATCCTCAAACACTTGAGTAAAATGGGTCAACCACATGTTCCAAAAAAGTTTACAAAACACGTGTAAACCTTGGGAGACTCATGCATACCCATATAAATTGAGCGCTGCTTTATTTTACTGAGCCCTCATTTGTCATCCATCATATAAATTGATTACAGGGTTTTTGAAAGTTTGAGGCCTCTAAATTAAAATATATAACTAAGAGAAGGAAGCCTTTTCAATTTTTCCTACTTTAATTCACAATTATAAAAAAAATACACTAACATCTGATTGCACTGTATCTTTGCTATATATTCTAAAATATAACATAGAAAATATAATGCTATTTCAATCATTTTAAATGTAAAACCAGATCATTATAGCTGATCCAAAATTTATAACTATAACTAAATTTCAGTTGAATCCATTCTTCCTTCAGTTACAAGTATAGATTATGTACCTGGTGACCGAGTGACAGTTATCAAAGCTGTACAACTCGGGTTTTAAGCTAATTAGCTACCTATCTTCTCAGGATCAAGCACCACTGAACTAGACGGTAATATGCAAAAAAAAACTTTTCCAATAAAGTCTGTTTAAGTTTACTAGATTTTTAACCTTTAGCACTTTGTTCATCTAATAAAAGGTTTTCCCTTTTATTAGATTTTCTCTTTTCTTACCGCAGGTGATTTAATCACCAAACAAAAATGTGTTAAAATTTTGTGGTTGTGTTGCCATAGCAGGATATGGCAACAACTAAAAGACTCTCAAATGAAATGGAGAACTGCTTTTGAGAGATTGCCATATACAGTGAAATGAGTAAGAAATACTTATGAATAATGCACGTTTGCAAAGGTTAAACTTTTACAAGTCAATATTTAATATTTTTAATATATGAATTTGCTAGATTTTGCAGATTATTATCTTCATTTGTCTAATGATATTTAGATGTTTTCTCTAATCACTAGATTTCATCTGAATATACAGAATAAATAGGTAGATAAAAAAATGTCTTGTCATATTTTCAATTAATCATACAAAATGATACTTCATGAGAAAGATCCTAGATAAAAAAAAAGGCTAAAAATTTACATCAGTTTTATCACAAATAAAACTATTCCTTACATTTCCTCAGTCAACATACTGTTGAAAAACAAAAAAAAATCAATGATTGATCATGTAAGTAAATATGAGGACTGATCAAAAAGTATTAGGACTGTTGCTATGGTAATGGAATTAAAGTATGCAGACTAAAACCACTTGGCACAGACTGACCTTGAACTCTGTCAAGTGTATACACTAAGTTATAACATTGTGACTCATATCCATTGTTTATAGCAGTGCTTGGAAAGAAACCATATCAAATGTGATCATCTCACCACACCAGAGATTCCATTGGTGACCATGGCTTGTGCAGCAGTTTTTGGTCAAGGACAGCATCCCCTAGGTTACACAGGCATCCATCATATTCCCTAGATCTTGCCTCTTCCAACCTTTTCCTCTTCAAAAATCAAATCCCACTTGAAAGGAACAAGATGTCAAGGAAATCCAAGAGAATGTGATGAGGCAGCCACTTGCTATCCCCCCCAAAAAAGGGGTTTCCAGAAATGCTTTCATGAATGGAAATGGATAAAGTGTTTCTCTTCAGTGGGGAAATACTTTGAAGGAGATTAAATGCCGAATTGATATGTGTTGTAGTTTTCTTTTTATAGCACCAGTCCTGATACTTTTTGATCAGTTCTTATATGTGATCATTGGAGAATGTCACATTATACATTAAAATGGTGGGGAAGGCACACATATTTCGATGTTAAGTGTAGTGTTTAAGAATCTCATTGACCACCTTAAAGAGATCTATGATCAGCGATGGGTGGCTATAAATTATTATCAAATTTCTTCAAATGGTAGTACTTTTTCTTCCACTTGACCTGAAAATGCCAGCCAAACAATCAGCTATTTTTCTTCTTCATTTCAAGCACAAGTAACAGGTTCAAGCATGTCCGTTTTCAATATTCTTAATTCAACAGTTAACTGATTCAATTACTATTCTTTTTTTGTTCCAAGGTTATTCTATTTGTATTTGTCCCTTTCTCCTTTTGCCTCAATTGAGTCCCATATTTTTGAATACTTTTCCTCTAATTTATTCAGTTGTTTTATGGTGGTTCACAGTAAGTGTCAATATAATTGATCATTTATGGAAGATAACCACCATGTAACTTGAATATATAGCTTAAGGTAGGGCAGACCATTAATTATTTGATGACAAGAAACTGAAAATAATCCCAGCCACATAAGTAATCAATAGTGAGAAATATAAGCAGTGGCTAAACAAATGATTAAAACGTTTTTTTTTTTACAATCATGTTCACTCTGTACAATGCTCAAGAGCCACTTGAGGTGGAGGGTTAAAAAGTAAAATACACAGTTTATGGGGAGGTTAGTGGTTGACCTCAGACTTGAACAGGTTAAGATTGTATTTATCAGGGAAGTAACTTCTTGGAAGTTGGTTCCACAAAGCAGCAGGAAGAAGCTGCTTGAGTGGAACTTACATCTCACCAATGGAATACAAAAGTACATCACTGTATAGTCACAGAGAAGAATTTTAAAAATGTATCTTAGGTTACCAAGTTCCTAAATATAAATTCTGTAATACACAAGTTGTATAAGTAAAGAAACTGATATTTTCAAATAGTCACTCAATGAGTAGTAGTCAACAATACTAATCTTGAATTGAAATCTGCTTATCACTTTAGTAACAATTTTATAGCAATAATATGAATGAGCAGTACTTGTGGTTTTCCTATTTGAAGTTTCTGATGAAGCATAATTCTTAAATTAACAACTGAAGCTCCTTATGAGTTCCATGACTATAAAATACCTGTGGATATTCCCTTATTGCAGTGATTTCCAAATGGTGCAGTGGAATGATTGAAAGACAATCAAACATTTAGAAACTTTCAAAAAATTCATATGCCAAAAATAAATATGGTTTCAAAATTTAAAATATTATGAATTACTTGTAATTGCATGCATGAGTCCCAGTATAAATAGTTATAAATAATTATTGAGCAATTTTAGCATTGTGATATTTTTGCATTATATAAACTATTAAGAACATAGTAACTAGGGTCCACAAATTGGAGAGAGTTATCAATGATAATGTTCTGACTGTGAATCCAGTTATCTCCCCTTAACCTTATCTTTTCTATTTTTAAATGTACTTTTTATCACATAAAATTTGGTGAGGTGCAAGCAAATTTTCATTTTGAAAAAGTGGCCCAGATAAAAAAAAAAAAGTTTGGGAACCACTGCCTTATTGCAACATCAAATATTTGAGGATAACAAAATGTTACAATAACAATCATGTTTGAATGCAAGTCATTATTTAAAGAAGAGGGTACGAAGTTTGAAAACTGATATGGTCTTCTGAAGCAGAAGTTAACTGCATCAGAGCATTATTGCCTCCTCTATCATCACTGTCCCTTATTATGCATGCTTTCTTTTTCTCACTAAAACCAAAATGGTCCATTATCTGCAGCAATGGCATGGAATTAAAAAACAAAGAAAAGACTACTGAACTTTTATGTAATATCAGTCTTCCTCTATGGCAGTGAATGCTGGACAATCTCTTGAAGCAACCGAAATGTGTTTCTACAGAAATATGCTGAGAATGCTGAACTGAACATGTAAACAACGGCAAAGTTTTAGAGAAAATGGAAACAAAAGGGACATACACTTAACATCAGGAAGAGTGAGAGCTGAAATTTCAAGGGCACGCAATGATGAAAGAGAACTTGGAATCATCAGTAAATCATTATCTCAATAAAAAAAAAAATCTTACTATCTCAAAGTAATTTTTCTGCCTTTAAATAACCCACAAAAGGTTGATAAGATGTAAAAAAAAAAAAAACAAAAACAAAAAAACACCAGTAAGTGGATTTAGGGAGATTGTGTTTAACAAATCTTACTGGCTTTTTATATAGCTTCAAACACTGAGCATTGGTAGGAAATATACAACTATTTTACCCACCAAACAGGCTCATGTTAGTTATAATTCTTGAAAACAATTTGAGAATCATTGAACATTTATCAACAGTAAAAGAGACAGGTAAGAATTTGAAACAAGAAACAATGAAACTCAGCTTGCTAAAGAAAGCATCACTAATTTAATGCTTAGAACATTATACCATTTGTTATTCTCAAATAGAGCAAAAAATTATTTTTTAAATATTAAGAAAGCTGATATAGATATCTAAAATGTTATATATAGGTACCTCCAAAGATTTCCTAAAATATGAGCAAATACAATGAAAAAAAATTATCAAAACTTAATAAAAATAGTTTTATTGTCAAAATCTTTATTATTATTAAGAGGAAAGACCAAAAGGATTTTTTGATTAGATTATTTTTTTAAAATCCTTTTTAGAACCTTCAAATGTTTTTGTTAAAACCTTGTTTTTTTGTATCAGTGGGTGATCATAAATTAGTATAGGAAATTTTAGTGTCATTTTGCAGTGTAAAACACATTGATTTTGAAATTCTTGCAAAAATCAAATAATTGTTGGATTTTAATGAAACTTTAATAACAAATGAATGAAATTATTTTAGACATACATAAAAAAAAAATATTGGTAATTTTATGAAATTGAGAAATTCATTTTTGTCTACAGAATAATGTTTATATTAGTTATAAGCAAAAGCTTTGAGAATCTAAATTGTTAAAAAAAGTCTTGTTTAATCAACAGTGACAGTACTTCAAACAGAAATGTGTTCCCCAAGTAGAAATTTCAAAAACTTAAATACGACCTAATGGCTAGATACACTTTGGCAGGAAGTGACTGCCACTGCTTAAATCACATCCATTAAGCTGAGGAGTAGAAGTCTAATTTGTTAACCAAGGATGGCAAGTTCAATCCTAGGTAGGAGTCAGTATAGTTAATAATCATTTTTGTTGTCGTTGTAAAACAGGACCGCCAGTTACTGAAAATCTGGTCTAATTAGTAAATTAAAAAAATGCAAAACTAAGACATTATTTAATTAGAAAAGCTTTTAATTACTTTTATAAATAAGATATATTATGGACACAATTGCCTTAAGAAAAAACATTTTTCAATGAATACTGAATTTTTACAAAACTTGTTTTCATTTTTTAAAAATTTTAAATCTAAAAGATTCAGTATTAATTTGCATGGGTTAGATGATATTGTTATCAAAATAGGAGTAGACAGGCTTTCCTATTGCCCGGTCCATACTCCTCCCACTTCTCTTGGACAGAAGTAGAGGATCATCCCTTGTTTAGGAAGGGGTTCCTGGTTCCTTTCCTTAGGCATTAATAGTGGTGTTGTCATTAATTTTTTTGTGATATGCATGGATGGTGGCAATGTTTCTTTATACTGAGGGTACTGGGATAGCAATTTTCTGGATGCTACTTCCCAACGGGTAGTTAAGGTGGCTGAACTCTTGCATAGCATCTAAAGATGCTGCTTTGATCAAGGCACATAATATTGAGATTTATACAGTGGCAAGTTACACACAGAAGGATGTTCCTGCAAACATCTCTGGTGGGTAACACCAAGTTGCAGTCTGTGCCAGTTCCCTTCCTGTACATGTTACATTAAACAACCGACTGCTACTACTACGCTGTCTTTTCCTTACCAATTTAACACACCATGAATTAAGCAACTAAAGATATAAAACTAAACCAGCTCAACAAAAAAAGACCTAAATCCTTCACCCTTTCTTTCTCCAACATTCTTAGTATTCTTACCAACTTCTGCAGTGTGGAATTGTTCCTCTTCAAAAAGTCTCTGGACATCTTAGTTTTCTGAAAAACTAATCTCAACTCTGCAATCCCCTCCTCAGATTTCTCGATTCCTGGCTATTGTCCTCTCTCTAGTCTCTAATGTCCACATGCATGGTCTGGGAGTTTATGTCTGTGAACATCTTCCACTGGCTAGGGAACTCTCTTGACTCTACAGACGATTCTTACATGTCTCCGTCTCTCTCTACTTAACTCAGTCAGCTATTTCTTCTTTCTCTACCATTCCCCTTCCTCTCATGACTTTTGCATGCTAGATAGTATTTCTGATAATATAGACAAGGCCATTATGAACAGAACCAAATGGTCAACATGGAACTAATGTTCAACAGATGGAACGACTCAACAGTTATTCAAGAGAAAAAACCTAATTGGCAGCATGGAGTTCTTTTGTTGCACAACAATGCCCGCCCTCATATCGCCAATATGACCAAGGAAGCCATTCAAATGCATGGCTGTTAAGTGCTGCCACATCACTGTACTCTCCTGATTTGGCACCAACGGATTTCCACCTCTTTTGATCTCTTTCAAATGCTATGCACAGAATTTCGTTCAATAGTGATGCAGAACTGAGAGCTTCATTGGATGAATTTTTTGAGTCAAAACAAAATGATTTCTACCAACGAGGTATTGGAAATCTTGTTGAATGTTGGGAAGAAGTTGTAAACAAGGGAGAATACATTATTGATTAATTAGTTATTTTTTTTTTTATTAAACCTTTTAAAAAAAAATTTTAATTAAAAAAAAATAAAACAAAAAAACAGCAGGAACTTAGTTGCCAACTCAATAAAATGTTTTCAAGAATTAATAAAAAAAAAAAAAAAAAAATTGTTTCTTTAGACTAGGTTTTTATTTCTTTGCATTCACAATCCCATGTTTCAACTAGGAAAACTCTAAATGGCTTTTTATTGATATATTTTATTTAAAAGAACAACCAATGAGCTCTTTGCATACAACTTTCATCCCTCCTTGCTATTTCAAGTAATTTTTCATGTAAACATTTAAAAAAAAAAAAAAAAAAAAAATTATTTTCCAATTATTGTTTCACGGATTTGGTCATTTCATAAACAATGTAGTCCACCATTCTCACATAGATATTTCCACTATCTGTTAGTACAAGAGACAACTCTCATACAGTAAAAAGTTACAAATATCAGACAAATTAAAAATACATATGAAATAATTTTGAAATGGATAGATCTAACTAGACAAAAAAAAAAAAAAACGAGCTTTTTACGAGCAAAATATTTAGTTTTATTATTTTAAAGGGCTCTCTCCCTCACACACAGATTTCGGACATACAATTTAATTTATCAAATGAGTGAACAAGGTAAAAAAAGATCCTTATTCTCTACACTAAATGACTTTAATCATATTGTCGAGTTTAACGCTCCAAACAATTTTTGCATACTGTACAGTACACTGAATTACCACCTTTACATTTCTTTAACCCTTCTCAAATGGGGTACCTTCCTTTGGAGTTGAAAAGTCATACATCTGAAACGAAAAATAACGTCCAGAATGCAATATAATTTATTTTAATTACTTTTCCATTAGAAACTGAAATATAATCTCCGTGAAGAGAAAAAAATACATATGGGATAATGAGGTCAAATCAAGAAAAGAATCTTGACTTTTGCGAACATTTTTTTCTCCATAAACATTCCTTCGTATACGATGGGAATAATTCATTATTAGTAGCACTTTTGATTTTGTACCTTCTATTTTTTCAGTTTTATTTTTCTGCATGATGTTTCAAACCCAAAGGAGAGATCTGAATATGAGGCTAATTAAAGAAATCTAAGGGAGGTAATCCAGAGTTTGGTATGCGAAATTTGTTTAGCTAGTTAAAAAAAAAAAAAAAATATCAATCATAATTCAAAATAAGATTTTTGCAGAAAAATATTTAGTATGAAAAACTCAAAGAATAGGAATTAAAATCGCTACGCTTAACATTAACAACCATTACGATCAAGCGCAACACAAATAACAATCAACTATGAAACAATCACGCAACGAATGTAAATCTTCATAACAGTGAATGGAAAGAAATTTTGAAGCGAGAAAATTAGTGTTGTTGACCCAAACTTGTGAGTTAAAAAGGCCGAATCAGAATAGTTACTGTACCTTTAAATGCATAGTTAACAAATTAGGAATAAAATATTTTTTCGTGATTGTCCACGAAAGCAGTTTAAGTAGTAGCCACTAGTCAGTAATCACTTACAATCTTCAAGCGACAATTAGTACCCCACCCAGAAAAACGAGAAATATTTCAAGAATGTAATGATCTTTGATCAAACTTTTAAAAATGACATATATAACTTTATTTTTCAAATAGACACTAAAGTGAGAATTAAGAATACATAAAATTAAATTGATTTGAGTATTTCTAATGAAAATAGTCAATACATCCGCATCATAAGGAAAAAAAAGCTAAAGTTTAAAGTTTTTAAAATATTTACTAATAAATAAAATAAATAAAAATAAAGACAGAGAGCAGAAAAGATTTAAAACTATTTAAATATAAAGAATGTTTTAAAAATTACATAAAAACAAATTTCTGAGACAAGTCTGAACTTGGTTAAAGGGAGGACCATGAAAAAAAACGTAAGTAAAAAAAAAAAAAAAAAAAGAAAAAAAAACAGTTAATGAAAATGAACTAAAGGGGGGAAAACAGAAAAAAACTACATTTAGTAAGTTTTTACACGATTGAGCATTGGTACATCGTTCATAATCATAAAGTATTCCAGCTATTGTAATTGGTATTACAAACTAAGTGGGTCATTACTTTAGAGATGGGAAATATTTCAGAATTTTAACCAAAATGAAAATATTAAGGCATAGTGTGTCGCATGTGGAAGATCTTGGTGCAATATGGCTCCCTCCAAAATGTAGGGAAGAAAGAGAATAACCTTTAAAACTATCGAATCATCTTACAAAATATAGTGAATATTATATGAATAGCCTAGACAAACTAGTAAATAAACATAAATAAGTAAAGCGGTAATAAGACAAAAATAAAAACAATTATGTAACTGTTTGTTGTCAGGTAAAAAAATATGTGAGGTATTTTTACAAGGTATTTCACTGGAGTCGGTAAGATTTTAAGTATTAGAACAAAGGCGAAGACGACATTTTCAACTTTCATACTGAATTGTCTGTTAAGAGGTAGAATAGAACGAATGATATATAAGTAAATAGGAAGCGATAATTGAAAGTTAAATTCAATAAACAGTGTGAATTTGTGGCGGGCGATGTCCAAAATCATAAGAGACGGCCATTGCGAAGCTATGCAAAAGCAACGGAAGTTGCATGTGTTTAAAACGGAAAAGGACATTAATCTACTTCACTTCCGTTTCCCCAGCACAACATTTTGGTAAACACATCAAAAATCGTCACAAACACTTACCGGAATTTTATCACTACAACTTCAAATATGACCAGCAATTTTCGGGATTTTTTCCTAAATGTTCTCTAATCCACTTAACAATCGTCTCCGAAGTAAGCTTTACCATGTTCCGGAAACCAACCTAATCACAGCAATCATTCGCTAAAGTATTCACGCGCCTTTACATTTCACTTGTGAACACCACTCGAATTTCAAGGTCTTCGATTGCTGCTTTATGACTAATGTGATCATTTGAGTTCAGGGTTAATAAAGAATACTTTATTATTATTTCACGTATATTCAATTTCAGAAAAAAAATGTTATATGAAAATATTTTTCGTCAAGAATATAAGTTCGCTCGAACTATTTCTTAACTCGGAAGGCTTCTTAACTACAAGCGATGGACGTACATTTTTCTATACTGCAAAATTTCTACTTCAAAAGCGATTAAAAATATTAAAGTTATTGAAAAAGCTTTATTTACAAAAGTCTCTTTGAATAAAGTAATTTTAAATCAAAATAAATGTTAAGAAATGCATAGGTAACCTAGTAAAAAATGAAACTATGATCGAATAATGTAGGAGAGATGATAATTTAAAAAAAAATAGAATGTACTAATTGGAAAAAAAAATTAAATTTTTGGATGTTTAAAAAAGTAAATGAATGTTAAATTGCAAATTTTATTTAAAAAATCTCGATAATGGTGGAGGGAGAATCAAGTCTCGTGCAATCTCGAAGTTATTGACGAGATATGACGTCACTGTAATGGTGGCGGTGGTGGTAAATCGACATGTGACAACGACAGCTGCCGTTGATTTTTATGTTGGGAGGACGGCCGACCGAGCGAGTGGGGGATTGGCATACACCAAGCCCGACCGACCGACGGACAGACACACACATAAACAGTGCACACAACACCACCACCTACATTATCAACAAATAATAACAAGAGAAAAAAAGGCGTCATGGGCTGGGGAGGAATCGGATAACTTTATCAACTAACATGGTCACAAGCATCATCGTCCTGGGTTGCTCCTAAATTTATTTAAGGAGAAAAAAAAAGAAATCGATAATTGGCGACAAAAAGCTTTATCGTTTATTATAAAAGATTTAAGATTTTTTAACTGTGTTATGTACTCTACTCTAGAGGCAATTGTTGAAAAATGACCCTAAATCAAAATATTTATGGTTGATTTCAGTGTTTTAACTTTAAAAAAAAAACAAGGTCTTGAAATAAGTAAAAATAATATAAGAAAATAACCTACTGATTAACATAAACATCCATAGTTACGAAAAAAAAGAGACAAAGGAAATATTATTTTTGAAAAATATTCATAATTTTTCATTGGTACCAATATCTGTGTTTACTGTTGATTGACACTCAGCTTCCTTCACAAAGAAAATTCCTTTATTAAACAAAGCGATGGGCAGAATGAAGTTACAGTTTTTTTCTTGGGGGAAGAAAGAACACTTTATCGTTATGCAACTCAATATACGGGTAAAAACAGACTAGAAACGGTTTTGCCAAAACTAAGACACTCAACAACATCAACTGGTATTTAAAAAAAATACAAGCAGCACATCACGTTCGTCATCATTGGCGCTTCTCTTTATCACAAATAAAGAAGCCTCAGCTTTTTGGTTTAACTACTTATTACATGACAACAACAACGTCAAATCAACATTAATCACTACATTAAAAAATACTATACACCTTTTTCTCTACGTATTAATTCAACCTTGAATTGTGTGTGTATGTGTGAAAGCAGTGAAAAACGTGCTTCGTGTAATGATTTACTCGTTCTTTCATTCACTATTCTTGTCGTTCTATCCCATTTGAGTTCTTAACGCCCAACTGTTTTACTTTCTCATCCTTTCTTCCTTACATCTACCATTCATTTTTTTAACAGTAACACTTAATTTTATTCATCACTCACTCCTCTTTTGGGAGCGGATTATAACTGAATTTTTAATTACTGAACCAACGAAAGAATTAAAACAACGTGTTTTCCTTTTTAATTGCGACAGAAAAACAGTTTAAAAATCAAGAATAATTCAATACAAAAATCGGAGGAATCGGATGCATTCTTCAGCTTCTTATGAATGAGGAAAGAAAAAAAAACCTTTAGGAATCCCCTACCCAAAGGATTGAGTTATTGATGCTTTTTTTCATGAAATAATTAAAAAAATATATTTTCTGACAATTCCATCAATTGGGTAATTTCTAGTTTCGAGTTATTTTTAACAGTGACACTGTTTCTCTTCATCTTTTATTTTTCATTGTTCCACTGCTTAATGTTTTTTACCCTGCTCTAAATTCTGACTTGAACTACTTGCCTCTACTCCTTAGCCTATTCAAGCAAGTACTATTCATCAGAGAGAGAAGTAGTATTGATAACATAACAATATACACACACACACACAAAAGCCCCAAAGAGTTAGATGCTTGTTGATCGTATTGTTGGCGTTGTCCAAGGTGATGTAAAAAAGGGGATGAATGTGGACAATGATCGTGCCGTGGTAGTTGCTTGCGAACTTAGCCAAATGAAAATGCAAGGGGTTGCTGATCTCTTGCTTCTTTCTTGTGATGCTCGACCAGTTTTCAAAGATAATCCAAACTGTGTAAGTGGTAACAGCAACCAGCCTCTGGCTTCGAACTCCGTCACCTTCACCAGGTGTCGAGATGGAGCTCTTCTTAAAACCCAATCTCTATTGCTACTTCTCAAAAACTTATCTTCCTCTCTGGTCAGTTGTCCGAAATTAGGTGATGGTGGAAGCATGGCCAGTAGTAGCAGCAGTATGCTTTCATCGGACATCAACACTAAATGGGCAGACATGCCGAACCATATACACACACTGGCTGATATTGTCACGGATCTTACGGAAAATTCTGGACACTCGGCTTATTTAGTGGCAGTAAATCATGAAGGGACAACTCCGGCTATTCCAGGCTTAGTTGACCGTTACCAGGCCAGCAGAGCATGCCTCGAGGCCCGGCTTGCTTGCACTAGAATAAAAAAATCAAAAACTGACGAACTAAACCCTCAAGTGTTGGTCCAGATATGTAGTACATTATCCAAGAATTTGGCCATAATGACCGATATTTGTCGGCACGCCAGTGAACAGACCAAGGACCGTGCTGACCAGGACCAGTTTAAACACTGTGTGAAGAGTTTGACTGCTACGGCTAGTTGTCTTATCTCAAGTATTAAGACTTTTAAGAACAAACCAACCCCTATAAATCAAGGTCGGTGTGTGGCTTTCTGTGAACCTCTTGTGGCTTCAGCGAATGCCTTTGTAATGTTTGCAATCGAAAAGGAATTCATTGGAGTTGCAGCTGTACTTTCGTCAGAGTCCAAAGAACAACAAACAGCTATACTCGGTAAGTCGAAAAGTTTCACCCGTTTAAATCAGTTTTTTATTTTAAAAAGAAAAAAAAGTTTCATCATATCAAATCGGTCATTGAAACTAATTACCACTTCAAGTCTTATCTCCAAAAGATAAAGAATAAAATAAAAATACTCCATAAAATCCAGATCCAAGAAAAATTTGCCATCACTCTTCTTATAGCAGACTTAGAGACTAGCAATGTTTTTATGACATTCTTCTTGTTACGTGCAAAGATAACCGCTTCATTGTTTTCTTTTCTATTTTTTTTTTTATAATTAGTATTTTTAAAATAACACTAAAATTTTTAACTTTCTTCTCGTTAAAAATAGATAATATTATTTATCTTTAATGAGCGAGTTAGTTAAAAATTTTAGCGTTATTTATTTTTTTATAATATAAAAAAAAATCATCACTTTACTACACAGTGATGAATTTAAATTTTAAATTCACTTACAGTGATGAATTGTCATCTCATCACTTGCAAAAGACCTTCGCCTCTAGATATTTATTTAATTTATAGAATTTATTGGAATATTATTAACTATCACTACTTATTCAGTTAGTGACTAGTCCTAAAATCCTAAGAGCGGAAGAAAACATAGTTTTTGTTTTATTTCTCCCCCACCCCCTTAAAAAAAAAAAACAACTTTCGTATGGTTGAGTCGTGTTGCTATAAACTTTTCATTGGACCCTAATTAGTCATTTTTGTAAAATAAGTTTAATTTAGCATTGTTTGCAAAGTAAATATTGATCCCAGAGTAAAAAAAAAAAAATAAAAATACAATACATTCATTAGATTTTTTTTGTCTCGATTTGAAATCGATATATTTTTTTCAACTTGCTGCGACCTCAGATTGATGATCTCTCTACCCTACCAACTTTACAGTTCGGGCTACTCACCAGTTTCTATGTAGCGATTAAAAACAGATTAATTGTTGTGATAAGTTTTTTACACTTGACAACATTCTGTGCTGCTGTTGTAATCAATCTTTTTTTTTTTTTTTTTTTTTTACAAATAAGACGGATTGCATTGTCTAAGATCTCTAACTGACGAAGCCCTCGTGTAGAAATAAAATATGTGCACAAACTCGTTAATTAGACTTGATTAAACGTAGCTCCTTCTCCTTTTCAACTATTGTTGGATTTTTATGAAGATAGAAATGTTGGTGTACTGAAAAGAATTTAAGAGACATTGTCTGCCAGCAGAGTGTGAATTCACATGTTTTTATGACGTCACATACATTTCAGCACGGACCACAATATTTTACATGTACCGAAAAATCGGTCGCCACCCAACGTTGGAACAAGAGGAGGGAGTTCAACCTTATTTGCCTTCTGTGAATTTATATTTTATTATTTATTTATTTTTCTATTACTATCAGATACATCAACTTGTCGCATCTCCTCCATCATCGTCATTTATGTGCCGTGTTCCTTCATGGCTTGAGCGATTATGGCTCTCCACAACTTCCTATTCTTTGTAGCGCGTAGTAATAGTAAAGTTTGCCTTTTTAATATCATCCTTTGGCGACCTGCATTTCCTTTACATGTGATTTTAAAAAAAAAGTCTTCAATTGCTTATGAAATTTGAAACTGATGTTCAGCATTTTATACAACAAATCTTGCATGCCAAACATTGATAATTCCTTTATCAGGTATGTCTTTCGAAATAGACTCGTATCCCCGGTTTTACATTTTTTTTACCATTTGAAAAGTCATACATTCGAAAAAACAAAAACGAAAAATAAGGTTAGAAATGCAATATAATTTATTTCAACTATTTTTTTCTGTAAGTAAAAAAAAAAATGAATTATAATTCAGTACTTGTAATCACATTTTAGTACATTCACAATACATTGCTTTCCAAAATCTCATGACTTGTTTCAAATTTTTTTAAAGGTTCAGTTCAGAATATGAGTCTGTTTCAAAAAGTTATGGCGGTATGTAAGGGAGGCAAATCAGTATTTGGTATGTCAGATTCGTTTAAAACACCAAGAAAAATAAACTGTTTTGTATGCGGACAATAAAGATCAAGGACAATTGTTTTTTGTGTTTACAGTTTACAATTGAAAGGAAAATGCACATCTTTGTAAAAATTTTAAAAAAGTAACAAGATAAAATAGTTTTACATACAATAATATTTTTTTAGTTTAATCAAATTATTTAGTTGTTAATTAATTACCTAACAAGTTAAATTTTAGTCTGTAATTAAAATGTGTATGGGGTAGTATCACTTCTTTTTTCTTAAAAGACAAAGTTGACACGTCAACATATATTCTCCAATCATGCAAATATGTATGATTTGTTATATGCACCAAAAAATCCAACCTTAAAAGGAAAACATCCCACCACTTGGTGATTGGTTCTTCTTTTATGTGCTGTGTCCCTTTTAAACGTGGACGATTATGTCTTTCCACAACTTCCTATCCCTTATGGCCATAATTAGCATATCTCTGCATCCCACCTCCAGTCAGTCATCCATTCACACGAGTTCATCAAGTAGGTAGCCCCTTGCCGCCTTCTATCTATCTTGCCCCTGTGAGAGTTAAGTTTTCCAAGTCTTCATTCCTTCTTATGTGTCCAAGAAATTTCAGTTGTCTTTTTGTGATTCTAAGTGTTCTTTTTGTTACCACTTCCTTGTTGCTTCCTCACTCTGACCTTGAAATTCTCAATATCCTTCTGTAGAACCACATTTCTGTTGCTTTCACTTTCTTCAACTGTGGGGAGATTTTCCAACATTTAATGCTATACAAGAGGATTGATATCACATGGCAATTCAGCACTGTTTTCTTTGTTTCTAATGAAATTTTCCTGTTTCTTAGTTTGTTTAGTTTTTAGAAAGCATCTTTTGTTAATTCTATGTACATTCTGGTTTCAGTGTCGTATTTTTCATCCTCTATTCTCAGATATTTAAACTTCTGTACTTATTTGATGTTGATATCTGAGGCTTTTCTCTTCCTGACAACCACGCTTTAAAGTTGATTGCTTGTCTTAGACAAAAAAGATGTTTAAGTATATACCAAGTGTAGCTATTCATCAACTGAAATTTCTTTAGAGTCTCTAGAAGGGCCTATATATATATATATATATATATATATATATATATATATATATATATAGTGTGCGATGGATAAATTGTCTCTGTATATGTGTGTTATTGTGTATTTGGGTAGCAATCCCTCTTTTATACAAGTTTCATTAAATACAAATGACATAAAACAATCCATACATTAAGTTTAAAATAAAAATAAAATCATCCTTGATAATGACTAAAAGTATAGACAAAAGTGCTTGAACATACAAAACATTTGGAGAATTTCTACATAATTTATGTCCAGAAAAGAAAAAAAAAATTATAAGAACACAAGAAAAATAAAAAAACTTAACTGCAGTATCTTGTCAGTTGTTTTTAATGAAACTATACACACACACACACACACACATTAATCATTTCACCCCAAGCAAGACAATAATACCACTAAGAAATAAAGGGTTACTGTGAGTGAAAAAGAATCAGAAGACTTTAGTGAGAAGAAGGGACAATAAATAAACAGGATTTGGGAAGACAGATGGTGAATTGAAATGCCTAACCAATTTGGCATTAATTAGAACCTCTAGTATTCTTCCAAAAAGAAGTAAAAGACTAATAGGATGATAATTTGAGGAGTCTGAAGTTTCTCCAAACTTCTTAAAAACAGAAACTACAGACGAAGATTTTCAATAAGCTGGAAAGCAAGAAGCAGCAAAGCATTCCTTGTAGAGTTTGGAGAAAACAAGAGCCAGTTCGGGAGAACATTTCCTGAGGACAATGAGATGCCATCAAATCCACAAGCTTAGAAAATTGATTTTAAAAATGATATAATTTTTTTTTGTGCTACATAAACTTTTGTTTTATTTTTATAACAATCTCTTACTGGTACAACCATTTCCTAAAATCTTTATTTTTCCAATATTCAACTTTGAGGTTCTGTACAATGCATTTAAATTCAAAATGTTTTCATGGAATTTTAAAAATATGATCAGAAACTACTTTTTCTCAAGGTAGCAGTAATGAAATCTTCTATCTAAATAAATAAATGGCAAATTCTGTCTGTCCATCCGTGTGTCTGAAACCCCTCTAACTTGGGCCACACTTGTTCTATATAGACATATTATACCTTTTTGGATTCAGGATGATTCTGGGATTGAAAATCTGCCCTTCATCTGGTACTTGAACATGCAGCATTGGAATTTGTGTCCAGATAAGGAGAAAACAGTTAAAAATTCAAATTTTAAAATAGAAAAATTAGTGATTTTAAAAGTTTTTAATTTACATTGAATTTAAAGTAACACAAAAACTTTGAATTTAAACATTAAAACATAAATTCAGTTTAAAATATCTCCAAAACTTTGTGAATTGAGGAAACCAATTTTATTTCTTCAAAATGCCAAGGAATCAGAATTATAAAGTGAGAGGTGCTGTGGCATGAGGTTTTGAAGTTCCACAGAATTTATGATTTGAAGAACTCAAATTTCGGCTCAAATCAGACTTTTGGACGTAATTAAACTTTAGTTCGAATCAGAGTTAAAGTGAGGTTTTGAAGTTCCATGGAGTGAATTGAGGAATTCAAAGTTATTTCTTCAAAATGATCATTGCTGTTTTCTAAGCTGGACCAGACGTCTCGTTACTTTTGGCCCAGAGATCCAATTAGCCCTCAGCAGGAGCTAGCTTAAACATCCACACAGAGTGCAGCTTTTAAGCTAGTACTCAATAAAGAACAAATCTACTAATAATTGCCTGTCAGCAAACTTGGACCTCTGTGCATGCAAAAAAAAAATAAAGAAAAGTGTCAAAAGGGCAGTTTTTCCCCTTGACACTGCTATTATTTTAACTACCTTCACTCCTTGGCAATATTTATTGTTTTAAAAAGTGATGATTAGAATTTTAATAAGACCTAAAAATATGATGAAAGTGAAATTATACATTTTTTTTGGTTCTTGAAAATTGGCAACAAAAATTCTGCAATGATCTGATAACCATCCTACCAGAGTCATCTATCTGTTTGACCCACTATCTGCAAACTAGTGACAACCTTGCAGCAGACCATGTAGCGATTGGAGCTGCTAGAAGACCATTGTCTACTGGGACGTTTAGTGTTGGAAGATGTTCCAGTGTTCCATGAGAGATGGAGGCACAATGTAACTCTTGTGGGTTCAATGTCTTTATGGCATGAGATTTGGCAGTAGCAGATTTTTGAAAATTTAATGAAGAATGTTAAAATAGTTGAAAATTTGGTTTTGTGGAAAATAAGGATGTTGGGTAATTAAAAAAATATATATGTGCAGTAATCTCTTTGGTTAGATTAGACAATTTGTTTTTTATGCTTTTGAAAATAGAGCATCCATTTTCATTTTTGATAAGCGATATGTCCCGGAAAGGGATATATTTGTTTGAAGTAGCAAAGTGGTTTTGGACTACTGTAACCGGATAGGACAATCAACTGGTAACCATAATGGACTGGTCCTCATCATAGTGGTAAGCAATAGGAGAAGACAATAGGGGTAGTCCATAGGCATCCTCTTGTACCTCCACATCAGTCTGTATTTATAGATGACACCAGCCAATCATATTACTGTGAGGGGAAACCCAGGTGTATGCATATTCATTACATCAATAAGTAATGCAACATTTCATCTAGTGTACAAAAAGAAAAAAATACTTGACAGCACAAAAATGTTAGAAGTTATGGATGGATATTTATCAATAGAAAAATAATTTTTCTTTTGTCTTGAAACTTTTCAAAAATTAAAATCTGAAAAGGTCCTTTTACTTAATCAGAAATCTTTTTCTCTCAGAGAAGGATGAACTCTTATTTTTTTTTTTTTTTTGCCACTTTCAAAAAATTCTATTTATTCTTTGCATGTAGATTTTCATTCTACCTATGCAGTACTTTTATTTCTTTTTCATCATTTATTTATTTTTAATTCTTCTTATTTATTAATAACATTGCAAATTCTTCTCAAAACGAACCTGCAACATTATTGGTCCTAACCTGGCATTTCAGCTTCAGTTACTTTCCCATCACCATAACATAGCTTCCCTGTGCCTATTCTATAAATATTTTCATGGTAATTGCTCTCATAAACTATGTTACCTAGACTTTATGAATTTAAGTGCAGTACTAGATTAGCAGCTAGGTCTCATCATTTTATAGTTGAAATGTCGAGATGTGACTGTAAGTTCTATGCTAATAGTTTCTTCTGTTGCACTTCCCAAAGCACCAGACCAGATTGAAAATAATGTTTGATTATTTGACAACAATCTCTCTGTGTATACAGAGTGTTTAATCAGTTCTTTTAAAATAATGAAAGACATCAGATTTGATTGGCTATAAATACTTTATACTAGCAGTCCCCAAATTGATGCCTCCATCAAATTCTTGATCCCCAGGCAGGTACAAAAAAATTTTCAATAATAATAATTTTTTACTTAAGGATAGAAATTTAAATTTAGGAAAATAGCACAAAAAATTAAATAAAGAATTTCAAAACAAATTATTTAAATTTCAATAATTTTCTCCATTTAAAAGAGTTTACTCTTTGTTTTAACAAGAAAATAGACAGGGAAAGTTAACTTTTTGATTCAAAAAATTCTTTGTATTTAAACTGAATGTATTTTATATTAAAAGGTAGTGTTTTAAATAGATAATATAAATTTGAAATTGAATCATAGTTGCTGTTAGCAAAATGACATGGACTTAACTAGTTATATATAAATCAGCAATTGTGTTTTATGTTTTTTTTTTTTTTTTATTTACTGATTTATACAAATATCAGTTTTTGGTCAAAAAATCTAATCGATGTCCTGCTGTTTATTGAGCCCATTTTGACTTCCAGACATTTATAATCAAATAATCCTATCAACTTCCAGTGATCAATATCAACCATTTTGTGCTCACTGCTTTATATGAATTTTTTCACTACATATATAAATTTGATTATGTTATATCTATTGATTGATTGCTTTGTTTTTGAAAAATATTTAAGAATTTTTTGGGGAGATCTACTCATACAAGTCCTACTAATTAGCTCATAGCTGGGGGAGGAAGGGGGAATTCATACCTTTTCAAAGGGCATTTGAGTGTAAGTAAATATAACGAACTTGACTGGAATTGGAACTCAGCTCTCTGATTTCCATTTCTGAGCTGTTATCCACTACCTTCCAGCACCTGGTATTCTCAAATGTTACTCATCTAAGTACTGACCAGGTTCAACATTGCTTAAGTTTGGTGATTGTACGAGAATTGGAATTTTAATGTTATGACCACAAGCCTACATTATGGATAGGTAAGTTAGTAATAGGCATTTCTGAAGAGGTATTTCCCAAATGAAAAGATGAAATTTGAATGAAAATTGTATCCAGAATTTCTTATTTAATTACTTTTAGTTGAATAGAAGATGATATATGTGTACGTATATGAATGAACAATATGTTGAATGCTTAGATTTAGTCATCATGATGACTTAGTTGTATTCCAAGTAACTTGGTACAATTAGTGATTATAACTTCTACTAAAAGTTGCAGTATCTCATTTTTAGAGACTGTATCTCCTTGCCATTGACAATAACTTTCCACTGCCAAGCAGATATAAGATGTAATCCAAAACAATGATCTGTCATTGTACAACCCACCATAGCATTCCAAAGGTGAGATTTTATTATCAGGCATTACTCCTCGGATACATACAATACCTGATGTTCTCAGCATTCCCACATCTAAATACTGACCAGGCTTGACATTGCTAAATTTTGGTGATCAAATAAGAACTGGTGCTTTCAGTCAGATTTGATCACTATACAATAACCAATGTTCTAGCTTTGTAACCATTAGCTCACAGTGATAAGTGCTATATGCACTAGTTTACCAATATGGTATTACAGGTTGAGAATCCCTTATCTGAAATTCTTGGGACCGGAAGACCTGATTTCATAAACCTCTTCAGGTAGCTTACTATTGTCATACCAAAGACATTGCTATAGTAAGGAAGATAACTTGTTATCTCTTTGTACTAGTGACATTGAAAGTTAGATATGGGAGGGAAAAAATATGCAAATACACTATGTCTATATGAGAGAGAGAAAATATGCAATGTAAACATAGGAATCAACACTGCATGGTGAGTGTTGATTTCAATGCAATCTTGCATTGAAGTCTGAAACTGACAGTCACTGTGCTGTGTTGATTCTTATATCCACACTCTATATCTATAAACAATCTATCTCTGATATTGAGCACTCTTCTCATATACAAAACCAAATCATTCTCAATTCTATTGGAAGAACACCTTGAGACTATTTAACCCATAGTTGGGGATGGATAGTTATTGACTCTGAGAAGTTCATCTGCGCTTTAACAGCTCCTGTTTTTTTTTTGTGCTGCTGAAGTTCCACTTAGCCTCTTTATCAGATCAGGGTCTGGTGGAGTAGCTGGTTTAGTCATCAACCACTTAACTACTCAGGTTTTGAATTTAGAGTTGTCTTTTTCCTAGACTGGTTCCCATCCAAGACTATAGGACCCAGTCAATCCTGCTATTTTACCCATAGCTGGAGGAAAAGAAATGGATTTATAAGAGTATTCAAGGTGAATATAACAAACTCAACTGGAATTCAAACTCGACCCTCCAATTCCTCATTTCATGTTGTTATCCATTATTTCATCATGTTTTTCCTTATAAATATAGCAAATTTTAACAATGACTGAGTATAAGTCTATATTTAATCTATTAGTCTATTGTGAAAAGCCTAGTGAATTAAAGTACTGGTTTGTGAATTTGTAAATTCATTCACTGGACAGAGTAGTACAGACTAAGATTCAATGGAAATAGGTGGAGCACTAAGTAGTACCAAAAGAAAAGAAAAGAAAACAAGACATACCTAGACATGAACAGTAAAACAAGAACAACCTATCCCTGTAGATTAAATAAAGGGTTCAGTTCAAAATTCCCTAAAGGTTACCTGGATTAACAGATACCTGAAAAAGATTGAAGAGTACAATGGCTGAAATGTTGTGAATAATAGCAACAAAGTTGAGAAGTTAACATTGATTTGAATGTAAATTACTCCTCATCCAGAAATTCAGATAGAAAATAAATTTAAAATCTGTACAATTGAAAGTCTGTAAAAAATGATGATAACAGACAAAATTTATCAGTAATACATTTGTTGAAATGTTGCATGTTTCATTCTGACACTGTAAATCAAACACACAACTTCATATCCTCTTTGCAAGTTGAAGTAATTTTTTCTTGGTATATTTAGTATTTCTGGATTAAATTTAAATCTCTCCCTCCCTCTCTCTCTCTCTCTCTGATATGACCATGTCAAAGTGTGGATGATCATGTTCAACCACAGCTTCTTTTCTTTTGCTACATTCTACTCCCTACAACCTGTTGGATGTGCAGATGGTGTAATGGATAGTGGCTTGCAATGAGAAATTGGTAAGCTAAGTTCAAATTGCAGTCAACTTGGTTACATTCACTTATGCAGAAATATCCTTGGGAAAGGTATGAATTCATCTCCCCCAGATATGGATTAAATAGTAGGACTTGTAGCTGGAAAAATTGTTACTCTCAAAAAATTGTTAATGTAGTATTCACTTGTAAAAGAAGAATTTTTACAATCCCGAATATGTTTTGGCTTTAAATAACCTGTAAAAGGTTGATAAGTCATAAAAAACAAATCAATCAATCAACTCTACAACTTGTTTTTGTCTTTGTAGTACTTGTTCCTTCATCCATTTTTCCCAAACTTTTTGAGTAAGTTACATGCTACTTTTCTCTGTTTCTTTTGCCTTTGATATATCCTTTGAGTATTAAATTCTCTAAGCTCGCTTTCCTCATTATGTCTCCCCACCAAATTTCAATTGATCTCTAATTGTTAGCGACAGTTTATTTGTAGTTGTTATTCTTCTTGAAATATATTCACTTGTCGTATACTCTGTGTATAATATTCTCATCATTCATGGGTAAAAACTACATTTCAGTCTCTTAAGATCTTTTCTTTATTTGTGAAGAAACTGTCTAGCATTCACTGGAGTAAATAGCATTCAGAAGAGTAAATATTTTGTAACAGTTCAGAGGAAAACTTGATAATCATAGCTGGAAATCACAGTTTTAATAAAACAAACATGAAAGTGAATTTATACAAATTTGAAAATTGACAACAAAAATAAAACACTTTATTTATTAGTGTTTATTTACACTATTTATTATATTGAAGTGGTTGGCAAAACCTCAGTTAATTGCCAATTGATTCAAACTTTATAAAATGGTAAATAATAAGGAATTCCTTATAGTTCTCACATTTTAATAATTTAGTAAATGTTTATAAATTGGTAAATGATAAATATCGCATTGCATTAGTTTTAATACAATTGTATTAGTTACTAGAATGTTGTAAATAAATTACTCTTGTAAATAAACAAATAGTGATTAATATTTTTGTTTATAAATTGTTAAGAACAACAAAAAATGTATAAATTCACATTCATCATATGTTTAAGTTTTATTACAATTCTAATTATTGCTTTTTAAAACAATAAATATTACCAAGGAGTGAAAGTAGTTAAAATAATGGCAGTTTCAAGAGAAAAAATATCCTTTTGACACACTGTTTTTTTTTATTTATTTGGGTATGAAGGTCCAAGATTGACATTTTCTTTTATAAACAAAGCAGTTTTGTTTTTAATTTTATTTTTTAATCTTTATTTCAAGTTCTAAATTTAAAAGTCCCTGCAGATGGTAAGTTTTGTTTAATAAAACCTACATACACTGTTTATATATATAGTTGTCCACAGACAGACTGTTTCACCGTTTCACAGATCATCAGTATGGATGGACATCCAACTGCCTCAAACTGGGATCAAAACCCAACTGATTTGGTATCAGTTGGAGATTTTAGCCCTAAGCCATTGGTGCACGGCAGGGATGAATGTGAATTTAGATGTATTTATTTTAGACAAACATGTCGGCGACCAGAGAACTCAATTCTCAATTCATTGTAATGAAGAGTCTTGCATCAGCAGCAGTCACTATTTACAAATTTGCTTTTTCCCCCCGAAGAGCTCAATGGATATAATTTTTTCAGGAGCATATATTTATTTGTGTGTGTGTGTATATATATATATATATATATATATATATATATATAATTATTTATTTAAAAATATGATTCCAAATCGCTACATAAGAGGTCTCATGTTTCAAAACAAGAGCCGAAAACTTCAATATAATCCTTTAAATTAAATTGAGTTGAAAGTAAAATGGGCTCCGTTCCATCTTCAAGTGAAATTTTTGTTGGAATAACGTATATCTGAAATTTACTCGTTTTAAAATTGAAATCAAAATCCCCATGGTAACAGCTAGGGTGAATTGTCTAAATTGGGTAGGCGAGTGTAGGGTGTTTATAATAAGTAGCGGTATAGAGATACTTTCAAGGTGTCAAGTCGGGGAAAGGTGGGGGTGTCAAAAATGAAACGGAAGATGTATTAGCCATCGTCTAGTTTGCTTGTCTATGGAGATTTATTTATTTATTTTATTTTATTATGAAAGGGAATTGTGCATATAAAAAAAGAAAAACTTTCGTAAGGTTTGTTTTTTGACGACTTCATAAAGGGTTATCTTATATGTAAGGTATTTAAACTACTAATTTAGGCTATGGATTATGAAGTGTGTTATGTTGTATGCATGTTTGTAGTTAATTATTCCTACTATGAATCTGATGATTGGGCTATTTGTTAAACAAGTTATATAAATTTTTTTATCTAATAATTCAAACCAAAAATCTGATGATGCCTACAAAAAACCGTTAATTCGTGTCTATTATTTAATAGATTATTATTATTTAAGTTTAATAATGTGCAATTTTTCATGGAGGCACAAAAGGGCATGGGTCATCCCAAGCTTTACATATTCTAGCCTTGTCAATAATTTTCCATTTAACTTTTGGTGTCTTATTAGTTTCCTTCAGGTGCCAAAAATATTTTGATAGTGAAGTCTGATTTCGTTTGTTTATATTATTAAAGGAGCACTTATGCTGCCTCCATCTATCTTTAAAATTATTCTTCGTGGACCCAATGTATATCATATTAGTGCTAGGGCTCTCTGTGGATGAAATAGTGCATTGGTATACCACTGAATTAATACAACATTTATTTTCTAATGGGCAGTCTTCTGGGTTTCTACAGTTACATAATTTTTTCCCTTTTATTGTCTGATTTAAGTGCAGAGTTTTTTATTAATACTGTTTTTGGCATGGGGGTTTTTGTTCAAGATCTTATTATTGTGTTTTTTTTATTATCGTTCAAGATTATCAGAGCAGCTGTAGCTCAATTTTAGGGTGTTCTTATTGAATATATTACTAAGCTTACTATTGGTGGGGAAGTGTTTATTAATTAGAGCTAAGAATTTCTGTCCTAGTTTAATACTAACCCTTTGGTTGAACGGAGGGGTGTACCAAATATATTTCAAGTATAGGTGCAGTTCAATTTACAATTACATGAATCATTCATACAAATAGATTTGTTCTTGTTTTTTACTTCTCGGTAATAACAGGACAAGAACAAATCTATTTCTATACCTGAGGATGTCTGTAGGAACAGACGAAAGATTGTAAAAACTAAAAAAGACCTTATGCAACTGGAATTTATAAACAGGGATCATATCATTCATATACAGGTTCGGGGTTAGTGTACTTTATTAAAATTGTTTGCGAAGATGTATTCTCGCCATTTAAATCATTAACTTCTATATTTGTTTTTTGTATGAATGATTCATGTAATATATATAGTAAATAAACACTAATAAATAAATTATATATATATGGTATGTCCTCTCAGGATGTATGTGATCATGGCTCTCCACAGTGTCCTTTTTGTTTTTTCTCTGAATTACCATGACTTCTTGGTAAAGTTAGTGTAGTGGTTTCCTGTTGCCTCCTTCATAGTTTGGAATTCAGAGTTTTTCTTTTCTTAGACTGGTGGCCACTCAAAACAAGAGAGCACTGTCTACCCTGCTACCTGGTTAAAAGAGGAGTACTTATGGTTTGTAAATAAATTTTACAGCCAGATATTTAACCTACAGCTACAGAGACAAGAGATGGATTTATGCCTTTTTCAAGGCATTAATGTGGATGTGAATGCAACAGGCTAGACTGAAATTTGAATTCAGCTGACCAATTCTACTTTCTATGGTGATAGGTTACACTACCTGCATTGCATATTGTCAACATAGATTTGCAAACATACATACTGATATTTAGTATTAGATCATCAAGATGTTGTATATATTCACACATGCAAAAAAACAAAAACTACTCGGTGTTGTTATTTCTCAAAGTTGAAATGTTTATTTTCATATATTGCCATAACATGTATGTCAACATAACGCTTTTTTGAGATAAGTAATTGTCAATATATTTTAATATATTTAAACTGTTGTCCTCATCTTGATTGTTATAGATGTTATTATCAACACATTTCGACCAAATATCTTTCAGTAATTACTCATCTCAAAAATGCAATACAAAAATTATCAAAAAGCAGTATGAGTCTGCTATGATAAAAGAAATGTCAAAATCATCTGGCAGGGAACATAAAGGCTCCAAAAATACAAATCTAATGTCCTTTGGGACAGTGGTGTAATGGATATAGTTGGTTAAATATGTCTTATTATCATGTGAGTTCAATCTCTGGATCAGGTATTGAAACACAAGAATGGACAATAACTAGCTTCACAGATATTGCAATGGACAGCTGATGATGGATGGAGGGTATTTGGCTGAAATGTTGTCTATAATAATAGTTAAAATAATCAAGGTGAAAACAATAGTTTGAAATATTTAAAGTATATTGCTTTTTATTTACTTGTGGAGAAAATTACTTTTGTTTTTTTTATAATTGTTTTTGTTTAGATTCAAAAGAACTGTTTATTAACAAAAGCAAATTTGGTATCTGTCTATATTTCTGAGATGAGGTATTATGTACATTATTTACATTATTCGGACTATTGTCATCAAGGACACATGGCACAGTGGATAAAGGCATTGGTTAGATCCAGTGACAGAACCCAAAGAGTGTGAGTTCAATACCCGGTTAAGGCAGTGGAGAACTTTCAGAGGGAAATTAACAGGAGATAACTGATAACTGACATCCATTAAACATGACACGTGGAACTAGAACAGTCTACCCCAGGGAGCGAAATAAAGGGTTCAGTTCGACATTCCAACCAATTGAAGAAGGCTGGAGCCTACAACGGCTAAAATGTAATAAATATGGCGACAAAGATGAGGACAATAGTGCGAATAATGTAAAAGCAAATTTATGCTGAAATTTTAGCCTTTTGGGAACTGAACATTTATATCAGTGTTTACATGTAGAAAAAAACCTTATTAAGAAGCACAGAATTATCTGTCCCTCTAAGTTTAATGTAGGCACAAAGCATGTACTTACTCATGGACCAGAAAGTTATTTGCTTTCATAAATAGTGTTTTGCACAACTTTCAGTTTGTTAGTCTTTCCAGCAATGAGTCAAATTTTACACAGCCTATCAATAAACAAGAAATATGTAATTTTCATGTTTCTTTTATTACATTTGTCTGTGACATCTGGTATCTCATTTTATAAATTTAAAAATGAAAATAAATTCCACATTGTTCTTTGAATACTTTTCAGTTATTCAGAAAATTAAAAATGAAATAATTAGTTTTGTTTTCTTTTATGGCATATCAACTGTTTTCAGGTTATTTAATACCAGATCCTATTGTTTTTGTAAACAATAGATAGGTAAACCTGTCTGATTTTCAGGAATCATAAAGATGGATATAGGTAAATAGGTGGCCCTCTTTCTGGGGGATAGTGAGTTACCCCTTTGCACATGGATGAAGTTGCATATTCTTGACCCCTAAACAGTAAGGCAAATAAAATAATTATTAAACCTATTTTCTTGCTTGATCAGCTCAATGATGTTACTTTAAACAACAACAAAAAAATTATCCAGAAGTATTTTATTTGACATGGCAGTAATATACAGCAATTAGTAAAAGAAATGAGCCACCAAGTAAAAATCACTTTTGCTTAATTTTTAATAAGAATTTTTAAATATTCAACAATGTACTTTCAAGTGTATTATCTGTGGTGATTTGAGACAGTAATGCAAGTAGTTGCATTCACATGGATCTGGTATAAGGGGAAATAAAGACCTGAATGCACTGGGTGACTGAAAATAGAGCAATCAAAAGTTGAGTCACTAGAAGAAATCAAAATTTCACAAAATTTATATATTTAGGGGACATTAAAAGACATAATCATTATTTAGTCTGGCTCTCATTTGTACAAATTACACTTTCAATTTGAGATTGGACAGAGGAGTACCACTTAAAAGTTGTTTAATTGGAAATATTCTGCCATTCTTCTTGCAATTTCTTTGGCTTTCTGCTATAGACCAAAGATTTCAGTTCTCTCCACATAGATGATGTTAAGGCCAGGCCTTTAAGCAGGCCCATCATGTAGCATTGAAATGTCTTCATCAGTGAGAAACATTTTTGTTTCATGCAATGTGCGGCAAGGTGATCCGCCATTTTGAAATCTTTCACCTTCTATATCTGGTTTGATGTTAATGATGTAATGAAGCTGCCACCATCAAATTTTACTGTATTTGTTGGATATTTTGTATTGTTTTTTTTTTTTGTTATACCAATCAGTATTCAGATATACTCTCTTCTAGAATTCATTTCTATTGGGCATTTGTCAGTATATATTACATTTTGCCCATTTTTCATTATCTCATAGCAGATGTTCTTTTACCGAGTGTTTTTGTCTTATTTGATATTTTTTGGTTAATGATGACTTTTTTGATTATTTATATAGTAAGTTATTTTTTAAAACATCTATTGGACAAAGTAACCTAAAAATATTCAGTAAACCTGTCACCTGGTTGTTCTTGGAGATAGCTTTTGACTTTTTATGATCTGCTGCTTTTAACAAGATCAAATAATACTTCGGGTAATCAAATAAAATAAGGATTTTTTTTCTTTTTGAAATTAAGATTATCAACAAATTCTTTTTTTATCGGAGCTGTAAAGTCTTGCCAGATTGTTTAAGACAAAGAGGAGTAAGACTTATGTTTTATTGTCATTAGATATCAAATTTTAATTACAATTGCTGTTTATATATACAAGTGAATTTCAAATTAATGGGGTATTTTATAAAAAAAAAAAAACAATTTTCAGTAATTTATTTGGTTGAGCTAGCTCAGACATTCATAAGTCTATCATGCCAACTATCATAGTCCTGCATCAAGGTCGGAAGGTTGTTAGGGTGGCATTCTGTGTCATAACATAGCTGGTCAATGTAGGTGGTTACTGGGCAACCAATCCGTCTTGCATTCTGTGTTCATGTAAGATTGTAAGAATATCAGGGATAGGTTCATAGAACTGTGATTTTTTGGGATGTTGTCTCCAAGAGATGTTAAGTATAGCTCTCAGCATCTGAGTGTAGGTTTCATCAAGTTTAGACTCTAGGGTTTTAGTTAATGCCCAAGCAGTGGCACTATATATTAAAACAGCCTCAACGGTGGCTCGAAAGAATCTTCAGTTGAGGTTGTTTGATAGATCATATATTCTTATTACATCCATTTTATTGAAGGCAGCCCAGGCTTTAGTTATGTGAATCTTCACATTGTTTTCAGTAGAATTTATCTTGCTTCCTAGGTATGTAAAAATTTCAACAGGTTTTATTGATTCACCTGAGACAGTTTGTATTGAGCCTTACTAGTTGAAGCCTATGAATTCAGTTTTAGAGGCATTGGTATAGAGTCCAACATCATTGACAGCATTTTCTAGATGTAGGAGAACTGTAGCATTGGTAATCATGTCTGCAGTGATAGTTCAGTCATCTGCACAAACAATATCTGTCAACTTCTTTGACAAGTCTTGGAGATAAAGTAAACCTTGATGATGATGTTTGTTGAGCTCTTTTCAGTAATGGGTGGATAGAAATTTCTTGAATATTTAATAAAAAGTGATGGGTGGAATAAAGATGCCTTGGATAGATTTTTTTTTTTTTGAAAATAGAATAATCATTCCTGTCCATTTATTTGAAGCTCAAAGTTATTTAATTTTCTTACTATATGAACAATTAAAGAATATTATTGTGTACTTTAAAATCATAATTCACTCATGCAAGAAATGTAAACTACTTTTGTAATCTAAATTAAAATTATTAAATTTTTATGCTAGCTTTTATAGACCAAAATGTATTTCATATTCTGAGCACACATTTTATTCCATCCATGAATAAATTAAAATATACTTCAGTGAATTACCAATGAAACTTAAAAATTATAAACATATTTTGGGCTGTTTTTTTTTTTTTTTAAGTACACCAGATATTGGAAAACCAATATAAAATAAATTCATCCATATTTTTTTTTTTTTTTACAAGAAGGAAGTTGCTGTTATTAGCATGTTAATAGATAAATATTGCCATTCAGACACTAATTTTCACTTTATTTTTGATGCATCATATTTTTCTGATTTTTCATATATATTTTGGCTTATAGATACTTATTGTCACAGAAATAATATTTTTATTTATTTTTAGATTTTTTTAAAAAAAAATATTTATGGGGAAAAATATGTGTTCAGAATATGATGAGGCTAAATAATGCAATCTAAGCACGTATTTGGATTGTGAAAAACGTTTTGGACGCTAAAATTGAAGATATCTAACTTAAAAGGTATTATTTTATTTTTAACACAAAATTGGCCTAATCATGCCCTTTACAAAAATGGCAGTTTCTTTTTAAGAACAAACTTTTTCTATGACCATTAAAATATTGAATTTTCAATAAATTTAAAAATGATTGCTTACTCCATTTTAATATATGGTTTTATTCAATCAGGATTTCTGTAGAATTAATATTTCTAGTAGTATCTTTGTACATGAACTTTTTCTCTAAGTGATTTTGGAGATTGTTATTTGAGTTTCAAATGATTTTTGGAAACAAACAACTGATGTACTTCTCTTAAACTTTTTGAATTTGCCTCATATTCTGATCCCTCTTGTTTTGAGAAGTGCAGAAGCATGGAAATGCTACAAAAAGAAGCTACAAAACCAGTTTTCTAGCAATAATTAGTCTTGAGAGGCAGGGAGTGGCGGTTATGTCCCAAGAAATTTAAATAGGTGCTTTTTTTTCATTTTTTTTCTTTCTCTTTCTTTTTTCTTCTTTCTTTCTTTCTTTTTTCTTCTTTCTTTCTTTCTTTTTTCTTTTTTTTTTCTTTCTTTTTTTCTCTTTCTTTTTTCTACTTTTTCTTTTTTCTTCTTTCTCTTTCTTTCTTTTTTCTTTCTTTCTCTTTCTTTTTTCTTTCTTTCTTTTTCTTCTTTCTTTCTTTCTATTTCTTCTTTCTTTCTCTTTTTTCTTTCTATCTCTTTTTTCTTTCTATCTCTTTTTTCTTTCTATCTCTTTTTTCTTTCTATCTCTTTTTTTCTTTCTATCTCTTTTTTCTTTCTATCTCTTTTTCTTTCTATCTCTTTTTCTTTCTATCTCTTTTTCTTTCTATCTCTTTTTCTTTCTATCTCTCTTTTTCTTTCTATCTCTTTTTTCTTTCTATCTCTTTTTCTTTCTATCTCTTTTTCTTTCTATCTCTTTTTCTTTCTATCTCTTTTTTCTTTCTATCTCTTTTTTTTCTTTCTTTTTCTTTCTATCTCTTTTTTCTTTCTATCTCTTTTTTCTTTCTATCTCTTTTTTCTTTCTATCTCTTTTTTCTTTCTATCTCTTTTTTCTTTCTATCTCTTTTTTCTTTCTATCTCTTTTTTCTTTCTATCTCTTTTTTCTTTCTATCTCTTTTTTCTTTCTATCTCTTTTTCTTTCTATCTCTTTTTTCTTTCTATCTCTTTTTTCTTTCTATCTCTTTTTTCTTTCTATCTCTTTTTCTTTCTATCTCTTTTTCTTTCTATCTCTTTTTCTTTCTTTCTCTTTTTTCTTTCTATCTCTTTTTTTTCTTCTCTCTTTTTCTTCTTTCTCTCTTTTTCTTTTTTCTCTTTTTCTTCTTTTCTTTTCTTTCTCTCTTTTTTTTTTTCTTTCTTTTTCTCTCTTTTCTTCTTTCTTTCTCTCTCTTTTTCTTCTTTCTTTCTCTCTCTTTTTTCTTCTTTCTTTCTCTCTCTTTTTTCTTCTTTCTTTCTCTCTCTTTTTTCTTCTTTCTTTCTCTCTCTTTTTTCTTCTTTCTTTCTCTCTCTTTTTTCTTCTTTCTTTCTCTCTCTTTTTTCTTCTTTCTTTCTCTTTCTTTTTTCTTTCTTTCTTTCTCTTTTTCTTCTTTCTTTTCTTTCTTCTTTCTTTCTCTTTCTTTTTTTCTTCTTTCTCTTTCTTTTTTTTCTTCTTTCTTTCTCTCTCTTTTTTCTTCTTTCTTTCTCTTTCTTTTTTCTTCTTTCTTTCTCTTTCTTTTTTCTTCTTTCTTTCTCTTTCTTTTTTTTTCTTTCTTTCTCTTTCTTTTTTCTTCTTTCTTTCTCTTTCTTTTTTCTTCTTTCTCTTTCTTTTTTCTTCTTTCTTTCTTTTCTTTTTTTCTTCTTTCTTTCTTTCTTCTTTCTTTTTTCTTTTTTCTTTCTTTCTTTCTTTCTTTTTCTTCTTTCTTTCTTTCTCTTTCTTTTCTTTCTTTCTTTCTCTTTCTTTTTTTTCTTTCTTTCTTTCTCTTTCTTTTTTCTTTTTTCTTTCTCTTTTTTTTTTCTTTTTTCTTTTCTTTCTTTTTTCTTCTTTCTTTTTTCTCTTTCTTTTTTTCTTTCTTTCTTTCTCTTTCTTTTTCTTCTTTCTTTCTTTCTCTTTCTTTTTTTTCTTTCTTTCTTTCTCTTTTTTTTTCTTCTTTCTTTCTTTCTCTTTTTTTTTCTTTCTTTCTTTCTTTCTCTTTTTTCTTTCTTTCTTTCTTTCTCTTTTTTTTTCTTTCTTTCTTTCTTTCTCTTTCTTTTTTCTTTCTTTCTTTCTTTCTCTTTCTTTTTTCTTTCTTTCTTTCTTTCTCTTTCTTTTTTCTTTCTTTCTTTCTTTTTTTTTTCTTTCTTTCTTTCTTTCTTTCTCTTTCTTTTTTCTTTCTTTCTTTCTTTCTTTTTTTCTTTCTTTCTTTCTTTCTCTTTCTTTTTTCTTTCTTTCTTTCTTTCTTTTTCTTTCTTTCTTTCTTTCTTTCTTTCTTTTTTCTTCTTTCTTTCTTTCTCTTTTTTTCTTCTTTCTTTCTTTCTCTTTCTTTTTCTTCTTTCTTTCTTTCTCTTTCTTTTTTCTTTTTCTTTCTTTCTTTCTTTTTCTTCTTTCTTTCTTTCTCTTTCTTTTTTCTTCTTTCTTTCTTTCTCTTTCTTTTTTCTTCTTTCTTTCTTTCTCTTTCTTTTTTCTTTCTTTCTTTCTTTCTCTTTCTTTTTTCTTTCTTTCTTTCTTTCTCTTTCTTTTTCTTTCTTTCTTTCTTTCTCTTTCTTTTTTCTTTCTTTCTTTCTTTCTCTTTCTTTTTCTTTTTTCTTTCTTTTCTTTCTTTCTTTCTTTCTTTTTTTTTTCTTTCTTTCTTTCTTTCTCTTTTTTCTTTCTTTCTTTCTTTCTCTTTTTTCTTTCTTTCTTTCTTTCTCTTTCTTTTTTCTTTCTTTCTTTCTTTCTCTTTCTTTCTTTCTTTCTTTCTTTCTCTTTCTTTTTTCTTCTTTCTTTCTTTCTCTTTCTTTTTTCTTCTTTCTTTCTTTCTCTTTCTTTTTTCTTCTTTCTTTCTTTCTCTTTCTTTTTTCTTCTTTCTTTCGTTCTCTTTCTTTTTTCTTCTTTCTTTCGTTCTCTTTCTTTTTTCTTTCGTTCTCTCTCTTTTTTCTTCTTTCTTTCGTTCTCTCTCTTTTTTCTTCTTTCTTTCGTCTCTCTCTTCTTTCTTTCTCTTTCTCTTCTTTCTTTCTCTTTTCTTCTTTCTTTCTTTCTCTTTTCTCTCTCTATCTATAGACAAATTAATAGTTTAAATATACTTTTTATTTTTGATACATGATTTTTTTCAAATCCAAAGGCAACAGGTCCTACCCTTTTTTAAAAATATTATTTTACTTATTTGTTTTACAAATTAATTCTGCTTAGACAAATGTTGAATTATATTCTTCTATCTGCCTTGTCTCTTCATAATGTGGGCCATAATTACCCACATTATGAAGTGATTTCCTATCTATTCCAGCTCTAAGCAATGTTTGTCTTCTTACTATCCCTTCTAGTCAATGATGCACAAGCTCATTAAATAGGTTACTTAGTTTCCCTTTGCCACTCCTACCTTCAATATGTCCTATGAGTGTCAAATTCTCTTCGCCCTGTTTCCTCGTTGTGTCTCAGAAATTTCAACTGTATCTTTATGATTTTGAGTTATAAATACCCTTTTAATTCTTACAGTCCTTAATACTTTCTCATTGTTTGCTTGTTCTAGTCATTGTATTCTCAGCATCCTTCTGTAGAACCATATTTCTGTTGCCTCAAGTCTCCTCTTCATCTGTGAAGAAATTGTCCAGTATTCACTGCCATAAAGCTGATTGATATGACAGCATTTTAGTACACTTGTTTTAGTTCATCTAACTTACAGAGAAATAGTTGAACTAAAAAAATTATTGAATTTCGGGTGGGTGGGTGGCTGGTGTTAGGGCGCTTTCGTTTTGTTTTATTGCTTGCATGTCTTTTTGAGTTTTCAAATACAAAAAACAGGATACAGAATGAGACTAGGAGTTTAAAAAAAAAGTTTAAGGCGAATGAAAAGAAGTACAGTGTAACCCGGATGTAAGAGAGTTGTCGGGACCGGAGAAGAAGTCTCTTATATCCGGGTTTCTCCTATTTTATATACATTAACACAGGCTCTAATTTGGGACCAGAGAAAATCTCTCTTATATCCGGGTTTGTTTGGTATGCCGAAATTGTTTGAAACGTTAAACTTAACAATTACCCAGCCTGCTTTTTAATTCTTGATTCACAGTATTTTTTTTTAAATATATAAGACAAGAAGAGAGAGGATTCACTCAGTGTACATCGGAACTTTCATTTTCACTACAATAACATTATTTTTCAATTTCTTGTCATTTTATTTTTAATTCTAACGCTTCTTTTTCATTGTTGTTATTGGCGTTTAACAACAATTATTTTAAAGTGTAATTATTATTGATTGAAGCGATGTCCGCTACAACAATGTTTAAAAATGTTTCTCATTCATCACAGCTGCCTGTCGTCGTGTTCTTTCTGAGGTCTTTCTTACCAAGATTTTGACTTGTCACCATATTACCCCTCTCTCTTGTTGTAACCAGCCCAGCAATTTCCCGCCTGTTTCGACCCTGTTATTATTAGACACCTACTTCTGTACTTACACCCCCAGGGTCACAAAAACAAATGTAATGCCGCTTGTATAGGAAATTCGAAAGAGCTGGATTATGTTTCCACATCTTTTTTTTTTTTTCTTTTTTTTTTTTTTCTTTAAATGGAAGAAAGTTTGATACCGGACACCACCCAGTTCTCGCACACTTTCTTTTTGTTGCCTTGGAAATCTTGATGTTGTGATCTTAATTTCCTTATTGTCTGAGTCTATTATTATTTAAATATAGAACAGTTTTTTTTGTGTGTGTGTTTTTTTTTTTTTAAAGTTATAAACGTATTTTCTTTATTTTTCTAATCAAATTGCATATACCGAAAATTAATGTTATTTCTGTAAATACCTATTATTATTGCACAGTTTATTTATTTTTAAAAAAAATACATTTCATTTAATAATCTTACAGTTTTTTTAACTAACATCAAAAGAAAGAAAAGTATTTCAAGTTTTCCATTAATTCCGTTAAGTACATTGTCATTGACGGTGCTTTTTGCTAAAACTGAGAATTAAACAGAAGACCAAATTTGTCCTCTTGGCCAAAATCTATGACACTGCTATTGAGCTGGGCTGTAAAATCATTATTGACTTTGATTTTCAAAATAAATCAGGAAACGTCATTACCCCCCCCCCCGCCATATATACATTCATTAGCTTGTACAACTTATGCAGATTACCTCCACTTGGTCTTTTAAGACACCATTAGATGGCACTGTTTAAGGACTATAAAAGAAGGAGAATGGGCCCTTCTCTTTCATCCTTTCAACTCTCGCATTCAACACACACTTCCTCCCCTTAGCAACTGAACACTTTCTCTTTTGTTGTAATTTTAGACAATGAATTGCTTGTTTATTTGTTCATTTACATATGACAATTTTCATTGAGCCAGTATCTGCAGAAATGTCTATAGGTCTCATCCCAGAAAATAAAGTTTAAGTGAAAAGAAGAAAAAAGTGTCTTTAAGTTAGGTATCTCCACAGGTTCACAATACCTAAGGTTTAAAATGAATTTTTTAAAATGAAAAATCTTTCTTTTATTTTAGTTTTAATTTCAAACTAATAGATTAAATTTAATATTTCCAATAAGCAAAATACTTTGTTCTATTTCAAACTAATTTAAATTGATTTGAAGGAGTTTTTGTTTTGAAAGTGTTGATTTTTAGTGCCACTTTTAGCCATGTTTCATCAGAATGTAATTCTCTTTATTAAACAATAAAATAGAGTACTTTTCAGAAACTTAGAAAATTATTAGCTGATTTAAAGTTTAATTAATCTGATTTGAAACAAATATTACTTTGTTTAAATTATCTCAGAAATGTATCTTTTTAACATGGCAGTAGCTGTTTCTTTAAGGTGTTGTCAGCTTGAATGACAGGCGAAAGTTTATCTAATATTTTTCTACAGTAGATATATCTATAAAAAATAATTGAGGAATATAATGTGAGTGCCTTTTTTTGTATAATTTTTTAAGTACTCAGTTTCCTTAAAAATTTAGGAAAATATTCTCCATAATCTAATGTTTTATTGAATTTAAGATACTTTGGTTTTAAATTTACTATAGTTAGCGCTCTTATTTTCTGGTAAATTTGTGTATGAACATTGGTATCTTCAAAAATTGGTACGTTTATACACACACAAAAAAAATTTTTATTCTTTTTAAAATCCTGGGGATTACTAAATTGTAATAAGTTTTTGAATTTGTGATTAGTAAATTTAGTTTTTATTTAATAACAATATCACTTAACCGTTACAAATTAATACAAAATTTTAAGATTTAAAACTTTAATAAAAAAAATGAAAACAATTCTTGTAAAAATTCATTATTCATTGAAAAAAATTTTCTTATGACAATTGTGACCATAATATCTTATTCATAAAAGCAATTAAAAGCTTTTCTAATTAAATAATATCTTAGTTATATTGTATTTTATTATTTATGATTCAGAGCAGATTTTTGGTAACTTGGGGTCATGTTTTACAAAAAAAAATTGATAATTTAAATTCTCCAAGGAGTTCTGCTTTTAATTAATATAAACATTAAGCTCTATAAATTTAATTTCTTGAAATTTCATAAATTAAAATAAGTGGGATATAACAGATATATATATATATATATATATATATATATATATATATATATATATAACCAAGATTTTCTATAAGGAAAGATTTCTAACATATTTCATTCATTTTTTAATAAGTCCTAAAAGTTTCATTAAAAGCCGACAATTTGATATTTGCAAGAATTTCAAAATCTGTGTTTTTCGCTGAAAAAAAAAAAGATGCTAAAATATGCTATAGGCCACCTGCTGACACAAAAAACAAAAACTAGATTTTTAACCAAAATTTCAAATATTCTAAAAGTCTTGTAATAATAACTAAGATTTTAGCAATAAAACTTTGTTTTTATCAAATTTAGGGCATTTTTTCATCATGGTAGGCTTTTCTTTTTTCTTTAGCGAATTAGTGCAGGTACCTACTTTGAATTAAAACAAAATATTTACAGTTGGAGAACAATGTTTGTTTTATGAAAGGATCAGATGAAAAATACAGAATCAAGAATCTTTTAAATTTAGTCCCCTCATTTTTAACATCTGATTTACTGCTACCCCTCTTTTATTTTACTTGTGTGGAAAGCAAGTTCTCACCTTTTGGTTTCAATTCTGTTTCTATTTTGCTGGTCTATGCCATCTTTGGTAGAAAATCACATTGTAATGGTAATATCAAGAAAATAGATTTCTTAAATCCATTAACTGTTATTACTTTTTCTAGTATTTGTGGAGGCTTCCTTCCTAACCTTTTGTTCAGAGTAGTGTGGAATGTCAGCAACTTGATTATGTTTTTATTTTAGTTACATGTTACATGTGCTATCCATTTTAGTTGTTGCTGCTGTTGAAAGTCTTCAAGTGATGTGGTTTCTATTATTTGGTACAGTTCTTTTTTTGTCATTCTGTAGTGCCAGTCCATATTCTTGATTTGCTCAAAGCCAGAGCTTAATCATTGAAAATGGTTGCATACAGGTGATCGTTTAGATAATTCCGAATGAGTTTGGCGCCATGCATGACATCCATGTGAAAGTCTTGATCTGACAAGGCTAAGAACACAACCCTAGTTTTTAGGTTAATGTTTGGTTTTGTAGCAACTTATGATGTTGGGAAAAACTACATTCTCTGTCTTCTACCCATTTTCTTTTCATTTTTCTCTTCTTTTCATTTTTCTCTTCTTTTCATTTTTCTCTTCTTTTCATTTTTCTCTTCTTTTCATTTTTCTCTTCTTTTCATTTTTCTCTTCTTTTCATTTTTCTCTTCTTTTCATTTTTCTCTTGTTTCTTACTTATCCTCTACCTTTTCTGTTTTTCTCTATCCCTTACCCCCTTTTCCTTTCACTCTTTCTTTTCATTTTTCTCTTGCTTTCTTACTTACCCTCTACCTTTCCTTTATTTTTCTTTATCTCTTACCACTTTTCTTTTCACTTGGTTTTCTTTTCATTTTTTTCTTGCTCTCTCCCTTCAAAAATTCTTTCTCTTTTTCTCCTCTCCATAACTTTTTTCGCATGTGTAACACTTTTCATAGAACACACAGATACTCTGATCCTCAACAGAATTGCTGATTTATATATAAATAATCTTACTGATTTTTTTTTCTTTTTACTAGTAGTATGGTAATTTATTTTTAATTTCTTAGGAATATTACTCAAGTAATGGCATTTACTATACACCCACCTCATATTGACCATAATATCACTTAAACCCATTAAGTGATTTTTTTCTCTTACTCTTTTACTTTCCTTAGCAATCTTTTGTCTGTTTGGTATGTGTACACATGGAATAAAACAAAAAGATACGTACATAATCTGCTTCGATTTTGGAATATCCAATATTGATATATGTTAATAATTTGTGTATACTACTTATTGTTTCATCTCAATCTTTCTATTGCTTTCTCCAGTTAACTTGCTTTGACTTGTACGTGCAGTAATTTGATAAATGTAAAATGCTTAATTTAAACCCACTGGCAGTTCTCCAGATTTTGTTTTACCTGTGAATTAACAGGGTACTTTATGACCTTATGATAGATAGCTAAAGATTGAAATTATTTGCTTACTCTTAGTCTTAACCACAAAAGAACATATTGTTTATGAGGAAATGACAGTTCTGACCTGTGTGCAATATATAGAACTTACAAAAAACTTGTAAATGCTACTTGTTTTCCTATTGTATCCATAAACTAGTGATGTTCTATCATCACCAAGCTGACCTAGAATTTTGCTCTATCATGATGAACTGAGGTCCTCTCAAGGACAACTCATGACTTTAGCATCTGTTGGGACTTAAGCTCAAAGCAGACCTCAAGTGGAACTTGTACATACAATGCATCACTAAAGATGCTGGAAAAATGTTTGGTTCCTGTACTGCTCCAGTAAGTACTAAACTCCTCCTGTCATCCTTTATCTTTACAAGAGCCAGATAAGGCTGAAAATGGAGTACTACTGTGATATATGAGCAATGATATACACATTGTAGTGAACCAACCTCATTCTTTTTGTATTTCATTGGTGGGATGTAAGTTCCACTCAAAGAGCTTCTCACAAACCTCTACAGTTTGGAACTGACTCCCAAGAGGTTGCTTACCCAATCATTGCAATCTTAATCTGTTCAAGTCTAGTGTTAACTATTATCTTACCCACGTAACTCCATAAACTGTTCCCCTTGCTTCTTACTTTGTAACCCTGAGTGGCTTGTGAACATTATTGTTATGAGTAGACTGGAATGGATAGATAGATAGATAATGAATATACTGAAATTAATATGAATTAACTTAGACATTAACTTTCTGAGAGAGATAGCTAATGAACAGATAGATAGAAAAAAACGTTTATAGCAACACAGAAAGTGATATTGGTGATCCAAGTTCAAATCCTTGTTTAGTCTGTTTTGTTCATTTTTCTGCAAATGTCCTTGAGAAAGGCATGAATCCATCTCTTCTCACCAGCTATGGGTTAAAGACTGGACTCTGTATCTTTGGATAATAGTCAGTTTAGGAAAAAAAATTCAAAACCAAAAAAAGTCATGGCAATTTACAGATATTAAAGAAAGCCGTGGAGGACCACAATCACCCCTGTCTTGAAGGAACTTGGCATCTTAAGTAGAAATAGATATGTAAAATCTAGTGTGATTCAATGGTACAGTGTTGCACCTGCTTACTTCTTGTCTCTCATTATTAAAGCATTTTATAAGGAAAATATGAGTAAAGATTTAAATAAACTTGTATTGCTATAGGAGGGTACTGGTACCAAAAATCCAAGACACCATGAAACCATAGGACTTTCAAAGAAATTTCAAGATGCCACCACCCAATCTGGAAATTTTATATTTTTTTACACCTGTACTAAAATATTTGAAGGATATTTTAGTAAAATATCACTTGTATTTTTAATTGTTTGTATTCTAATGTTCAAAATACCTGTGTTTTATAAATGTATCATATATAATTGGAACAACCTTTTAAGCAAATAAGTTCTTACTCGGGGGGGGTTGTAAATAAGTTACCAGGCCCATGTCTGGGAGATGGTGTCAGTTTGGTTCTGAAATTTCAGTAAATACCTGGATACTAAAATGGTGTTTCACCTATTTTACCTGGTACTCACTTAAATGTTATCATTTTGATCAAGTTCTTGATTGTTACCCCCACCCCAGTATAGTGCTTTCCTATTGACACTGTTTTGTTTATACACTTCCACAAGTAAAACTTTACTTTTTTAATTTATTTATATTGAATTTATTTCCATTATTTTTATTGTCAATCAACAATAATTAAAAATTTTGGTATTTTAGTACACATGTTCCAAAATACTCTAGTTCACATTCTGTCACAGTCTTTTGAACAGGAGGAGGGGTTTATCCCTTGTTTCTCGTTTAAGATTGGGTTTCCAGTTCCTTTTAAAGCCTACTTCAACTCTATACTTCTGATGTCATTGACTGATTTTATTTATATATTATTTATTTATTTTAACTCCTCAATAGGAGTAGATAGGTTCACACCCACTCCCTGCTCTTTTGAACAGGAGTAGAGGTTTATCCCTTGTTTTTCGTTTAGGATTGGGTTTCTAGTTCCTTCTAAAGTCTTTTCATTCTCTTTCACTCTCAGTAGCCCCTTGTGTCTCAGTGGCATTATCACCTTGCTTGGGGTTAATTGATTAAAAAAAATAAAAGTTTTCAAAATTTTAATAGACGTCACCATGACACTAAACCTCATAATATTTTGGATTTTGATACTGGACTCAGAACAACACCAACCAATGATATTGAAGTCAGCGTACCATCAAATCCTACTTCTTATACAGGGTGTGATCAGTAAATTGTTGCTATTTTATATTTTTAATTTCATGCATGCATGTTATTTGTTTTTGATTTTGTTGATTTCACAGTATAGTAGGGTCAGTTGGGTGCCATCTGTGAGAAAAAGAGCACCATAATGCAATTCACTCCGCCAGAAATTTGGAAACAGCATGCTGTACTGCTTTGCATTTGCACCAATACAAACATTTCAAAGTGTTTGGGTGTCAATCTGGGAACACTGCAGAGAATTAAAAAACAGTTGGATGAGTCTGATGGTGATTAAGAAGGTGCGGTGGCTTGGAAAACGCATTTTGATCGTTCTGATGAGAAAAGAATACCCGAATTTGTTGGAGAAGGCCTCAGACTTCACATGGAGGCCTATATCAAGTGCCTTGAGGAGGCAGTGTTGCCCTGGGTGAAGAGGGTGGCTGCTGGAAGACCCTATATCTGGCAACAGGACTCTGCACCATGCCACACAAGCAGGAGAACCCAGTCATGTCAGTTAAACAATATCTGCAACTACATCACCCTCTTACATCTGGCCACTTAACTCCCCAGACTGCAACCCCTTTGATTATTATGTGTGGGGTGCAGTTGAGTTGCAGTTTTTGACCAACAAAACTTGTAATACCAAAGATGAACTCAAGGCAAGAATTATGGCAGCATTTACCAACTTAAACAAGGAGATTGTCCAGAAGAGTTGCAGAAGATTCCAAAGTTGTCTGGAGGCTGTGGTTGAAGCCAATAGCGATTTTATTGAATAAATTTACTCTTTAATATTTCAAGATATTTTTATGTAATTTTGGTAAATATATCTATTAAAATGAAATGTTAGTGTTATTTTCTTTTCTTTTTTTTGGGGGGGGTAATTTAGACGACAATTTATACATCGCACCATGTAGTAGTGGTTTGCAAAAATAACTTGTGTACAAAAAATTCCAGTATTAGCCTACAATAAACTGACTGCACTGAGAACATGCAATCAATGTATTCTAAAATGGTCCACTTTCGAGTAAATGCTTACAGCTTAAGTATAAATGACCAATCTGTACTTATATCTCTTAACTTAGTACATGCAAATATAATAAAGAGAGAAAAAAAAAGAAGAAAGCAAAGTCAATTTTTGGCAATGAATAACCCATGTTGATATGTCATAAAGCCCAACCCAATATTATTAACTATAGATGGGTGGAATTTCTATCATTTGCTGTTATATGGCCCTGCTAAGAATGAAATAAATTTCTGACACAATAAATAGGATCGTAATGTATGTACATAATTATGCAGATGTACTTAAACAATTTTCATTGTAAACATAAATAAATAAATAAAAATAATGTGAAAAAATGTGAATAATCTGGGGAAATATGTGAAAAAACATTTTCGGCAGTTGGGGGGGTGGTTAATCAAAATCTTATTTTGTTTTACATGATGTAATTTAAAAAATGTGTTCTTAAATTTTTAAAACAATACATGTTTTAATATTTATTTGCTAATGTATATATTATAACTTTTAAAACCAGAATAGAAGGATAGCTGGGGAAATTCATTCAAAATTTGTTTTTGGAGCAAAAAAGGAGAGAAAGCGGAGGTTGGAATAAATAGAGAGGTGTTGGCAAAAAATGGAAATAAAATAAAAAAAAAAATAATCTAGAATAACTGGGTAAGTTGGGAAAAATTCAAAATTTAAATAGCCAAATACAAAAGTATCATTTTCATTATTTTTTTCTGCAACAACCCTATTCTACCAGCAACACTTTAATTCCTGACCACTGACAATCCCTTTTCTCCTGATTTTCAATCAATGACATATATACTGAGAGTCAACATATGATAAGACCAGATTTTAGATTTAAAAAAAAAATACAAAAATTTGGTGTTTCATAATCATTTTTTTTTGTCTTCACTCTGAGAAATTTGATTAAAGCAAAGTGAAGTAGTGTTGGTAAAGTCAGTGGGCACTAGTAAGAAAAATTGAAACCATTATTATATATAATAATAAGTTTAGTTATGTGGCTCATTAAGGTGATAGTCTGATGGAACTTGCATTTGTTTGGGCAGCACTATGAAAATGGATATTGTATATTATATCATACATTATTTTCTAACATGGTAAATAAAGAAGCATTATTATGTGCTATAAATGTGATTTACATTTATTTTATAATTACAGCCATATCACCATATATTGGTGACAAAATTAATTTTGCAAATATTACTAATATTGTAGTTGAATCAATAAATATTTTCTTTGAGTTTCTAGTAAACGTTAAGATAAAAGGTCATATGCATGTTCCTAAAATTTCCCAGGAAGCCTTAGAAATTGATTTATATAGAAAGAAAATGAAATAATTGTCACTAGTATCTGGACACACAACATAAGAGGTCTGATCAAAAAGTATCAGAACTGTTGCTATGATAATGGAACTAAAGTATGCAAAGTGAAGCTACTTGGCACAGATAGACCTTGAACTCTGTCATGCATAATTATAATGTTCTTGCTTGCTTCCGTTGTTTTTAGTAGTGCTTGGAAGGAAAGTGTGTTGACTCACCACACCATTGACCATGGCTTGTACTGTAGTTTTTTGCCATGCACAATATTCTCTAAGTTCAACAACAACCACGTTCCCCATATCTCGCCACTTACTACTTTTTTCTCTTTCCGAAAATCAAATCTCATTTGAAAGGAACAATATTTCAAGACATTGAGGAAATCCAAGAGAATGTGACAAGGTTGCTCACTGTCTCAAAAATGAAGTTTTGGGAATGCTTCCATCAATGGAAATGATGCTAGATAAAGTGTGTGGCTTCAGAAGGAAACTACTTCAAAGGAGATTAAATGTTGAATTTGTATGTGCTGTAGTTTTCTTTTTATAGCACCAGTCTTGATACTTTTTGATCAGCCCTTGTAAATTGAAATGCCATGTCACCAATAAATGGTTTTCAAAAAGTAACTTGTGTACCAAAGAATTCCACTGTTAACCTAGAATACACCGTGTTTCCTCTACCGAGAACATGCATTCAGTGTATCCTCAAATGGTTGACCTTCCAGGTGTTAAAAATTTTTGTGAGTTTCTCCTGATGTGTATCTTATTATTTCTACCTTCTTTCCTTGAAAATGCTCCCTTGAATAACCATGAGAAACAGTTCATCTGACCTCAAAATTAATATTTGATGGATTGTCCAAAAGTGGACAGTGACACTATGCTTTCTACTGATATTTATTTTGCTTTGGTAGTTTTCACTTGGTTTCAAGTATCTGCCATAAACTTCTTCTTGAATTCATCCCAATCCTGTCTTAACTATAAAATAAAAAATAAAAAATCTTATTGTGTTACATTCTTTTTTTCACAGTGGGGAAGGTGAAGGAGAGGGTGCTATAAATTCTGAAATCTTTTTTTTTTTTTTCTCCCAAGTGTGGAATAAAAAGCATAAAGCTCGTAAAAATGACTCCACCCACTCTAGAAAAAATTCTGAGTGCCTTTCCCAGCCTCTATGACTTTTTGAAATTCAGTTTAGAGGCACTGCCCTTCTCATGGATTCTGTGTGATTTTTTTTGTTTTTTTTTATTTCACTTTGCTATCAAAGTCTTTTTATATTAGGTCAAAATCTACCTTGTCTGGTCAAAAATAAATCTTATGTGTGTGTGTGTGTCTGTGTGTGTGTGTGTGTGTGCACATTTAATTATTTTTACTACCTTGTGGTTTCTTGATATATATGAGAAAAGCTCTCTCTCTCTCTCTCACACACGTAAAATAAAATTGTAATAATTTTTAAAGACAATGCTGATTTTGAACCTGGGTACAGTATATGCATAGTAGTAGGTTGTAGATGTTCTGATTTTAGGGGAATCTATGACAAAGTCGAAAACGTTTTTGTGTGACAAGTTCTTTTTTTTTTCTTTATAACTTCAAATTAAAATGATGTTTACATTGATGTTACTACATCACATGAAGAAGAAGGGCTGCCTAGAATTTAAAATTAAAAATGTTTTTTTGCTTAATACATCTGCAGTAAATTTATTTACATTCTCTTGAATATAAATGTATAGAACTTACTGTGACCAGAAAGTAAGCGATTAGTTTATATATTGTTGTAATACAGAATTGAACCCCACTTTTATCCACGTAATTTCTTGTTTGTTTAACAAATTGTGATTATGTGTGAACCCACCTCTACTCTTCCCAAATCATAGGTCAATTAGTAAGACTTGTATCACTAAATTATTATCTCAAAAAAAAAAAAAAAAAATTCTTGCAATTTAAAAATCTTTCTGGCTTTAAATAAATACCAATGGGTTGTAGATGCTCTAATTTTAGGGAAATCTATGACAAAGTGGAAAAAGTTTTTTGTGATGTGTTTTTGTTATGATGTTGATTTGGGGTTAGTAGAGACAAACGCCAAATAACACATAACAATAAAAAGGGTTTTAATAGGTTGGTAAAAAGGTACAGAAATCACCTGAGTAGTCAATAACTAGCTCAGCTAAGAACTTCTCTGTCTATCTGTCTCCCCCCCCCATGTCAACTGACATGCCACTATTTAAAGTCTTTGTTCACAGATGTAGACAAGTTCATCTTCAAGAGGGGTGGTAGGTTTCCGACACAACAGTTTTGTTCCTTGACTTCAGATTAAAATGATGTTTATGTTGATATCACAATATATGAAGGAGAGTGGATGCTGAGAATGTAAAATTAAATTTTTTTTTTTTTTTTTTTTATAGATCTACATTAAATTTACATCAAGGCTCTTACATTTCAACTTGAGAAGATCTTCCATTATCTCAATTTAGGGTACTTAATAACAAAAGTGGTAAAAAGAAAGTAAATGAAATTAGGTAAACTATGTACCCAAAATATATATTTAAAAAAAAAAAAAATACAAAAATTTTAAATTTAGAATTCTCAGTGTCCCCACTCCTTTGTAAGCATGTGTACTTGCATCAATGTAAACATCACTTTACTTGATGAACTTCTAAAGGATGAAATGCATCACATGAAAACTTTTTCTACTTTGTCATAGATTTCTTAAAATTGTTCTTGATATATAAAAATTTATTTCTATAAATATTTTCAGGGCAGTTGTTCTAAGGACTTTTCCTCCTTGGTACCTTGACTATATAAATTTAAATATACTACTAGGTTAGCAATTAGGCCTCATTGTTTTGATGTTGAAATAGCTAGATGTAACTATAAGTTCTATTCTAATAGTTTCTTTTATTATACTTCTCACCTCCTGGAACTCTCTTTTGGTTTCTTGCATTCCTGCCACCTACAATCTTCAAATTTAAATTCAACATCAATTGGCATCTTCTGTCGTCTTGAATCCTGATTTTTTAATGTCTTTTCTCCTCACTAAAATTTTCTCATTTTCTTTCACTCCCAGTAACTCATTGTGTCTTAGTGGCATTATTGCCTTGTTTGGGGTGAAATGATAAATATTAAATATACCATACCATATATAAAGATTGTTATGGGTCATAACTAAGATATAACCACAAAATATTGTAAAATTATTAAGCACATTGTTGGAAATTGAAAAACTTGAGCATAGAGGAATCAAAAGAAATTGAAAACATTGGCAAGACGTGTCTTTTAAGAATGTCACAAAAAGATATTTGAGAAAAGTTAAAATGGTAATAAAAAAGAAAAGTGGATTGACTAGCAATAACAAATATTTAAAGAAGTTGGTGTTACAAATGTAAGCAGATAGAAATGTAGCAGAATATTAAGAATATTGGCTAAAGACATGAAAACAACCAAGACAACCACCTTGTAAGTAAACACCGCAAGGAGAATGTGTACTTTGGCAAAAGATTAAATAAAAAATGATTTCTCAACAATAATTTTTAGTGATGAATGTAGAACTACATTGGATGAACCCGGGGGCTGGGCTGGAGTTTTCATTTTTTTTTTTTTTTTAAACTAATGTTCACTCAATATAAGGCCTATGAGCCACTCAAGGTAGAAGGTTACTGTGTGGAGTTGTATTAGAATAAGTAAAGGCAAACATTAAGGGTATAGAGTTGAAGTAGACTTTAGAAGGAACTGGAAACCCAGTCCTAAACAGGAAACAAGGGATAAATCTCTACTTCTGTTTGAAAGACCAAGGAGGGATGTGAACTGGACAATAGATGAACCTATCTACTCCTATTGATGGAGAAGAGAAAAAAAAAAGTAAAATTATAAAGTATTATAAAAGTATAATTAGTGAATAAAACTTCAGAGTTCAGATGCAGATATTAGGAGTACAGAACTGAAGCAGACTTTAGAAGGAACTGGAAACCCAATCCTAAATGGGAAACAAGGGATAAACCTCTACTCCTGTTCAAAACACTGGGGAGAAGTGTGAAACAGGTGATAGGTGAACCTATCTATTCTTAATGATAATCTTCTATGTGCCATCTCCTTTCAGAACGTGGGTGATCATGGTTCTCCACAACTTCCTGTCAATTGTAGCTCGCAGCAATCTTTGCCTTTTTGCTAACTCTCCTAAACCCAGATTTGCCAACTATTTACACAAGCTTGTTTAGTAAATTAGTTACTGCTTTCCTCTGTCTTGCTTTCATTATGTCCTGTGAGTGTTAAATTTTCAAAGCCCTCTTTCCTCATTATGTGCCTGAGAATTTTTAGCAAATTGCGACATTGTTTTGAGTGTGTGTTGAAGCTCATTATCATACACCAGGCCCCAAATCAAGGTTTTAAAGAGTGGAAAACAAAGTTTAATTTGCTGAATTCAAGAAAGCTATACATTGAGGCAGAATCCTTTTTCATTCACTAGCAGGTATATCAGGGTTAATCTGTGACGTCTGAAGCATCTCAATAGTGACGAAGACGACAAATTTCTCTTGTCCTGTGTACGCGTGAGAACTCTCAATGCAAACACACCCTTGTACCATTTTCCATTCTTGTGGGCGCGCGAATAAATGCTTACACTTGCAGGCAAACATTTAAGTGAAATCCATGCAAAAGGAGCTCCCTGCTAAAAACAAATAAAATAAAAAAGGACTAAGCAGCGAACTTACAAATGGGAAGAATGTCGCTTTTTGCTGTTAATGTTCTTGTTAGTTGTATGTCACAACAAAAGAGGAAATGAAAAAGATGTGCAGACACGTCTTCAATCTAATTATTCGTTTAAGCAATAGTAACAAGTTATGAAAGTAGAAAGACTGTTCAAATCAGCGACCTCCGGGTCGAGAAAATCTAAGTATACATCTGGTTAGATAGGATGGGAACCAGTAATAAGGAGTGCCAGAGAAAAGCGATAATATCAACAAAAATTGAATATGAGCACTGGTAAAAAAATGGTTGCTGAAGAAATTAGGTTTATAATACCCAGAAATTCATACAGATGTCCTCAAGGACACATGGCACAGTGGATAAAGGCGTTAGTTAGATTCGGTGACAGGACCCAAAGAGTGTGAGTTCAATACCTGCTTAAGAGGGGAATTAACAGGAGATAACTGATAACTTTCGACATTCCACCATACAATGGCCGAAACATGATAAATATGACAACAAAGATGAGGATGATAGTCCGAGCAATATAAATAGTGATAACGAAATAGTTTAACATTTTGAAGTGTGTTCTATGTTGGATCTGTAAAATTTCTTGATTGAATAGTGACTTGTAATATGAAATGGATCCTTTAAGACAATTGTAAATGACCAACTCAATGATTTGAATATGACAAAGGACCCAAACATTTTCCAAAACCAAAATTACACCAACAGAAGAATTATGGTCACTGTCTGGTGGTCCTCCATTGGTATTATCTATTACAGCTTTCTGCAATCAGACCAGAGCACCACTGCCAAAGTTTACTGCCAACAACTGGATGAAACACATCAAAATGTGACTGGTAATTCTGCTTCCTGACAATGCTTGGCCACATGTTGCCAGGATGGCATTGCAGAAGCTCCCCAACTTAGGATACAAGACTTTACCGCATCAACCATATTCCTTTGATCTCTTGCCTCGTGATTACCACTTTTTCAAGCATCTTGATAATTTTTACGGCAATATAACTATATCTGGCACAATGTAGAGCATACATATTTTGATATATAATATCAGAAAATGAAATTTCCATGATAGGTAGTTCATTATCTATAAGTGATGGAAAATTAGCGTTAAATTCAAATAATGGTTTGGACAAGATCCACCATTGTTTTGCATTTACTGACCAAGCAAGTGCTACTTTGAATTCACATTGGCATCTAATAAAGTTTTCTATAATGTTTCTACTAAAATTTGGTTGTGCTGTTTCAGAATACCATTACTGGTGTTCTTAAAGTTCTGATACTTACTTTCTTGTTCATCTCCCTGTATTTGTCATTAGAGAATTCACCTCCATTGTCACTTAAAAACTTTTTATGTATATACCAAGTTTGTACTGGGAATCTTTAACACATTGTCCACCCTTTTTCTCCAAGGGTCAACTTCTCAAGAGCAGATAAACCCTCCTCTTCTCCAAGAGAGAAGTAACCAAAATATTAACATTCACAATTAGAGGTTACCTAGCAGGGCTGAGTGGTCTCTATTGTCTTTGTTAGCTGTCAGTCTTGGAAAAAGAAAACTCTGAATTCAAAACCAGACTGAAAAGTGATGGGTTCTGTCAGTCTATCTTGCTATAGACCAGGCATGGGCAACCTTTTCCGACCAGTTGACCACATGAAATATGGCTCATCATAAGGTGAGCTGCATTAGTAAAAAGATTCAAGATAATTTTTTTGTTGAAAGTGCCTCAGTCATTTTCATTATGCTGGCTTTAAAAATGGGGAAAAGATGATTTATTTAAAAAAAATTTTTTTCTATAATTAAAAATTAAATGACTGTGATTAGCACACTAGCACACACCACTTTGTATGATTAATTTATTCACTTGAAGATATAAAAAACAATTTTTTTAAATAGAATATGTTTCTTCTCCAGAGAAAAACAATATTATGAACATTTCCTGTTTCTAAAGCAAAACATATTTACACATATGATCTTCCTTAGTAAAAATCATCAATGGTTTAAAATGATGAAAATTTTACCTTCAATGAAAGTTTAAAAATTCATGAAACATTGCACTTAATCATTGTTTATTTATGTATTTATGTATGAGAGACTGTGAGTGAACAAGTGAGAACAAAATGAACCAAATTTTAAGAAATGTTATTTTCCTCATGAAATTAGGCTTGTTATTCAGGAATCCAAATGGAATCCAGTTTGTCTATGATTGCTCTAGACACACGCACTGCAACTACAGCTATAGCATGTGAGGTGCACCTACAACCCTTATGTGTCATGAGACTCATGATCATGGCATGGTTCAAATAGTATAATGATTGAATTCTTTTCACTGCTAATGATTTTTAAGTCTTACCTCCAATGTAAACCACTGGTTGATTTACATTTGTTTTTATAACTATTAATCAAGATACCTTCCAAAAGCTAAATAAAGTATTAAGAAACGAGAAAATTCCACTCGAAGCAAAGTGCTCCACTGCTATGTAATATCAGTCCTCTGATATGACAGTGAATGCTGAAGAGAAGACTTGAGGCAACAAATGTGATTTGACTGGACTTTGAGAATACCACGGACTGAACTTGTGAGCAATTAGGAAGTTTTAAGGAAAATATAAACAAAAATGACACTTATACTTAGTATCAGAAAGAGAGTTGAAATTTCTAGGACACAAAATGAGGAAAGCTGACTTGGAGAATTTGACATTAACAGGACATGATGAAGGCAAGAGGAATAGAGATAAACAGTGAATAACCTACCTAACCAATTTGTGTAATTGGATAGCATAACAAGGAGTGGGAGAGATAGTAACAGGGCTGACATTGCTTAGTGCTACAAAGAAAAGGACGTTATGGAGGGCTGCAATCACATACATCCTGAAGGATCATGGCATATAGAAGATTTATAAAGATGTGATGCAAGCAAATTTTTATTTTTATCTAAAACTACTCCCCTCACTTTTAAATGAATGTTTGCTTTCCTTTGGAAATTTTTATTACTTAACAGTTCTAACTTATCCATTGTTTTACTGGAATTTCTTTTACTTGAGATTTCTGTGAAAAAATGTGGTCAGTATTAATAAAAGACAAAATATTTTTTTCTTTTTTTCCCTAGTCCCATAAACAACTATATTCTCACAAGTTTCTTTTTTCTTGTGTCTACTCAAAGGAAACAGATTCCTTTCATAAAACAAATAAATACTGTTTCTCTATAATAACATTTTGTGTATGTGGTGGGTTATTCTCAAATTATGACTTAACACATAGTCTGAAGTTAACCAATATTCTGCCTACATGGCATCTTCTGATGGAATGTAGTCAATAATGACTCTTTAAAGATTCCTTTTTTTTTTTATTATCTGTGAATTACCATTCATTATGGGAAATATAATAGAGTATTATTATTATTATTATTATTATTACTTTTATTTTAATCATTCTACCCCAAGCAAGGCAATAAAGCCACTAATATCCAAGGGGTTACTGGGTGCGAGCGAATATGAGTAAAAAAACATAAAGGCAAAAGAACAATAAAAGAACAGGAATTAAGAAAACGGAAGATAATGATTATTACCATCGTGTTCTCTTTTTAGTACTGCTCAGTTATTGCTTAACCCTTTTCCAATGAGTCTGAGTTTACTACTTGGCCCAGAAATTGAACTCACAATATTTTCTTAACCATTTCACCCCCCAAAAGTCAATTAAGATAAGGGGGTTACTGAGTGTGTGATAATAGGAAGAAAGAAAACATTAAGGGGGAAGAACAATAAAAGAACAGGAATTCATAAGACAAGATAACGACTGACATTGCATTTAAATTTTTGAAGATCAGTTATCTGGAAAATAAGAAACCAGAAGAGAGTTCCACAAGCGAGAAGTGTGAGAAAAGAAACTGTTATTATAAAACTAGCCATTATATCTAGCCATTAAAATAATGAGACTTGCTGCCAATCTAGCACTGCACTTAAATTCATAAAGTCAAGATACCAAAGAGGAGGCTCATCAGGACAATTACCATGAAAGTATTTATAGACATGGTACAGGGAAGCTATGTTATGGCAGTATGAAAGTGGATGAAGCTGAGATGTCAGATCAGGACTGATAACATTGCAGATTCTTCTTTGTATTTCATCAATAATCTTTAAATATATAGCAGAAGCACCAGACCAGATATGCCTGCAATATTCAATGCATGGATGAATGATAGATTTATAAATCTGTAAGATAAATTCTGCCAACAAAAATTGTCTAGCATTACACAGGGAGCCAACTTTCCTAGCAGCAGACCTAGCAATTGATTCAGTATAATCAATCCACTTCACTTAGGCCTTTACCATCTCCACAATTTGGAATTCTAAATTTTTCTTCTCTTAGACTAGTTACCACCCAAAGCTAGAGAGTCTAGTCTACCTTGCTATTTAACTGGGTGTAGACACATTCATGCCTTTCATGTGGTTGAAAGTGAATGCAACAGATTAGGCTGGAATATGAACTCTGCTTGCTGATTCCAATTCTGGCACCAATATCTTTTATACTGCCAACACATTCACCTTCAACATTGTCTATATTTCTGAGATGTGGTATTTTAACTCTTTACACTATTTACATCATTCGGCCTGTTGTCCTCATCTTTATTGCAATATTCACAATGTTTTGGCAATTGCACAATTGCTTGTGTGTCATTATGCAGAGTCCTGTTGCCAGACATAGGATTTTACAACAGCCACCTTCTTGGTCCATGGCAGCACTACCTCCTCAAGACACTTGATGTAAGCCTCCGTGGTGAGTTTGAGGCCCTGTGGAAAGATTAATGAAAGTGTAATATTGCCATCATGAGTGATCACTCCAAACACCTGATGTTGACTATATAAATCTAGCAGCTCTTTCTGAATCCTCTGCACTATTCTCAGATTGATACCTAAACACTCTGAAATGTTCATATTGGAGCTTCTGGTGTGAATGCCAAGCAGTACAGCATGCTGTTTCCCAATTTCTGGCAGAGTGAATTGCGTTATGGTGCTCCTTTTCTCACAGACAGTGCCCAACTGACCCGACTGTACTGTGCAGTTGACAAAATCAAAAACAATGTGCATGCGCAAATTTAAAAATATAAAATGGTGACAATTTACCCATGGCACTCTGTACTTGTCTGTAGTAAAATTGAATTTATTAGCAGAAATCCTTAAAAGATGTTACTTAATTTTCTCAAAGGAAACATGAATTTTGACATAAACTTATATTTACTTTTACCTTTCTTTAAGACATTATGATGTAATCTAATTTGAAATTGTTTGGTTACATGTATTAAATCTTTATATGATCAAAGTTTTTCTATTATAGATAGGAACATGTTTAAAAAAAAAACAAATTGATTATTTGTAGCTATTAGATATATTTAATGTTTCTAAATATTTGTTAAGGATTTTCCTTATATTATTGGAATATTGAAAATCATAGTACAATGATAGTATTAGATAAAAATAAATTAACATCATTGTAGAGAAAATTGGATGTGTGAGTTGTGTAATATATAGTGGCTTGGAATGAGAATTCAGAGATCTGAGTCCAAATTCAATTTGCCTTTGTTACATTCACTTGTGCGCATATACCCTTGGGAAAGGTGTGAGTTTGTCTCCTCAGCTATGGGTTAAATAGTAGGACTTGTTTCTGGGGAAAAAAAATATACTGCAATAGTCACTCACAAAAAAAAACGTATTAATCTTGAAATCCAGAACATGTTTTGGCTTTAAATAATCTACAAAGTGTTGATAAGTCATAAAAAATCAAATAACCAACTGTAGAGAAAATTAAGTAACATCTTTTAAGAAATAGATGATTTCTGTAAATAAATTTAATTTTACTACCAAACATGATAATACCATATCTGCAAAAATCTAAATCCAGAAGTTGAATTCAACATTTTATTTTACTTTTTTCTTAATTTTAAGCACATTACTTGCAAAGACTGCTTGCCTTAAAAAAAAAAAAAAAAAAAAATACATTGGCCCATTGTTTTTTTTTTTTAATTTTTTTTTAGTTTTTTTTTAATTTTTTTAAAACAATTTTTATCATTTTTATTGAAATTATTGATTTAATATAAGAATAAGAATAAGATTACTATTATAATTTTGCTTGTCCCCTCCCTTCCTTAGTTTGTGCAACCGCTACGCTCTGCCAATACCTCATAAATAATGGACTATTCCATTTAGACTGCATGAAAACATAGAAATGACATATCAGAGCCACTACTTGGTTTCAGTAGGAAAATGCAAGACAGAAGGAAAGATAGAAGTGTTTTATATGTTTTATAGTGAAATGGAAAAAGTTGTCAGTTTCAAATCATTTTATTTATACTCCCTTTTTACATTCATTATTATAATTGTTATGGCAATATTTTATTAAGCTCAAATATTTAACAATGCAATAGAGGAATTTCTATGGATATTTTATTGTCATAGAACTCGCCATGAGTTAATTTACTCATTTACTTAATTAAAATTGATCAGAAAATTAAAATAGGAAAACCGTTAAATTTTCATGAATCTTTCTAGTCAGTATTATTTCACTAAATAAGAATTTTGAGTATTTAATTATTTTTTTAAACATTGAAATTTAAGAATTAGAGAGCAGCAGAGAATTCTTCAAGTTTTGATAAGTCAGTTGTGATCTCATTTTGGTTTTAATCAATTTCATTACTGAAAATGCTTGTTTATAACTGTATGTTGTTCTGAAACGGTAGATATAATTTTGAGGAAATTTTCTTAGTTCTGGAAAGTATGATTTGTCTTCTCTTTGTGCATTTTACTATTTGTTTTTTGTTAATCACATTTTTTTCATAACTCAAACCCAAGCACAATTTTCATTTATATTTCAGTCTGATGTTTTTGTGTTACTTAAGATCATGTTTTCTATTATGTGAAAAACTATTTTTACAAACAATACACAATGATTTTCCTGAATGACTCACTGTAAGAACTCATTTTCTATTGAATTTCACACTGGCATTCATATTCTTTTAATTCTCTTAATTATTTCACCCCAAGCAAGGCAACAAAACCACTAACATGCAGGAGGCCACTGAGTGTGAAAGAAGCTGAGGAAAAGAAAACATTATTAAGGAGAGAGGACAATAAAAGAACAGGAATTAGGGAGACAAAAGATAACGATTGACATTGCGTTTAAATTTTTGAAGATCAAAGTTGATTGGAAAGAAAGAAAGTGGAAGAGTGCTTCACAAGTGAGAAGTGTGAGAGAAGAAACTGTTAGCATAGAACTTATGGTAACATGTAGCAATTTATAACTATAAAATGAAATGATGAGACCTATCTGCCAATCTAGTACTGCACTTCAATTTGTAAATTTGAGGTACCAAAGAGGAAAACTTATCAAAATGATTACCATGAAAATCAGGGCCAGTGCAAGGGACTCAAGAGCCCCCACTGATCTATGATACAGGGTGCACTAAGTGCATGTCATGGGGACCCCCGAATCTATGGTACAGTGCCATTCCGCTTTACTATATTTTAATTTTCATAATGTAGTTTTCATATAAATTTTCTTGTAACCTACAATGTACAATAATGGATTGTATACAATACAGATGAACAATTCAACTAGAAAAATTGAAAATGAATACAATGTATTTAAATACAAATTAAACATGTCATAATAGATCATTCCATCTTAAATAAATCAACAAAGTTTTACAGCAACTTTTAACATCAACTTAAGATTTTTCTTATTAAAAAAAAGTTGAATAATTTAACACATTCAACATTAGGGATAAAAAATATTGAATTTTATATAGTGTTGTTTTTTTTTTTTAATGACTTCACATGGGCAAAGCAATTTTATGGATTTGGAAAAAAAAAAAATTACCCAGAATGACGTCAACATCTGCAAAAAAAATTTTTTTTAGCTTAGTTTGTAACTTGTATGAATGTAGGTAGAAAAAAAGCAAATGTTGATAAGATAGTGAGAGTCACATAGCACTAGCCAGGGCCCCTAATCAGGTTTGACCACCCCCACCCTGATTGATGGGGTCAGTTGTAGTACACACCTGCCCTGATGAAAATGTTTATAGAAAAGATACATACAAAACTGCAAGTGTTCAAAAAGAATAAATAAAGCAAAACTCTGTTGTATATGAGTGTCAAGTGTAAACTGATTAGCAAAAATCAGAGGAATATAATGTGCCATGAGTTTGCCATCTTTGATCTGTACTGAAAGAAGTTAGGAAGCAAAAGAAATGAAAGTAGGACAGATATCAAATACTGTGTGCACTTGGTTGTGATACAGTAAAAATTCTCATTTTTTCAAACACTCTTGTTTTTCCTGGGTAATTGATAAGGATCATAATCATTTGTTTTACAATTTCTGGGATTATCAATGTCTTATGATGTTTAAAGTAGGCACTTTTAAAAAAAATAACTTGTTTTGGTCCAAAAATCTAACAAACTCTTAAAAAAAAGTGTCTGTCTGAAAAGCCTTAAGAGGAGAAATATATACACGAGTGGACAACCACCCACATATAAGGATGTCGAAAAGTTCTTGGATCACATTATTTCTCAACATCAGAATTTTGATATTAGGCCATTGAAACACTCATTTTGTGAAGGAGATCAGGCTGAGAACTTTTCAGCAATCCTCTGTGTGTGTGTGAATACACACTTATCTATTGAGTTATATGAATCCAAGATATAATTCTCCATAGAACACACACACAAGTTAGCAGGAAGGCCAAGACTGACTTTGCATTTCCCAACTCCCATCGATAGTGGAAATAATCGATTTTTTTTCATGCTTCTATGGCAGTTTCATGTAGTTTGCGACCATTTTGTACTGGCCAGAGTGAGAGCCTATAGCTGGCTGCCACGAATAGGCAGGAAGATTCTATTGGCCAGCGTGAGAGCCAACAGCTGACTACATGAATGTTAACTAACTGCATTCGTCACAAGTGGGGGAAAAATTTAAATCTGCATGGCACTTTACTCCAATTGGCTCATTCACTTGCTTAAACTCAATGTTGATTCTGATTCTGCAGAACTGGGTTGGGTGTGAAAAAGTATTTGTTGTTAACATTCTTTTTTCATTCGGTTTTTCCAGTTACGAGTCCTTTTTTGAAGCTGATCGTTTTGTGTTCCTTTTGTTTAGTTCTTTTTTTGTAACAGATTTAATGTTTAGTATAGAGTATTTGCAGTGTGAGATATGCAAAAAGTAAGGCATGTAGCAACATCAGCACAGCAAAGGGCACTCCTTTAAAGGCAAGGAAGGGCAAAAATATTTTAAGTCAAGTGATAGCGATTGCTGTATGAGTCGTACGATTTTTTGAATCAAGCACGTGCAATGCCAGGCCATGCTGCTAGTATATATATATATATATATATATATATATATATCCATGACACTATGAGATTATATATATAAGTAGCACACATTAAGTGTTGGGGGGTAATAAAATGTTTGTGTGTATATAATAGCTGATTGCTTGCATGTATGTCTGTTTACTAGAGCAATTGGCCAATCCCTGTTGCAGATGCTTGCTCAGGCACATTTGTGTCTGTCCAACACCCACAGAGCCCACCTCTGGTTTATATTACAACTATGCTGAACAGACCTTAGTTACAATTTATATATATATATATATATATATATATATATATATATATATATATATATATATATATATAAATGATACCTGGTGCTGTACAGGTGAAGTTCTTAGCTTTATTGTGGTATGCAATTGTTTCTTTCTTTGAAGATGTGCATATCCAGTATAATGGTATTAGCAAAATTTTTATGATTAAAACATTTTGATGACTATTATAATATATACAGCCCTTTATTTTGTATTATATAATTTATATAATTTATGTTAATTTTCAAAATATACATTAAAATGGTCGATATTGTTTTTTCTCTTTATGTTCACTTCTCTTCATATCACTTTTGAGTCAGGAAATGTTTTTTTGAATACCTAAGCAATTATAAAGGCTATCAACAAAAAAAAATCTCTTATTTATTGTTGCAGTCTTAAAGAGGTTGCAAACAGATAAAGGTGGTACTCAAGTGAAAGGAACCACGTGTAGAGAGAGAGGTTTATTGTAAAGAGAATACACTACTGAAAGACAAGGAATTAGTAATTCCCAAAGCAAGTCTGCAGGTATATCCTGTGCTTATATATATATATATATATATATATATATATATATATATATATATATAATCTACTGATATAGTCAGTCTACATAGGAGATAGGCAGTGTAGAACATTCCATTACAACATTTATAAAGATTGCAAAAGATCATATTGAAAATGAATAGTAAAATAGTTATTTTTATAAATTTAATTTTTAAAGCTGAATATGCAGATTGCTTAATTCCCTGAAGAAATAAGTTGGGCAGTATATAAGACACATGCTGTTATAAATCAATTTATTTGATGTCATATTTTTATATAATATTTGCATATACTCACATTGTTAGACAACAACTATATATATATATATATATATATATATATATATATATATATATATATATATATATTTTTAATTTGTTTTCAGGGTTCAAAGTAGATACTCACAAATTTTGAGTTTATGTATATTTAAAAACATCAATGTATTACAAAAGTATAATTTCTGATGCTCATTGTAATCCAAGGCGTAGTCTATTTTCAATCTAGCAACAAACTAGGTTTAACTACTGACCCATTACTGCAATCTTAGACAGGGAGACCTTTGATAATATTTATGACTGATGCTTTCAAAGTTGCAGATAGAGAAGGTGTGTATGTTTGAAGGGTGGAACCAGTGGTTCATGTTCTTAATTTAGACAGCAAGCAAATAGCCCAACATCTTTTATTTTACTTCTGACATATTGGTGATTAATGGATAGGTTATTTGTAAACAAAGACTGTTTGGCAATGTTTAACATTCATGCCTGCAAAGTAATAGTGTGTCAAAAGGAAGGTTTTTCCTTTGACACTGCTATTATTTTAACTATGCTTTTTAAAACAATAAACATTGCTAAGGAGTGAAGGTAGTCAAAATAATAGTGGTATCAAGGGAAAAACATCTTTTTGATACTACACACACACACACACACACACACACACACACACAATTTTTCAAAGATTAAATATTGCTATTTCTTTCAAGTTGTACATGGAATTAAAGTTTGAATTGTTTTAATGGTAAAGGTAATAATAACTGTTTCCTTACAGGGAAGCATTCAGGATTCATTGACCAATGCTACTTGAGTGTTGCATTTCTTCACTCCTTGGCATTCAGGCTGGAATCAAAGTGTAGTATTTATTCTTCTCATCTCTAACGGTAATATTAGCCATTTCCTTATAAGGGAGGGATTACTGGCATATCACACTGAAACACCAGTTCTTGTATGATCACCAAAGTTAAGCAATGTTGAGCCTGCTCAGTACCTAGATGGGTGATTACCTGGGAATACCAAGTGCTGTAAGCTTGAATGTACAGGTGGAGAAGTGGATAACGACTTGGAAATAGAAATTGGAGAGCTAAGTTCCAAATCCATTCAGATTTATTATATTCACTTGTGCGCATATAACCCTCAAGAAAGATATGCATCCACCTCTTCTCCCCCCAACTATTGGTTAATTAGTAAGATTTGCATCACTAAACTATTATCCCCAAAAAATGTCTAACAAGATGAATGTGTATTTACACTATTTACATCATTTGGACTATTGTCCTCGTTTTTATTGGCATATTCATGATGTTTTGGCAGTTGTACGAGAAAGCATAGCACATGGAACTAGAATAATCTACTCATAAATAAAGGGTTTGGCTCAAAATTCAAACATATATCACCTGAAGAAGGCCAAAGTGTACAACGGACGAAACATTGTGAATATGGCAAAAAAGATGAGGACAACAGTTCAAACAATGTAAATAGTGTAAATATTCATTGACCAAGAAGCTAGTACTACTTTTAGCTGTAATTTGAAACAATTTTTCAGGAAAATAGGCTTCTCATGATCAATAGCTGTTATAGCAGTTTTCAGTATTGAGGGAGGCTTCCTTCATAAGCTTTTATTTGAAGTAATGTGGAATGTTAACTTCTTGATTTTGTCATTATTTTCTCTTCAAGTTACAGATGCTGTCCATTTTAGCTGTTGCAAGTCCACAAGTGACGTGGTTTCTGTTATTTGGTACAGCTCTTTGTGATTCTGTAGCACCAGTCTACAAGTTTCAAAGAGTGCTCCACCAAGACCCATATGTTTTACTTGCTAAAAGCCGTTTTTAATTATTGATCTTATAAAACATTACTTTTTTTTATTATTAGTATTTATCCATTTAATGCATCCAAGTAATTATTTTACTTGATTTAAGCACAAGAGAAAAATTTCTAATTATTATTTTTTTCTTTTGTTGCCATATCCTAACAGCTCAGAAGTCACTTGTTGGATCACTAGTTCAGACCTTCACAGCTCGGACATGACATGACATGCACATAGTTGACTCATCTCCATTCCCTTCATATTTCATTATTCAGCAGTTAGGATATGGCAGCAAAAGAAAACTGAGATCTTCATTAATAATTTTTCTCTTGTGCTTAAATCAAGTACAATAATTACTTGAATGCATTAATTTGATAAATACTAATAATAATAAAAAAGGAACGTTTTATAAGATCAATGGTTAAAAATGACTTTCAGTGAGTGAAATCTGTGGGTCCACATGGCCTGTTTAATTTTTTTTCCTTCTTTAATTCACTGGCTCTTAGATTGATCCACTCTGTCATACTTTTACATTTATTTAGTCTTCCCAGTTGACTTGGATCGGTCCTCACAACCCTAATAGAAGTTGACTGATCCAGTGCCGGTAATTTATCTGTTTTTCATGGTTTTGTTCAGTGATAAACCTGAGCAGTAAGCAAACTCCAAGGTAGCTGAACTATTTTTGTTTCACATTCATGTGAGACTCTCACTTTAAACCCTGCCTTGTACCATACTATCTTCAAGTGGGCGTATGGACAAATCCCAAAACAAAGCAATAAGTGTTAAGGTTTTATTTTTGAGCTTATGTTTGTCCTTGATAATGCTTATAACTCTACTATTTAATGTATTCACAATCATTTATTTACAATTTTTTAAATAGGAGAGGTTTTTAACATTTGAATTATTTTTTGATTGTATTAATGATAGTAATAATTAATTTGGCAAAGTTAAGATACAGTGTAACCCGGATATAAGAGAGTTGTTGGGACCGGAGAAGAAGTCTCTTATATCCGGGTTTCTCTTATATCCGGGTTTGGTCTATTTTGTTTAGGTAAGTATGGGAACACTTTGGGACCAGAGAAAATCTCTCTTATATCCGGGTTTCTCTTATATTCGGGTTTGGTCTATTTTGTTTAGGTAAGTATGGGAACACTTTGGGACCAGAGAAAATCTCTCTTATATCCGGGTTTGGTCTATTTTGTTTAGGTAAGTATGGGAACACTTTGGGACCAGAGAAAATCTCTCTTATATCCGGGTTTCTCTTATATCCGGGTTTGGTCTATTTTGTTTAGGTAAGTATGGGAACACTTTGGGACCAGAGAAAATCTCTCTTATATCCGGGTTTGGTCTATTTTGTTTAGGTAAGTATGGGAACACTTTGGGACCAGAGAAAATCTCTCTTATATCCGGGTTTCTCTTATATCCGGGTTTGGTCTATTTTGTTTAGGTAAGTATGGGAACACTTTGGGACCAGAGAAAATCTCTCTTATATCTGGGTTTGGTCTATTTTGTTTAGGTAAGTATGGGAACACTTTGGGACCAGAGAAAATCTCTCTTATATCCGGGTTACACTGTATTTTACTTTTTAAATAATTTGGTAGTTTTAAGAAAATCTAATTAAATGGATTATTATTTTAGCTAATTCCATAAAAAATGTTTGGCTCCATTCAACTAATTTGTAGTAATAACAATAGGAATAATAGTAATAACAATAGGAATTCTGTAGATTTTCTAACTTACGATTGAATTTTGAAAAGGCAGATATAAATCTTACTTATTATAAAACGCAGATTGTGTGTGTGTGTGTGTCTGTCTGTAACGTTTATATATTGGATTGGATTTCCTACATTTTTTAGCCAATTTCAACAAAACTTCACAGGACTACATAAAATTACCTTGTGGTGGTTCTAACGGCGCCGAAAATGGGAAAAACACAATTGTTTTTTTAACAAAATCAATTTGAAAACACGATTAAGACACATCGTGAGAATGAAAGGGGGACAACTCACATCGGGTTAAAAAACCCAGGTTGTTTGTGTGTGTGTGTGTGTGTTCCTTTATATATGGGATCGGATTTCTTACATTTTTCAGCCGATAAAACAAGCATCCTCTTTTTTTTTTTTTTTTTTTTGGCAGGTAGTGTTTCTTATTGTCTTGCACACTTTTTTCTTTATTTATACATTCAAAATGCTTTAAAAATTCCATTTATAAGACAATTGTTTATAATAAAATTCTAATTCTATTCAATCGGGGGACTCATCATAACAATTGAAAACAATGTTTGAGTTAGGGTTTGACCAATTCGTAAACAAAAACTAAGACATGCGTGTCCGTCAACCTAAACAATAATCTAACGATCTCTACTGATTATGCGAATCGAAAAAATCGGATAATTCTTTATCTTTGGGAAAGATAATTCCCGTGCTTTAGGGCCGTTTTACAATTCCTTTGCAATTTGTTACAAGGCAGATCAATAAGGCATTGGTTCTATTTGAAATTAATTCAATATTTAAAAGAAAGTATTAAGAAATAATTTTAAAATGACGTAAGAAATCTGATAGACAAAAAACAACAATATTTGAAGATGATAATTATTAAGGAAAGAACACAGTACTTGTAATAAATTAATAAACCCAAATAAAGTTAATATTTTTGTATTAGAAACAATGAGTGGAAAATATATTCAAATCAAATTCTAATTATGAATCACCACAAGCAAAATATGCAATTTTTTTTTTCCGTATTCAATAAGTAAAAATCATAAATTGTAAAACTAAAAGATTACAGAAAGGCTACCTACATTTTTCAACTGATTTCAACAAAACTTCACTTTTTTTTTTTGGCATGTAGTATTTCTTATTGTCTTGCACATTTTTTTCTTTATTTTTACATTCAGAATGCTTTAAAAATTCCATTTACAAGACAATTGTTTATAATAAAATTCTATTCATCAATCGATAGACTCATAACGATTGTAAACAATGTTTTTGTTTGAGTTTGGGTTTGACCAATTCGTAAAAAAAAACAAAACAAAAAAAACTAATTAAGACATGCGTGTCCGTCAACCTTAAACAATAATCTTTGTCAATTTTATTTTTCAGTCTTTATGATGGTCGATACTTGATCTATCTCTTACTCTTACATCCCCGGGCAACGCCAAGCTCTACTGCTAGTTCTTTCTATACAAACACAAACTTTAAAAGAAATTATCAACAGAAACATAGCTTATATGTGGCAATTTAAAAATTTGTATTAAAACTAAACAACTCAGAAGCGATATTTATGAAAATATATTTTTTAAAAATGTTATGTAAATTAAATATTACTGCTAATGTTGTAAACACTATTTGTTAGTAATATATATAAATTAACAATTTTTGTTCTACTGATGTAAGATAGAGGACGCACAAACAAAATTTAGATTTACATGAATTTATAAAAGTTATAAATACTAGTTTACCTGTGCCATCAAAAAATGATGGCTAAATTTATGTAAATTTTCAGTTGCATATTTTATGCATAAGTAATCTTGTATTTTTATCTGTACAGTTATAGGCAAATATAAGAAAGAATTCTGATTTTTTAATCCTAAAAAGTAAAAAATAATCAAAGCTAATGCAGAAGAAATAAATAGAATGCAACTCGTTTTCATTAATGAGATATGATCCAAATCATGTTCATTTATTAATTTTGAGTAATGACTTATAACAATGAAATATCTCATTACTAAGTGGGGAAGATCAGGCTGCATGACCAAGATAGAATAGGTTCAATATCTACCATTCAAAACAAGTCCTGTTCATTACTTTTATAGAAAAATCACTAGCTAATTATTCTATTTTTATTTTTAACAAAGAATTTTTCCATTAGACTCGCTTTGTTGGATCATGCATGTATTTATTTATATATTATTAACCAAAACCATTTTTAACATAAATATTCTAAGAGTGCTGTCTTTGACAAAATCTTATTGTTATCATTCTTCTATGCTTTTGTTTGTGAAATAATGGAATAATATTTTTTTATTATTAGTTTTTGACTTGTTTTTCTTTTATCCATTTTTTTGTTGCTTTTTATTACAACTCTCAAGTTAAATCTACTCTTTGACATTTAAACAAGCACCATTGATTGAAAAAATAAAGAAAAAAAAAAAGAAAAATATTTAATTTAAGAAAGTTGAATAACTTAAAACTAATTTATCTGAATTCTTAAGATGGCCTAGTGGATAAAATGTTGGTTAAGTAGAGTTACCTAGTAGTTCTGAGTTCAATTCCTGAGTCAAGTAATGCAAAAAAAAAAAATGACATATACTCTGGTTCAATATAAGAGACAAGCAATATCACAAGGACAAAGTAACTCTAGTTATTTCCCTTAACATCAACAGTAGAATGAGAACAATTTATCCTTTTAAATTGAATAAAGTGTTTGGTTTTAAATTACCAGAATATTACCAGTTGCAACAAATATTTCAGAAGGCTGCTGGGTACAATAGCCTGGAATGATAATAACCAAGATGAGGATACAAGTCTGAACAAATTTAAACTATTGTGCCAAATATTTTTTATTTGAACTTTCCAAGAGTTTGTCATCTTACTACTAGCAGATATTCTTGGGGAAAAGTATGAATCTATCTCCTCCCCCACCAGCTATGAGTTAAATAGTAGGACTTTTTATCAGGGGAAAAATCATTGTTATTCCCAAAAAATGGTTAATGTGTAATATTCACTTGCCAAAAAAAAAAAAATTCTTACAATCCAAAATATGTTTGGTCTTTAAACAGAATTGACAAAATTTGCAATAAAAATAACAAGAAAAGGGCAAAATATAGTATAAAACAAGCAAACAATATATACAAGGCAAATTAATGGTAATATGGCAAAAAGTTCACAAATTAAGAATTGGGGTTGACACACGAGCAAATTTAGGTAAGCAAATATAGCATTCTGACTTCAAAACAGTATCGACCAGGGCTGAGTCAGATGAAACTGAGAACTGGCCTATTTTATTGGCTAGGAAAAAATCCCAGCATGCATTTGTGTGCTTCTGCTTATAAATTGGAGATAGGAAATTGTTTTGCAGTCATTCCTAGCATGATTGGAATTTAGAGTGTGGCTCAAAACTCTTGGAATGTTTCTATTGTTCTATATTAATTGTAACACATTGTAATGAATAAAGGTTCTGACTAAAATTACCTTTTTCTTTTTTCTTTTTTAAGTTATTTTAAGATATGTTTCAAAGATGTCCATGTGTATAATTTTGTTGAAAATTTAAATGTTAATATAGTTAATTACAGGGGTTGAACCAACTTCCAACTAATCAAAGCCTGTTTCTACTACATGTTCATAATCAAAATCAAATTATCAACTATGGCATGTTCATCTATTTTTAGGTCTTATAAATAAAATGGACATTAAAATGTTAGCTCTGTTTTGCAGACACACACTAAACAAATAAATTATCCACATCACTTCTCTTGCTTTTCATTGGATATTTAAAATGATTTTTTCCATCAAGCTTTTCAAGATGAAAAGGATCATTGAAGTGTTTATAAACTTTTGGGCAGACATCTCAAACCAAGTGGCTGTCATGTCTGTCCTTCAATGCCGACATAAGGGTGTGGTTTAAAATTGTCTTATGATTTGTTATAAAAGGTCATCAAGTGCATCAAGCACTGTAGTTTTCTGAATGACACTTATTTACAGTTATTGGATTACATACACACACACATATTGTGTGTATGACTGAGTGGCTAGAATATTTGCTTTCAAATCATTAGGCCCAGGTTTGAATCTCACCAGGGTCAATTTGTCAGAAAGGTGACTTCTTGATGTTATTGGTCTGAGGTGGCAATTCCAGCATGTGGCACCTTTTGAAAAGTCCCTAAAAAACTAACCATGGATTGACCTAAGTTTGTGAGTGAAATTGGATAGACAGAGCTGTTCAGATGCCATCAATGGTTGTTCTAGCATGAAGTCATCATGACCTAGAGTTCAAACTGCTGATTATGATGGGTTATGCACTCTCTCTCACAAACTGTAACTAAGGTATGCTCAGCGTAGTTACAGTATAAACTGCAGGTGGGCTCTATGGGTCTTTAGCAAACACAAATGTGCATGAGCAGGTCTTATAGAGATTGGCTAGCTGCCCTAACAATTAGATGAAAATGAGAACAGCTGACTATTAACGTATCTAGCCAATTTCAATTCCTTGCAGATACATTTGTACTTGTTCAACACCCTGTGTGTACACACACACAGTTTGAATAAGCACATATGCAAAAATCTCCTAAGTTGGCCAAGCATAGAAGTGAATATAATATGGGAACCAGTAATACAGAGAGCTAATGAAAAACTACAATAACAAAAAAAAAAAAAGTAAAAAATGTTCCAAGAAATTCACAATTCAATTGCCTAGTGGATAAAAGCGTTGGTTGATTTATCCAAAAGTGACCTGACCCAAAGAATTGAGAGTTTAATCCTTGGTCACAGCAGCAAGAACAAAAACTTCAAGAGCTATCTAGAGGAATTAACTAAAAAATGGAAATATCCAAAGGCATGTAGAATTAGAACATTCTACCCCATGAGCTAAATAAAAGGATCAGTTCAAAATTCCAATAAATATCACCTGAAGAAGGCTGAAACGTCATGAATATAGCAGTAAAGATGAGGACAACAGTCTAAACTATGTAAATAGTGTAAATAGTTACAATACCTCATCTCAAAATGTAGATGGATAGTTTTTACTTAATAACAATATCACCTTACCTCTACAAAGTAAGACAGAATTTTAAAAGATTTAAAACTTTATAAATTATTATAATTAAAATTATTAAAAAAATTGAAACAATTTTTGTAAAAATTCATTATTCATTAAAAAAAAAATTCTTAAGACAATAGTGCCCATAATATATTTTATTCATAAAAGTAATTAAAAGCTTTTCTAATTAAATAATGTCTTAGTTATATTGCATTTATTATTTTATGATTCAGAGCACATTTTCTATAACTGGGAGTCATGTTTTACTAGGTACATCCACAAAATTGCCAAAAAATCAGCATACAGTGATGAAAACATGCCACAAACTTAATGAAAACAAAGTTTTATCATCAAAATCTTTATTATTAAAAGGAATGATCAAAGTGAATATTTAAAATTTTTAATCTTTTTCAGAACATTTGAAATTTTCATTAAAAAATCTTGTTTTTCTTGCATCAGCAGATGTACTATATTTTAGCATAGAAAGTTTTAGCATCTTTTTTTGCACTGACAGACACATTAATTTGCAAAAATCAAATAATTGTTGGATTTTAATGAAATTTTCCAGACTTATTCACCAATGAATTAAATTATTTTAAACATGTGGAAAAATATTTTTTTTTACACGTGTTTGACCCCTTTACTTAATTTTATGAAAACTTGAGAAATTCAATGTGATAATTTTTAATGACTGTATTAGTTAAAAGCAGAATTCACAGATTTTTTTTTTTTAAATTGGACCCAATCTTACTGAAAATCTGCTCTGAATCAAAAAATAAAAACAATAAAGCTAAGACATTATTTAATTAGAGAAGCTGTTAATTGCTTTTATGAATAATATATATAAAAGACAATATTGTCTTAAAAAATTTTTTTTCAATGAGAAATCAATTTTTACAAGATATGTTTTCATTTTTTCTTTTTAAATTTTAATTAGAATAATTTATAAGTTTTTAAAATCTTTTGAAATTCAATTTCAATGGTGTAACTCTTAGGAAATATTAAGTAAAACTGTATTTACTAATCATATATTGTAAAGCTTATCTGACACATCCAAATATATTTAAAAGAATCTTGAATTGTTTTTGTATGTGTAAAAATGTGCCAAATTTTATAGATATGGTTGGCAATATCATCAAAAAATAAGAATGAAGATTATAGTAAATTTATAGCCCAAATTCTCTAAAATTCAATAAAACATTGGATTATGGAGAATATTTTCTTAAATTTTTAAAATTATCAAGTACTTAAATGGCGTTTGCATTATATTCCTCAATTATTTATTTAAGGTTAAAGTAATCTGCATACATTACATAACAATCAATCTGTTATCTGTTAAAGCAAGACTTAAAACAATTTTTTTTTTTTTTTTTACATAAATAGAAAATAGTCACTATTTTTTCAAGTGCTGTTTTAGTCACCAACTGTTTCTGGCACTGTTTTTGATAACTGCTTGGAAATATTCATTTGTCACCTAATTAACTGAGACTCACTCCTTTGAAGTTGAATCAATTTTTTTCTTTGCTTTTCAGTCCTTTTTTGGTTGGAATCATCTAGATTTTCTTTGGTTATCATTGTCTTCTATAAAGAGTGATTCTTCAAACATTGTTGTGTTATTTAATATTGAATTTATATGAGGCACCCAGTGAGGATCAAACTTATGACTCACTAATAATCATCAACCAGGCTAACATCATTAACCATTATCCCACATTGAATGGCCTGAATTAATATTAATATAAAATTCTATAGGATATAAATGGGGGATCAGTTTTCTGTTGCTATTAAGTTCTAAATTTCCACTGATAAGTACATCATATTAATATAATAATTAATGCAGTAAAAAAATAAAGAAGTTAATTTTATGACTTGCCAACCTTTGTTGGGTTATTTAATGTTGATTTTGTATGGGGCACACAGTTATGATCAAAATCTCTTCTCAGTAGTAAGTAGTAATGGTCACCATTACCTAGACTGAGTGTTTGGTTAGACTGAATTATCTGAGGAGAAATTATAGTCTGTTATTTCCATCCATTTCCACAGATATTATTAGCCTAGTAGTGTAACAACTGCCATGAAAAGGCAGCAACTGTAAGAAAGTTTTAATAGTGAGATTCAATGAAACAAAAGTCTTGAAACAATGTATTGAGATTCATTAAGTGGAGATAAAGAATTCACAATTAAAATAGAGGCCAATGAACCATTTAATTAATCTGTTACCTTTATATTTTTTAGATGTTCAAAGATATCTATAATTCATTGATTATTCCTAGTATTACATAAATTGCTTTTTGCTCAATATCTTTTCATGTTAAAAATTTTATATATTTAATATAACAGTGAAAAGAAAATTTTTCTTGGAGGAAAAAGTTTAGCAACAGAACAACAAAGTCTGCCGTGACAAAGCTTATTTCAAGACCAAATTAAAACAAGATGATCATTTAATGGACTAAAATATGAGTGTCCTGCATGAAAAAATTGAACAAATAAGAGTGCAATCTATAAAAAAAAATACAGGTGTACGGTGACTGATTAGTTAACTGATTCATTTTGCTTGGGATCTAATTTTGCTCCAATACAAATATTTATAGATTATTAAAATGACTAAGGGAAGTAATTTACTAACTTAAGATGGGACAGGAAATATATAAATAGATACACATAATTATTATATGGTTTGATTTGATGATTTTATTCAAGTGTTTAAAAAGATAATCAAACATAAAAAAGAACTTTTTATTCCTTAATTTGTCTTTAGCATTATTTGATAAATTATTTCAAATACATCTTAGAGGAGTGGAACTTCTTTACATCATTTTAAATTAATTTACCTTAATAACTTGATTCATATTGACAATATAAGAATGTTTTCCATTAATTTACTTTTCCTTTGTCTTTCAGGTGCTTGCTTGAGCATTGTTTCCTCATGTATCCAAGTGTGCAAGACCATCAAGGATTTAGTGTATGACGTGACAAACACACGGCATCGTGACCGCCTCTCAATGTGCACTGAGTCTGTGGACAAAGCAGCTGCACAACTGTCGGCCCTGTTGATGCAGCATGACCTCGAATTAAACACGAGCACAAGCAGCAGTAGCAGCAGCAGTTGCAGTTCTTCCCGTTCCTCCACATCACTGAATTCATGTTGAACATCTTTGATGTATGCACAGTATAATTTTCTGCATTTTTGCTGGCTGAATGCCCACCCGCCAAATCTGTTTACCTTACCTATCTGTGGTCAAAGGTTATGATTTTATCTTCCTAACTGGGCAGTTGACTCTCAGGTGATATCTAAGTGACTGGCTCCAGTTTCTTCTTTTGCCGCAAGATTTTGGACGTGTAGTCTACTGTTCAGACAGATATCCTCATGTTTTTTTTTTTTAATATTATATATATATATATATATATATATATATATATATATATATATATATATGTGTGTGTGTCAAAGATAGCATGAAGCCAAAAATGCTGTCAGTCAGTGGGATACTGAGAGAAAAGACATTTAAGGCAAAGCAGTCTTTGCAATAAAGTGCTCAATATCAAAGTTAGAGCATTAATCGAATTAATATAAGTAAAAGGTTTGTCACTTAGTTAATTGATATTACCTTCAGCATCCCAACTTCAGAGCTTCATAGACAGACCCATCCATCCACTTATCAGGAGCATCAGCAATTGAATGTTTATACTTCTCGATTTTTCTTTTTTTATATAAAAAAGTATAAGCAGTCAATTGCTGATACACTCTGATGAGTGGATAGATGGGTTTGTCTCTGAAAACTCTGAAGTCGGGATACTGAAGGTATCATCACTTGGCTAAGTGACGAACCTTTTACTATACATATATAATATAATTTTTTTTTATATATATATATATATATATATATATATATATATTGTGCAGAGAGAAAGCTGACTCTGTGTACTACAGCTAGTATAATATTTAATAAAAAGTACTTTTGGCTACAAGGGTTTGTTATTCAGTTAAAATTTTAAAGTGCATTTTAACTAAATCTGAATAAGAAAACCTGTAACTTGACCGACTGAAAAGTGATGTGAAGCGACATGCTTGATGATGATTAAAATAAATGCACCAAATGTAGTTTTGGAAAGATAGCAATGATATGGATGATAGTCTAAACCAGTGTTTCTCAACCAGTGTCTGGGTACACTAATGTGCCCTGAAAGGTAGCCAGGTGCACCCCAAGTTATTAGAAGAGTAATTTATGAATTATTTTTATATTTAAAATTTTTTTTTATTTTTAAACTGTTAGAGACACCAAGCACATGGCTTCCATGTTCAAGTTACATCTGTCATTTGATATTTTAAACTGGATGCTAAATTCTTTAATCTTTAAAGAGTGGATAATCTTTTCCCTTTTGGCTTCCTCAAGGGATTTAAATCAGTAATTATCCATCTCCCTCTAAAAAAAATATTTATAAATCCCTTTAAATGAAAACAGTGCCACAAAACCAAAATTTCATATTTTGTCTTTATTAAAATTTAAAGTTCGCCCTAGAATTTTAGTTATTCTACAAGAGAATCTGACATAAAAAAAGTTGAGAAACACTGGTCTAAACCATCAGATATGCAAATGATGTTACATTTCAATCTGTAATGGAAGGGAATTCAGCACTCTAAATTGTTATAGAGAACTTTGGTTTTTGTTTTACGTTTTTAATTTTCTTGAAAATTTTCTTGTATTTTTAGTTTTAAGTCTATTTTTTTTTCTAGAAATGAAAAAGAACACAATTTTAAAGTATCCATGAATCCATTGTTTCAATGAATTCTAAGCACACTTATTGATAAATAACATTAATAGCTAAAAAAGAAAAAATAGATTTCATCAAGTCTTTTAAAAACTTTTAAATGTAGTTATGTGAAATGAATGCTGAAACATTTAAACATCTTTTCATTAGACAATTTCTGTGTACTGTAAACATTTTTAGATATATTTTGTCAAGCATTAAGGAATTGTCAGGTCGGTTAAAATTGATATAGATTTTAAAATTACCCTCATCCTTTATAATGATTTGGTGCCTTTTTTTTCTTTGTATGTCGTGCCACCATTTATTTTTTTATTTTTTTTTTTTATTTTTTAAATGACTGCAACTATAGTTGATGAATTTTGACTTTTTTTCTTCTGGAGATAGCCTTCCCTGACTTCTAAGCCACCATTTTTTTTTTTTCTTGTGGTCTGCTTTAGCCATGTTGAGAAAACTTAAAGAATTTCAAAATTGTTCTCCCACTCTTCCATTTTTGTAAAAAGCCTAAAACATGTAGCAGATATTACCAAGAGCTCTTCTATGACTGATATTTCATTTCAAATGCAAGAAAACTTTTTTATGTTGTTTTCTTTCTTAGCTTGCCTTTGTGTGTTTTTTTTGTGTGTTATTTTGAAATGCATTTTATTTACCCACTCAGGATTCCACCAAATTTCTTTGTCCTCATCTTGCTACTCTTGACACAAATGACTGAGTGAATGGTTTTTGTGATATTGGATCAATTAATAAAATTTACTTTTAAGAATTTGGGTGAATTTCTAACTATCCATTTTAGATGTTCTTGTCGGCATCATTAAAGAATTAAAACCAGAAAGATGCAGGAGTAAAATGTTCTTTCAAATCATCTTATAATGTAATATCAATGTGGTTTTTAATAAAATCACAAGGAGAAAAAAATCACAGAAAAATGTCACAATTTTGGCTAAGAAAAAAAGTCACAACTTGATTTTGCAAGTGACATGTTTGGTATACCCATTGTAGAAGATTTTTCAACCATGCTTATTATTGTCAATAATTTCCATGGCAGGAGGTGTTAAAATTATTTTTCACTAAATCCAAGTATTGTTGATCCAAAATAAAGATCTGAGATTTCCACTATCCGTGCTGTCTTCAGGGTTAGGGGTTAGTTTTAGGGATAAAAAAGCCTCTTAGTGTGCAGAAATAGTGCAAACATTGTCCTGTTTTTTTTTTTCCCCCATGTTTCTTTTATTCCCTGTTTCTCCTCCTCCTCAGACTTTTTTTTCCCTGAACTCGATATCTAGAGGTGTAGGTGACATAACAGTATGGAGAATATAATCTGTAAACTGTGTTCTGAATGAAGTTGTTTGTATTCATTTCATACTAATATCCTTTGGTGAAGGCATAAATTTATTTCTCCCGATATCTGAATAATTAGTATAGCAGTTAGAACTATTTAGTACTGTAAAGCAGTTTTTCTTCAGTGTCAGATTAGAAACTCACCTCCATAAAAAATTATATCTGTTTGGGCATTTATTTTTTCAATCGTAATTGTAAATTGCTGATATTCTAGGGTCCTAGTCATTGGCCTTTTCTTTTTAAAAATGATGAACGTATACTGTGTTTTTATTTTAGTTTTTTTTTCTTCCTCTACACAAATGAATTATCTGTCTGTCTTCATTTTACAAACATGCTATCCTGTATTTTAGGAAATTTTATAGATGAAAGCTTCCAGGAAATTTAACTTTACAATTTCTGATGTTGAAATCTGTTTCTGTTTTGCTGATCAGTGAGTGTTGAGATTGAAATTTGTATTTAATTTAAAGATGTTTCTTTGCATCTTCACCCTACTCATAAAAGTAATAAACTTCCTAACTCTGCACACCCCATATAAATTATTTTGGTATAAGTATGATAATGATATTAACTAGGGATATAAACATTAAGCAGGTGCATAGGTTCAAATATCTGGGAAGCTTTTAACAGAGTATGGAAAATGTGACACTGAAATCTGAGATCCGAACATGCATTGGATTAGCGAAAGAAGCATTCAAGGTGCTGAGAAACAAATTTTGTTAGAAACAAAGAGTGCTGGATTGTTATGTGGTATGGCAGTGAATGCTGGACAATTTCCCTAAGTAAAGAAAAAACTAGAAGTAGCTGAAATGTGGTTCTACAGAAGGATACTGAAAATTCCATGGATGAAGTGAGTAAGCAACATAAAAGTTTAAAAAAAAATGGCAACAGAAAGAACACATACTCAGAATTGGGAAAAGATAGCTGAAATTACTTGGACACATAATGAGGAAGGAGGGCTTGGAAAGCTTAACCCTCACAGGACATACTGATGTCAAGAGAGGTAGGGGAAGGCAGCAAGCTACTTACCTGTCAAGCTTGTGTGAAGGGATGGTGGCATGGAGGGCAGGGCCTTTGCAAAAGGAGAAAACTGCTAAGAGCCACAAGAAATAGGGAGTTGTGGAGAACCATGGTCGCCTATGAAGGGGCGTGGCATATAGATGATAATGATATTACCTCCACCATCAATATAATATTCATTTGTTAGTTTTGATATAAGACTGCAAGGAATTAAAAAAAATATTTAAAAATTAAAATAAGAAAATAATAATAAAGTGTCCAACAAATTGTCCTATGGGACAATAGCCTAGTGGGTAAAAGTGTTGGCTTGTGAATTTGGTGATGTAGTGGTGACTGCTTGAGCAGTTTGTACTTGCATGCAGTAACTGAACAGTACTAAATTAAAATATGAACAGTGAAACTAGTCCATAGATTAAATAAAAGGTTCTGTAAGTTACCCAGATTATTGTTGTTTTTTTATTTTTTTTTTATTGTATATCAAAGATGAGGACAATACTCCAAATATAAATAGTGTAAATAATGATAACTTCTCATCCCAGAAATTTAGACAAAAATTAAAAATAGTACTACTGTGAAGGTAGATCCTAAGTAGCAGGATCATTTATAAACAATATTCCCTCAATTAATCCTCAAGTGGAACTTATACATAAGATCCATTGTTAATGATACAGGAAAAATGGTCAGTTCCATGTACTGCTTCAGTAATGGGCAGGAGCTGCTCAGTCCTCAATTTTCAGGCTTGATAGAGTCCAAAAGTGTTTCCACATCCTTGTGGGGGACAAATTATTTTTGACCCTATAACCCTTCTCTCACAGACAAAATGTTGCAAGCCTTTCATTGAAAGTGCTCATTCATTAGTTTCACCAGTTCTAATGTTCATATGATATGTGCATTGTGGCAAACCACCCTCATTCCTTCCATATTCCATTGGTGAGAAATAAGTTGCACCCAAGCAGCTTCTTCCCATGAACCACTGGTCTGTGGAACTGACTCTCAAGAGGATATTTTCCTGATCTCTATAATCTTAACCAGTTCATATCTAGTGTTAACCAACTGTTTATCTTCCTCACATATCCATATAGCCTGTGCCTATTACTCTGTAACCCTCTACCTTGGGTGGATCCTGGACCTTGTACAGGATGAACCTCAAAAAAAAAAAAAATGATAATAAATAATTTATAATAAAGGAAAAAGAAGACTAATAATAGTGTTTTTTTTTTTTAATTCCTGTAGAAATACTATGTTTGAAAATTACATTGTTTTTTACCTTTCAAATTCAACAAAAAACCTAAATAAAGGATTCTTTTATCTAATAAAGGAAAGGATGGTTGACAACCCTAATTAAGTGTGATGTCTTATGAATTTAGAATCAAACTGAGAATGTTTTTTTGTTAGCATGGAGATCCTGTGCAAGTCATTTTCACATAATCAAGTTCACTTTGCCTGAAGAATAGAAATGGTACTTTGAAATGGACTATCAGACTTTCTGGAAATGAATTTTTAAATTCCCTTCTATTCTTCACTATCTAATGGCATCCTCTGCTTGATATCCTAGGCTTGGAATTTCTTTCTTTTTTTTCTCTATAAACACTTATCTTTAAACAACTCTTACAATGCAGAAAGGCTTCTGAAAAGTTCTTGGCAAAGCCAAAAGTAGGTTAAAAAAATTCTGATGTTTGGTCAAATTTTGGGAAGTGGATCAAGTTGAGAAGTTTTCAATAACCCTTAATGAACCCAATGTTCTCAATGTATTTAAACTAAACAAAACAACTATTTTTTTGAGCTTGTGCAGCACTGAATCATTTCTTTCTTATTTATCTCCCTTGAAGCTCAGTAGAAGAATTACTTAAAGAGCTCTTTCTATGATCACCTTATAATTTTTGTAATGATTTGCACTTTTGATTGATTCTATTAAAGTGACTAGATTTGTGTACCTGTTACTTTTTTTTTAATGTAAATTAATGCAGGAGTTCAAGATGTTTCAAAATAATCAGTACAGAGTTTAATGATATTTTTTTTTTTATAAAAGATTAAATTTATACCAACTACTATTTATTACCTGTTAAAAAATTAATAAATTTATTTCAATGATTTTCAAATAGATCAAAAGAATAACAGCTATTTTTGAATAATATACAAATATCTAAATTTAATTTTTTTCTAAAATTAGAAAATCTTTTATTTTTGTTTTTGGCAAGGGGAGTTAATTTTCATTTTTGATAAAAAGGTTTTTTTTTTTTCTTTTTTTTTTTTTCCAATAAAAATTTATCCTTGTTAAAATTAAAATTTAATGAATGAAATTTTGTTTTTCTTGTTTTAAATGAGTTAAATTCATTGATATTAAAAAAAAATAGAAGAAATATATGTAACTCATAAAAATAATTACAAATGTAAAAAAAAAAATTAGAAAACGTAAATTAATATTTGAAACCTAATTTTATCCAAATATGTCAGTTGCAATATACTGACTTCTTTTTTATATTGTTGTTCACCCAATATTAAGTCCAAGAGCCACTCAAGGTAAAGGGTTGTTGAATGAGGTTGTTGTAATGGCATAAGGGGAAGAAGTAAGAAGTGCATATTATGAGGATATGTAGGATAGATAATGGTTGACCCTAGATTTGAAGAGCTTAAGGTCATAGTGATCAGAAAAGCATATTTTTGGGAGTCTGTTTTACAAAGTAGCAGTTCTAGGGAAGAAGCTGTCTGTGTAGAACTTCCTTTTTACAAATGGAATATAAAAGGAATGACAATAAGTAAACCCTGTGTACTTAGCGGGGTGGGTCTTTACTGTAAAGGTATGAACTGCTGGAAGGAATGAATGTAGCTTGTTTAAACATTTGTCATGAAAATAACAATAGATTAGCAACTTATTGGTGTGAGATTTGACTTTGAGCAGAGTTTGCATAATTTTTATAAAAATTTGCTTTAACATGACAAAACCGACTAAGCAATAAATAAAAGTGGAATTAGCTTTTATCGAATGAGATTTTGTTTGAATAAATTCAGTGATTAATGCAGAGCTGAAAACAAATAAAATTAGTCACTACTTTTAAATAACAGAAAACAAACACTTGAATAATAAGAAAATTTGTCAGAGATTTTATGAGTTTATTTACCTTTGGACAGTGGCAAGTGTTAATCATTTCTTTTTAATAGCTTCAAATGTTACTTGAAATTTTTTTCACTGAGAACCATGTTTTGGTTCATTGAAAATAAATTTGCCATTCAAGATTAAAAATAAGATAAAGATAAAAAATCGCTAATCAAAAGACGTCTCTTCTCAAGAGTGTTGGGAATAATCCTTTCTACAGTATTAGTAATAATTGGTTTATCAAAGAAAAGAATATCTAATAAAATAAAGTGTCTATCTGTCTGTTTTCTATAGACCAGTGATTCCCAAAGTGCGCAGTTCCCCAGAGGCAGTGAGAAAAAAAATTGGGTGGCGGCAGTGGAACCATCTGAACCATAACATACGCCACACACACTCATTGTACCAGAAATGCATCTTGCCTTCACTTTACAGTGTATACCATTTATATAACAATTATTATGGGAAATATTAAGATACTTATTTGACATGCAATATGGGCACAAAAAAAAAATCAAAAGCTGACTATACATTGGGCAGGGTGTTAGGGTTGTTTTGTTATGCAAGGGGGTGGCAGATCATAAAAGTTTTGGAACCACTACTATAGACTTAGAAACTACTAAATGGATTTCAACCAGACTTGGTGTGCACATATTTAAAGTTGACCTAGATCAACCCTGAAAGTTCTGAAAAGTAAAAAAAATCTAAAGAAGTCGGGTAGGTCGACTCGTTGGAATTCATTTTTATTTCAAGTTTTTTCTGTTGGATCTGCCAGTATTTCCTCTCACATCTCAAATAGTGCAAGGCGAGGATGTTTTATTACATAAAATCATTGGTCATTTTAATATTTTTATGTAAAATTCAAAGCACGTTTCTAGCTTTTATCTTTCTATCTCTCTCTCTCTCTCTCTTTGTGATAAAGACAAATGACAGTGTAATATTACAATAAACCCTTTTACACTTGTTACCAAGAGCTTGTCCAGTTTATTTATTTCAAAAGTCATCAGCACCATTGGGCAATTACTGCATGTGACCATTTGTACCTGTTAGATGCAGTTTTGACTAAAAAAATCTGCATACTTTTATCTGAACCCACATTTGTGTTAGTGATAACTGTTTCAATATCCCTTTCTGTGGGTCTTTCTACAGGTCATTGGAGCAACACCATGGAACTTTCTGAAGAGTAATTAGACACCACAAAATGGGCATATTTGTTGTTATTAAAAATGAGGGCTGATAAGATTACCAGATGAAAAATTAGGGACATAAATGAGAAAGAACTGACAACCGCCCCCAATCTGCACCAATAGCTTGTCACAAAAAGTAGAATTATTAAAAAACAGTCAAAATGATTATTAGAGACAAAGAAGTTTGATGATTGAGTTTGGTGTAAGAATTAACTTCTTTTTTTTTTTTTTTTTTTTTTTTTTAGAGATAACTGCAGAAAAGCATTTCTAAATTTTGTTCTGGTTTCTCTATTTCAATAGGCTGTCTTGAGTTAGTTTGACTTACATTACATAATTTGTTTTTCTCTTCCTTTTTTTTTCTTCTTTTATACTGTTTACCTCAGCATTACTTTCAGCAACAGGGTTGGGTCATAGAAACTAAACTGAAGACAAGCCAGAAAATCAGCCTAATAGGGCAATTTCCTTCTAATTTTCTATTTGTATTAAACTTTACCTTTGTTGGTTCATGTCTCCCCTCCCCTACTCTGAAAAAAGTGAAAGCTCTTGTATTTATAAGGCATACTTGTTTTTCGTTATTTTTTTTTCTTAAATGACTTGCAAGTTTTAAGAAATGGCTTTGTGTATTGGATTCGCTAGATTTTAAGTTAAAACCAAACAAATAAAAGAAATTGTTCTTTTGCAATTAAAGTTTTAATTTATTATTTAACAATCTCATTTCATTTCAAGTGTTTTAAAATAATTCTTCTACAAATGTATCCTTCGGTTTCAAGCAAGACATTTGATTTATTTTGTGCATTTTGTTACTAAAATATAAAGAATTTAAATTTGTGATAATTTCTGTATTGATATTTATATTTTGCTAAAAGTGCTTTGAAATTCATAAGTAAAAACTGTTATCAATGTTGATCTTGGTTAATATTTTTTTTGTCTTTGAAGAATTATGTTCTAATATTTCTTAAGATCATTTGAATTGCTAGTCTTATCTTTATTTAAATGTGGTACCTTTTTTTTTCTTTTTCTTTTTTAAGAAAAAACAAAAAATCAGAAGTATCCTTATCAAACAAACTGTTGGTGTTGCTTTAATTGGAAAATTCAGTGTTACATGGTGCCAAAGAAAAGTAATAAATACAGAATCTTTAAAACTTGCTTTTTGTTCTGTTTTAGTTCAGTCTGTGTACCTGTGATAGTTGTTTTAGATCTGCCTGGTGCATCTTGCAGAGGGAGGTCAGTTGAAGTATTTTTTGTTCCTTTTTTTTTCTAGTGTCTTTGATGTTTCCTGCAATTTCCATGGGTATGTTCTCTACACTGGTGGTACTTTTTTGCTAGTATATGTCAGGGGGACACTGTACTTTTACCACCCACACTTTTTTTTTTTTTTTTTGTGGTAGTCTGCTCCCTTCCAATCTAGGTTCATTTTTTTGTTTTTAAATGCATTGTGGAATTTTCTCTCTCCTTTCTTTCCAAACCTGACATGAACTTGAAAGCTAATTTTTTTTTTTTTTTTAACAAGTGTAAAAAAAAGTCAAATTATTATTTTATATATTTATTTTTTTCAGTCCACTGAATATATTGGTTTCACAAGCTTTAATATATAATTTAAAGTTTCTTTTCTGAATCTAGTCTTGGTCAAATTGCTTTGAAACCTCAGACATGCTAGGTCTGCAACTGAACCAATTTTGCCTGTCTGCTTGAGTTGTCTTAAATAATCATTCACTTCAACCAGTCATTAAATTTTTTACATTTCCTTCAATATTTACATATTCCTTTCATCCCTTTTAAATTTTTAAGTAATCAATTTTTTTATTTTAATGAAATGAACTTTGGTAAATTTAGATTTTCAGAGTAAACTATATATTTCAATTACTTAAACTTTATTTTCAAATTGTAATTGTAATCTATTTGACTTTTTTTAAGTTGATTTTTTTTTTTTGTTTAATATTTTAAACTTAGTTTTGAACATTAAATAAGCAATACAATTTTAATATTTTATACTTACAAAAAATTGCAGGAACTGAAAATAGATATAATATGTAAAACTTTAGTTTCTTTAGAATTAATGTGTTATCTTATTTGTTAATTTTTTTTTTTCATATTAGAATTTTTACTTATATTTACTCTTTGAATTTTATAGTTCAACAAATCTCATTCATTTTTTTTTTATTTTCATAATTTATTTTCAAAGTTTTTTTTTCTTCTCAGCTGTAAATATTGGCCCTTATATTTCCCCTTAAAATTCCCTCCACTTTTGACTTTGCTGTGAACTTTCCCTGCTTTGTGTTTTTTCCTCCCCCAATAACCTTTATCACTCTGTATGTAATTTCATTTGAGTTTATCCTGCCACTGAACGTGTCTCTGATCCCTGAAAAATAGTATGTTTGAATTTCATAGTTCTGTTGTCATATCCTGCTATGGCAACAGACAATAACTTTGAGTGAAATTAACAATAAGGATACTGCAGTTGAGAGACCTTGAAAAAGAATGCAGTGAGAAGTAATATTAATAATGCAGAGTGCTAAAGGTTAATTTACAAAAAGATGGAGAGGGATGAAACTCTTCAAAAATTGAACAATTGCTGAGATTAAAAGCAACTGACAAAATAACTTTCTTTTTTACAGCTTAACAAGGAGCAACATAAAAACCTCACTTGATTCTGTGTTATTTTCAGTTGACTTCTTTGTAAACTTACCAGCAATTTTCCTTCTCAATGCAATTTAACTTGATTTAAAAAAAAAAAAAAAAAAAAAAAAAAAGAACCCAAAATTAACATTTTTTTTTTTTAACATTATTTTAATATTTTAAGTTTTTGCATAACATGAATGCTTGGTTTGGAGTTCAAGTTTAAAGTTAAAATATTTATTGAAAATACTACAAGGATTGATTGATAATTAAAGATAATTAAAATCTAGAATTACTAATATTGGAAATCTTTTTTTTTCATTTTTTTTACTATTTTTCAAGCAATACAAGGTCCAAGAGTCACTCAAGGTAGAGGCTTACTAAATGAAGTTTTAAGGGCATATATAGAGGAATTAAGTAGTGTATATTATGAAGATATGTAGGATAGATAATGGTTGAATCTAGAGGTTAATATCATAGCAATCATAGAAGCATCCTCTCAGAAGTTTGTTTTACAAAGTAACATTTCTAGGAAAGAAGCTATTTGAGTGAAACTTCTTCCTTACCAATGAAATATGGAGGGAATAAGGATGAATTTACCTTGTGTATGTGGCTGTGAAGGTTTGAACTGGTGGAACTAAAGAATGTAGCTTGTCTGAACATTTGCCATGAAAATAGGGATAGAGTAGCACGAAGAGAGCAACGTTTCATCCGTGGGAGAAAGCGGTTGTGATAGAAACATATTTGGACATATTCAATAATTGTTGTAATCTAGTGAAGGTTACTGAATAGAATAATCACATGAAGGTTGGTAATGAATGATAATACTTAGGACAAGAACAACACATATAAGATTTGCCAGCGGCACGTAGAAGTTGTCAACTGCTAGAAGCGAGTCAAGTGAATTCCACAATAAATCTCCAACTGCAGACCAACATACAGTATTTACTACTGTATTTATGTGAATGGGGACATACCTATTATTGTTTGTAGGTATGCTACAACAATAATATATAAAGACTTGTTCAAATGGGATTCATGTCAGGTTGTGGTGTGCTGTCATTGATTAATAGCATTTGTTAGTAATGAATTCTATGACATTGCGGTTAGAAGATCTGCTTTCTGAACATGAGACTCATGTTCAAATCCCATCATGTTTGATTTGTTAGGAAGGTGACTTGATGTTATCAGTCTGGATGAGGTGATCTCAGCTTGCAATACCTTTGGAAAGTGTCTGAAAACCATACCATAGGTTGACCCAATCCTTTTGAGTGAAATTGGTTAGATGGAACCCTTTCATATCTGTCAATGGCTATGCTGGAATAAAGTCCCAAATCATCATGACTGAGGGTTTGAGCATGCTGGCCTTGTTCAGACTATTGATCGTGCTAGATAACTTGCTCTCTCTCCCAGAAACTGTAAGTTGATTTGCTCAGCATAGTTGCAGTATAAACCACAGGCAGGTTCTGTGGGTATTGAACAAACACATGTATCTGAGCAGGCATCTGTGACAGGGATTATCTAACCGCCCCAGTAGACTAGCACCCTCAGATATGAGTGGCCAGCCATCCATCCATTATGAGGATATGTAGGATAGATAATGGTTGAACCTCGAGGTTAAGATCATAGCAATCCTGGAAGCATCCTCTCAGGAGTTTATTCTACAAAGTAACAATTCTACCTGAGAAGCTGAGTGATACTTCCTTCTTAGCAATGGAGTATGGAGGGAATTACGATGAATTAAGGACAGTTCTGGCTATGAAGGTCTGAACTGGTGCAACTAAGGAATGTAGCCTGTCTGAATATTTACCATAAAAATAGGGATAGAGTAGCAAGATCACAGCAATGTTTTATCTGTCAGTGCTTGTGATAGAAACATGTTTAGTAACATATAAAGTCTTGTTCAAATGTGCTTCATGTCATGGTAGCATTGATTAATAGCATATGTTAGTAATTAGGTTTATGTCTATGTCCACATGATGGAGCAGTTAGAACATTCACTTTCCTACCACATGACCTGTGTTCGGATCTCACAATTTTTGATTTTTCAGGAAGGTGACTTCTTAATGTTATCAGCCTATAAAAGTGATCCCAGCATGTGGAAATTGGGTAGATGGAACAATTTGGGAACCATCGATGTTTGAGCTAGCATAAAGTCACAAGTCATCATGTCTGAGGTTTTCAGTGTATTGACATTGTTCAGGCTGTTCAGATAATCCTAGAAACTAAGATCTGTATAGTTGCAGTATAAACCCCAGGTGGACTCTGGTTGTTGAACAAACACAAATGTGCCTGAGCAGGCATCTGCAATAAGGATTAGCTAGCTGTTCCTAGCAGAGAAACATACTCGGATACAAGTGGCCATTCATTACATTATGATGTACACATGATATATAATGTGAATTATTTGCAAGGAATTTTTGCCAAAGGAAATGATGATTAATTTTGTAATGTATTGTAAAACCTTGTTAGCATTCAATGCTTCTGCAGATTAAGGCATGAAAGGAAACACCTTATTTTTTTTTTTTTATTATGGTGATAATATGGTGTCTTATTGCAATCAAAGTAACAAACTGTGAGAAGTATGAACTTCAGTCATTGCATGCTCTCTGTATGACTCCAATTTGGAACCATCTATTTCCAAACTTGAAAGTTCAACAATTTATCTCCAATGTTGAAGTTGGTGTGTTTACAATTGTATCAAAAGTAAAACAGAATTATTAATAACTAGTTTTAAACTGAAAATTTCATGGTTTTCCTGTTTGAAATTTCAGATGAATCTTAATTCTCCAGTTAATGATTGAATAAACTCTAGGTGAGTTCTACAACAATAAAATATTGTAGAAATTTCCCTATTGCATCATTAAATATTTAACAACTTTAAAAAAATATTGCAATAACAATTATAAATATGAATGCTGGTCATTATTTTAAGAAGTAAGGAGGTACAAATGAAAAGATTTGAAATTTACGTTTTCCATTTCACTGAAACAGATGTTAAACGCTACTATCTTCCCTTTCTCCCATTTTTTTTTTTTTACTGAAACCAAGTAGTGTCTTTGATATGTCTTTTGTCTTCTCACATAAGCAAAACAGAACAGTTCATTATTTATGAGATATTGGCAGGGTATAATGGTCATGCGAACTAACAAAGAAAGGGACAAACACAATTATTATATGATATATTATGAATATATATAGGATAGATGATGGTTGATCCTATAAGTTAAGATTGTAGCAATCAGGGAAGCATTAAAAGTAAGCCAGAAATTTTCTTCATGGCTGAAATGCAAAAGTGGTCAAAATGTTTAGAAATATGACTATGCTGGCTGAAAGATAAATTTGTAATTTTGAAGAGAAATTTGTTTTATTTTGATACCATTTTCATTATTCTATCTAGTCTAAAATTTGTTTTATAGTACTGAAGACTTTATTTATCAATCAACCCTGATAATTTTGAATAAAAAAAAATTGCATCATTTTCATACCAGTTTTATTATTCCATCTAGTCTAAAATTTGTTCTATAGGATTGGAAAAATTATCTATCAATCAACCCTCATAGATGATGTTAAAATGAAAAAACATGCAAAACCACTGACACCTGGATACAATGAAAAGAACTGCACATTCTTGTAATTATATATGTAAGAAAAATATTTTGACTCTATTCCAAGTGGCAATTAGCTGTCTTTTTTATATAAATACATGTTATAATATTTTCAACAATTAAGACTTGAAATGTGATTAAAACTGATTGCTGGTAGGTAATTTTGACAAGTTTACTGTTAAATATCTGAAATCTTCGCAAAGGTCAATGATTCAATTGTTTTATTAGAAGATTGAAAAATTCCCTTGAGTTATTTGTTTGTGATATATATATATATATATATATATATATGCACACATGATTTTAAGAGTATAAAATGAGTTTGGAATAAATAAAAGAACTTTCTTCATATTCAAAATTGTTTATTTTTTATTTTATAACATTTTTTCTCTCCTTTTCATTTAATTGGTACAGGATTTGATGTTAATTTAATGCTATTGCCTTCAACACACTGAAACCTGCCCCGTAAATATCAGCTCTCAATGTCTTATTATCTGTGGTCAAAATTTCACTGTTTGCATGACTTCCTGCATTGTTTGTAATGATGTTGTCATATATTGTGGCAGAGTATACATGGGGCAGATTACAGAGGGTTGAACATTGAGAGCTGATATATATGGGGTGGGTTTGGACAAGTTGAATGCTAAAGGGTTAAAATTTATTTAATGAATGCCTGAATTGTAATGACCTTCCTAACATCCACTTAAGACATTTTTTTTATAAGAATACAAGTAGAAATCCATGATACCCACCTCACTTTTTCCTTAGTAATTTTTGCCCAAGAACCACCAACGTTACTGAATAAAGTTGTTGTATGAACATCGTAGGAGGAGGTAAGAAGTGCAGTTCATGAAGTCATGTAGTAAAGATAATGGTTAACCCTAGAGTTGAAGAAGTCAAGATTGTAGATTTTTTTTTTTTTTTTTTTTACTAATGTTCACCCAGTACATGGCCCAAGAGCCAGTCAATGTAGATTATGTGCATAAAACAAGGCAAAAAGGGCAATTATCCTTTCTTGAACCTGTTCCACAAAGCAAAGTTCTTGGGAAGAGATATGTTTGCCTATTGTCTGGTTAATATTCCTCTCTGGTATTTTGGACAGGAGTAGAGGTTTATCTATGTTTCCTGTTTATGATTGGAAAAAAAAAGCTCTGTATGGAACTTCCTTCTTACAAAGGAAATGGGGATAGTCCCACTGTGCATAGCATGGCAGGTCTTTGTTGTGAAGGTCTGAATTGATGGAAGTAATAAATGTAGCTTATGAGAACCATTTTCTATTGAAATAGCAATAAGAATAGTTGAGAGACTTGTGACATTTCATCTGTGGGGAAAGAGGTTGTAGAGTGAAAAATAACTCATCAACTACAAGGCTGCATAAATGCTTTTGAACTCTATCAAAACTGGAAAGTTTAATTTTAAACATTTAGTTACCTGTGTGTGTAAGTGTGTTTTTTTTTTTTTTTAAATACCTCATGAAAATTAAAGTTTGAATTAGGCTGATAGATTGTAATTTCCAAAACAATATTGATTGGTAAGTGAATGGTAATCCAAAAGAGAAATTCCATTTTGCAATGATATTCTTTGCAAATATAAACAAGTCCTAAACAGCCAGTATGAGAAATTGACATCTTGTAACAGTTTTCAGAGTTATTTACACATTGTTCAGACTGTTGTTCTCATCTTTATTGCCATATTCACAACATTTTGGCCATTGTATGTTTCAGCCTTCTTTTGATTAGAATTTTGAACTGAACCCTTTATTTCATCCACCAGTGTAGATTGTTCTAGTTCCATTCCTCTTTCAAATGTCTCAGTGATCTCCCTTTTAACTCAACTCTCCACGTTAACAAGTTTTTGCTCATCAAGGCAATAGCCAGGTATTGAACTCACAACTCTAGTCACTGGATCCAACCAACACTTATCTTGAGGACATCAGTGTATGAATTTTTGGGACTTATAATATCTCAGTAACCATTTTTTTACCAGAGCTTGTATTTCATTTTTGTTGTTATTGTTGCTTTTCTCTAGCACTCCGTAATACTGGTTCCAATATTGTATATGTTGTAATGGAATGTCCCACACTCCCTATCACCTAATGTGGACTGACTAATATCAGTAGATATATATAGTAAGCACAGGATATACCTGGTGGACTTACTTTGGGAATTACTAACTTGCTAACCGATTCCTGTCTTTCAGTAGTGTATTCTCTTTTACAATAAACCTCTCTTTCTTTCATCTATGCCGGTGTTGCTATTCCTTTCACTTGAGTACCACCTTTGTCTGTTTGTAACCTTTAAGGATACAACAGTATACATTTCTATGCTTGACTAATTTAGGAATATTCAGAAAAAACTGAAAGACCTCATTAGAAATGGTAGCTACAGTAAAAGAAAGATTCAACAATAAAAACAATGAAAACTGTTGCAGATCCTAATCAAGAACAAGGATCCACTTCCCACCTAAGACATACAGGCAGTTGTCAGAATATTACAGCAAGCTACCACACATATATGGTCTCCTCAAAATTCACAAAGACAGTATTCCGCTCAGGCCAATTGTTAGCTGCCAAGACTCTGTCTGCCACCCTGAGTCACTTCCTTGTAGATATAATTGACCCATTAATTGGAAAGTTACCTTCATATGTCTGCCAACTTCATGGAAATAATCAAAGATGCTCCCATCCAATCCAGCCAGATGGTGGGACTGAACGTGTTGAGTTTGTTCACCAAGATACCCATGGAGAAGGCACTATTGGTAGTCAGGGACAGACTGGCCTAAGATTCATCCCAAGCAGAACGGACCAGTATATCAATAGATAACCTGATTGAGGTGCTGACTTTCTGTACACAAACAGCACACTTTGAAATGGGATCAGATATATATTGACAGGATGAAAGCCTAGCAATGGATTTGCCATTATCACCAGCAATGGCAAACATACATGGAATACTTCAAACAAATGGCATTAGAATCCACATCAATAAGCCAACCCTATGGCTGAGATATGTAGATGACACCTTCATATTCTGGCCACACCAAGAAGAGGTCCAATAACTACTAGACCATGTGAACTCAATAAGATCATCAATACGGTTCACACAGTGAGAGAAAATGACAACAAACTCACATTCCTGGATGTACTAATATCTCAAACAGAGCATGGGTTCAAGACATCTGTATACTGCAAACCAATATTCACCGGACAATACGTCAACTCTCACAACCGATACAGTATAAAAAAAAGGATCGTCTGCTGCTTACAACATATCATAAGTGGCAAACTAGTGACATATGAACAAGAAATGGTCAGTATAAGCAGTAATCTACAATGTAACAACTACCCTGGGTAAATGACAGTAGCTCCAATAAACTGGGATAGAAGGGTACAAGAGGATAGCAACACTCCCATCAAAGGATTATTGGAAAAAATACAAAAGATTTCTGGTCCATATGACATCAGGACAACCTTCAAAAGTGGTTCAACCCTTTGCAGGAACCTCTTCCAAGTAAGACCCCTCTTCCAATAGAGGAGAACATAACTAAGGACTGTGTGTATGCCATCCTGTACAGCTGTGGTAAGAGACAGGCTTAAGGTAAGACTGCAAAAACATCATAAAGCCATAGCATAAGGGGAAATAGAAAAATCAGGCATAGCTGACCACATATGGAGGGAAAAGGGAGATCACTGTCCCTGTGGGATGAGGTTGAAATAATAGAGAACATCATCAGAAAATGCAAAAACTTAAGTAATCAGCACATATGCTAGGCCATAAAAATCTAAGTTAACCAAGCATAGGAAATGTATACAATATAGGAACCAGTAATATGGAGTGCTACAGAAAAGCAATAATAACACCAAAAATTACAATATGAGCTCTGGTAAAAAATGAGTATGGAGACATCCCAAAAATTCATATGCACAAGAACACATGACCCAGTGGATAAAAGTGTTGGTGGGATCCAGTGACTTGACGCAAAGAGTTGTGAGTTCAATATCTGGCTACTGCAAAAAAACTTGGAGAGTTGAGTTAAAAGGAGATAACTGCAACATCCGGAAGAGGCATGACATGTGGAACTAGAACAACTGACCCTAGTGGATGAAATAAATGGTTCAGTTTGAAATTTCAATCACCGGAGTGTACAACAGCTGATAATAATTACAATACCTCATCTCAGAAATAGAGACAGTTTTCAGAGTATAGAATTATGGTCAGTATCTTTGTAAATATTTGGCTAAGTCATAAATAATTTCTGTTTTTGTTTATCAAATTTATTCTTCAAAAAATTATATTTTATTCAATTATATTGTCATCATTGTTTGCACTGATTTGTTGCCACTTATAAGACTACTCTTCAATACCTTTTGAATGAAATTCCACAGCATATGATGGTAGGTGCATTGTCATGGAGAACAACATTTTTCCTATTGGTGAGTGCAGAGCAATTTTCAACCAAGCTTTCATTTCTTATTCCTGTAATCTTGACTAGTGCCTATTTCAGATTTTGATATTTTAAGTCCTTTCATATCTTTGTTTACTGCAGATTCCCTTTTTTCATTACAGAGGAGTTCTCCAATATATTTGTTTTTAATTTTGAAGTATTTTTTCTTTTTTTATTATTAGTGTTCCCTCTTTATTTTATGCATCCTGTTGATAAGCACATCTTTTGACCTGTTATTTTTCTTATTCTTTTATGTATATATCTATCCTATCTCTGATGGTCATTTTCTATCACTGCAAAATTTTCATTGAGCCATTCCACTTTTGCCTGCATGCATTTGTTACTAATTTCATTGTGTAATATATACTATATTCTGTACCATACCTTGGCATTGTTTGCAGTATCCTTTAATCATGTCAAGAATTTCATCTGTCATCCACTCCTTTTTTTCCTTATTTACTTTTCTTTCTTGTTTGCTTATGTCACTAAAGTTTCTCTTAATGTGTACGAATTTGAATTTTCAATCTCAATTAATTTGCTGTATTCCTTTTTAATGCTATCGGTATACATCTCTTTGTAATTTGGGTCATTCAGAAGGCTGTTGTATTGTAATTTGAGTGCTGCTTTGGTTTTCTTTAATTTCTCTAGTTTTATCTTGAAGTTACATATGACTGGAAGGTGGTCACTCCCACAATTGGCACTTGGAAAATTTGACAGAGTAAAATTGCATTCTCTTAAATCTCTTAAATCGATTGTTATGTAGCCAATTTGGTTTTTAGTTTCTCCTCATGGGCTTTTCTATATCCACAAACATCTTGGGTGTTCTTGAAACCAGGTGTTGGCTACTATTTGCTTGCTTGCATTCAACCCATCTTTCTCCACCTTCATTTCAGGTTCCTTGTCTGAATTTGGCAACTTCAATATTTTATAAAATAAGACATACACACACACATACACATACGCACATATATATATTTCATTGAATGTGACATACAAGGAAAATCTTGTTTTTTTTTATTGTTTTTCTATTTTTTTATAGTTTTCCTTTTGGGAGTGGCTAAGAGAGTGTATAAACTGTCCATAATGATTATTGTCCCAAGTGCTTTTCAGCCAATTCATTAGTCAATTTGGTTTTTTGTTTCTCCTCATGGGCTTTTCTATGTCCATAGACGTCTTGGGTGTTCTTGAAACCAGGTGTTGGCTACTATTTGTTCGCTTGCATTCAACCCATCTTTCTCTGCCTTGTCTGAATTTGGCAATTTCAGTACTTTCTTATAAGTTAAGGCACACACACACACAAATTGAAATAATGGGTAAATGTAGGCATATAAATAAATACTTACTTTGCTATCTAAGCACTAATTAAAAGTAAGCAAATAAATAAAATAAATATAATATAAACTGTAAATAAATAAATGAAATATATATATATATATATATATATATATATATATATAAAAACTTTAAAAAATTAATTATTAATAAATAAATAAATAAACAAATAGTAAATATGCACACCTATATGCATGTGTGTGTGCATGTACATATAAATATATACATACACACACACAACTACAAATGAACAAACTTAACTCCCATAATTAATACAACTTTAAATTTACTATAATCATCACTCATATTTTCTGTCATGTATGGTCAACCATACTTTCAAAAATGGGAATGTTACATATTTTACATGCATAAAAAAAATTAAATTATTTTAAAAATTTTGGTGCAAAATGATTTGTATTAAGCTTTTCAATTTTTGATTAGTAAATATAGTTTTCACTTAATAACAATATCACTTAACAAGATTAAATTAATGCTGAATTTTAAAATTTAAAAAAAAATTATAATAAATTATTAAAGTTAAAAAAAATGGAAACATTTCTTGTAAAAATTCATTGAAAAAATTTTTTTCTTAAGACAATAATGTCCTTAAATGTTATTTATAAAAGCAATTGTCATTTTTTATTGCATTTTTATTTTATGATTCAGAGCAGAAATGAGAAACAGTTTGAAAAGAAAAATTGATGATTTACATTCTCCAAGGAATCCTGCTTTTAGCTAATAAAAGAAATTTTGGGATGAAAATTTGATTTCTTAAAATTTCATTAATTTATGCAAGTGGGGATTAACATATGCAAAAAAAAATATTTTAACAAGAGTTTTTTAAAAATTAAAAATAATTTCATTCATTTGTAAATAAGTTCTGAAAGTTTCATTAAAATCTGACAATTATTTGATTTTTTGCAAGAATTTTCAAATCAATGTGTTTTTCATTAAAAAAAAAATGATGTTAAAATTTGCTATGTTATATAGTCCACTTGCTGACACAAAAACAAGATTTTTAACCAAAATTTCAAATATTTTAAAAAGGATTTAAAAAAAAATATAATTAATCAAAAATACATTGGTCTTTCCTCTTAATAATAATAATGATTTTAATGGTAAAATTTTGTTTTTATCAAGTTTGGGGCATTTTTGACTGCTAATGCAAAAAAAACAAGATTTTTAACCAAAATTTCAAACAGGCTACAAAGGATTAAAAAATTTAATAAAACAATAAAAAATACTTTGTTCTTTCCTTTTAGTAATAACATAAACATTTTGATGGTAAAACTTTGATTTTATTAAGTTTGGGCCTTTTTTCATCATGCTATGCTGTTTTTTCAGTGTAAAATAAAGGTACCTAAATATATGTGTGTGTGTATATATATATATATATATATATATATATATATATATACATGCACACACACATACATATATATATATATATATATATATATATATATATATTTATCATTTAAGCATTAATGTCAATTATTTATGTAAAAGCAAAATACAACTTTCCTGGCCCAAAAGGCTAGAACAGTCAAAAATTAAAAATGGTGACTTGTCTAGAGAACATACCAGAAATAACTGGTCACAAATGACTGCAATTGAAAAGAAAGAGGAAAAGCTAAGGAATAAGTGTAAAGTGAAAAAAAAAACTGAAGTAAAGGTCAAATTATCATGACACCCTACACGTCTGCACATCTACACATAGGTGCATACATGCATGATTGCACATCTGCACAGATGGGTGAATGGCCATACATGCAGCAAATGAACACAATACAGAAAAGATTTTCATTAATGTTGAGTGCATAAAAAAAGAAAAATCAAGAAATATAAGCAGTCAGTTGCTGATATCCCTTGAAGAGTGGATGGATGAGTCCATCTATGAAACTCTGGAGTAGAGATGCTGAAAGTAACATCAATCAGCTACGTAACAAGCTTTTACTTATATTAATTTTTATATATATATATATATATATATATATATATATATACATGAGGGTAAGTAAAAAATTATCTGCACTTTTGCCATAACTTATAACTAACAAGAGTATGGATTTCTGATATAGCAGAAAAAAATATTGGAGAAAATATATTGGTATTTTTAAAAAGATTCAGATAAAATTTTATTATATAAATATTTCTTTATATAATCATTTCACCCCAAGTAAGTCAATAAAGCCATTAAGATGCAAGTCCCACATCTGAAATATATTTAGGCTTCGAATAATTCACAAAGGGTTTAATGAGCCATAAAAAAACAAAATAATCCATCAGTCATTCAATCTTTTGCAACTGACTGATCTCTTGGTTGATAAACCTGGTGGACCTTTTTATAGGAATGTCAGGTATCTGTGCCAATATTTGATGGAGTGTAAAAGAATATGAGAAAAAGAAAAACATTAGTAAGGAGAGAGAACAGAAATTAAGACAGAAGATAACAATTGACATTGCATTCAAACTTTTGAAGATCAAAGTGCAATGGAAAGCAAGAAACAGGAAGAGAGTCTCACAAGGTTAAAATGTGAGAGAAAAAGCTGTTAGCAGGTAATTTGTGCTTGAATTTTTGAAATGAGGAATTATCATTATTTACAGTCAAACTAATATCCTCATCTTTGTTGTTATTACTGCAGCACATGGTCCAGCAATGTTTGCACAGCTTTCTGGCAAGGCCAAACTATGAAGGTTTCATCTGTATGTCTCATTCATATTGTTGGATTTAGTGGTGCTGTTCCTAAAGCCATTTTCTTGAAGTATTCTATGTACATGTTTGCTATCACAGGTGTTAATGGTGAATCCATAGCCAGACCTTCCTTCTGTTGGTAATGTCAGACCCCAATTGGAAGAATATTGTCTGTTCACAGAATTTCAATCTGTTTTGAGCCACTGACAGAACCTCATTTGTAGGTACAAGATCACTACATCTAAGTTTACTATCTGATTATTATGGATGGACGCACCTTGATTTCATAAAGATATCTGAGGAAAGCCTGAAGGCACAACACCCAAAACATGATGATAACAACAACAAAGATAGAAAATTAGTCTGTAAATAATGTAAATATTATTGATAAGGCTGAGAATAGTCATCACATTTTAATTTTTTCAGGTAATTGTATCTCTTCTTTGTGTTGTAGATATTCATACTCACATGATATGTTGACATTTATTCCATTCTATAGTTTCTGCCTTGATATTTTAAACATAAAACTTTGGTTTACTGCAAAAAAGAAAGACCTATTCCCTTCAGCTAAAGAAGCTAAGCAAAGTAATAAGAAACAGGAAAATTTTATTTACATGTGGACTTTTGTACTTTTTTTTATTTTGTTAAATAATATATTGTTTTGTCCAGAGAATTCATGTTCCAGCTGATGTTTCCTCCAGTGGTTGTGGAAAATCCTTTCAATCATGAGGACATACCCTATTCTTTCCATTACCTGTTGTGTTCCCATGAAACTGGCTTATGGGGAAATCATACTAAAACACCAGTTCTTGTTTGATCACTGAAGTTAACTGGTGTTGAGCCCAATCAATACATAGATGGAGGATCTTTTGGAAATATTGAATACTGTAAGTAACCTTCTACGATCTGAAATATATTTAGGCTTTAAATAATTCACAAAGGGTTTGATGAGCCATAAAAAAACAAAATAATCCATCAGTCATTCAATCTTTTGCAACTGACTAATCTCTTGATTGATAAACCTGGTGGACCTTTCTATAGGAATGTCAGGTATCTGTGTCAATATTTGATGGAGTTTTTCTGACTGTCTCCATTGGTGTAACACATTGCGTCCATACTGATTTGATAATTTTTGACTGAACTTCTTAAATGAGGAGTTATCAGTATTTACATGCAAACCATTGTCCGTCTGTAAATAATTTAAACAATGATAACTCCTCATCCTAGAAATTCAGACAGAAAATTTTGTTAGAAACAAAGAAAAGAGTGCTGAAGTGCTATGTAATATTAATTCTCCTATATGGCAATAAATGCTTGACAATCTCCTAACAGATAGCAGAGAGCTTTGAGGCAACAGAGATGTTCTGCAGAAGGATACTGAGAATACCATGGATGGAGCATATGAGCAATAATGAAGTCTTAAGGAAAATGGAAACAAAATGAACACTCATACTCAGAATCAGAAAGAGAGGTGAAATTTCTTGGACACACAATGAACAAGGAGGGCTTGGAGAATTTGACACTCACAGGACAGTGAAAGGCAACAGGCCACCTACCTGATGTGTTTGTGTGAATAGATGGTTGAATGGGTAGAGGTTGCCGTTGTTTGCTCGATGCATACCCGCAGCATATGTGTTTAATAGTAATGATAATAATAGCTGTTTCCTTATAAGGCAACATTTGGCATTCATTGACTGAGCAGCCAGTACTACTTTCAGTTGAAATCTGTAAACACTTTCTCTTAAAACAATTTATCAGGAAAATAAGTTTTCTCAACTCCAGTAGCTGTTATGGTTCTTTTCAGTGTTGATGGTGGTTTCCTTCCTGACCTTTTACTTGAAGTAGTATGTAATGTCAACATCTTTATTAAGTCATTATTTTCTCTTTATCTGTGCTATTCATTTTAGTTGTTTCTGCTGCTGGTACTCCTCAAGTGATGTGGTTTTTGTTAATTGGTACAGTTCTTTGTTTGTGATTCTGTAGCAACAGACCATAATGTTCAAAGAAGGATGGTCTTTGCCAAAACACTCATGCCTCACAAGCTCAAAGCCATTAGTGGGTCATTAGTAAGAAGCAAAGTTACTGGAATAGCAAAGTTCTAGTTCTAAAATAGCTTATTATTCATTGCTATCATATAAACTCAAGGCAATGAATATCTAGTTTTCGCCTGATAAAATACTGAAATATGCATAAACATGCACATGCTTATGTAGAGAGGCAGGGATACATGTTTGTTGAAAAATAAGATATATATTTTTTTTAATGTCAGTAGACTTAAAACATAAGTAGCAGTAGATTGTTAGGGGTGGGTATGTATTAGCCTGACTACTCAGAGGAAAGTAATAAGTTACTGGGCATTTTTTCTTTTGACCCCAAGGTCAATGTTTGGGCGGAATTATTTAGTAGATTTTGACAGGAACTAAAACAAGGTCAAGTTTTCTTTCCTGATTTGTGCAGCACAGGAAAACACCTGGTATTTTCAAAGTATTCAGATAAACAGTACAAGTTCAATACTATATATTTGGTTTGTTGCTTGTATCCTGCTGTTCTATCACTACTTCCATAGTAAATTTTCAGATGAGCCCCATTCTTTAGTTACACCAGTTCAGAAACTTTACAACTAGGACCCACCATGCTGCATACTCAGACACATCTTCTTTCCCTTTCTCTTTCATTGGTAAGGAAGAAATTTCACTCGGACAGCTTCTTCCCCATAATTGTTACTTTGTGAAACAAACTCCTGAGCGGATGCTTCTCTGATCTCCTGAAAGGATGCTTCTCTGATCACTACAATTTTTACTCCTTCAAATCTAAAGTCAATATTATATATTTTGTTGGTTGCTCGCCTCTTGCTTTTCTATTGTTACTTTCATAGTGAATGTTCAGACAAGCCCCATTCCTTAGTACGACCAGTTCAGACCTTCACAGATAGGACCTGACATGTAAAATACACAGTGTTAACTCATCTTCATTCCTTTCATATTCCATTAGTAAATGGGAAGTTTCACTTGAACAGCTTCTTCCTACAATGTTAACCTCTTCAAATCCTGGGTCAACCATTTTCTATCCTATATATCATCATAATCTGCACTTCTTACCTGTTTTACACACTTACAGCAACCTCATCCAGTAACCATATTGAATGGGTGAACAATAGTTTAAAAAAAAATGTCTGATTGCTTTGTTAAGTAAAATTAAGTTAATTTCTTTTTAACAGATTCCCAAGAGGATGCTCCTTGATTTCTACAATCTTAACCTTTTCTAGTCTAAGGTCAACCATTACCTATCCTACATATCATCATAATCTGCACTTACTTCCTCCTCTTAAATCTATATAACAACCTCACTCAGTAACCCTCTATTGTGAGTGGTAGAACATTTACTAAAAAATAACCACTGATATCAACACATTTACTGTTTTTTGTGCCCCCCTCAAGATGTGGGTGATCATGTCTCTCCATAACTTCCTATCCTTTATGGCTCTTAGTAAAGTTTGTCTTTTTGATATCCCGCCCATCCTTGTTCTGTCATCCATTTAGACAAGCTTGTTATGCATGTTACTCACTGTTTCCCTCTTCCCACTTACCTTCAATATATCTTGTGAGTATCAAATTCTTCAAGCCCACTTTCCTCATTAGATGTTCCAGAAATTTCAGTTCTCTTCTGATTTTAAGTACAAATATGCTTTTGGTTTTCATTTTCTTTAAACTTTTCAGTGTGCATGTCTTGGTGAGTCTTAGCCATGAAATAACTGGTGAAACTAAGTAATGTAATTTGTTTGAACACTTTCCATGTAAATAGCGAGAAGCTTGCAACATTTTATCTGTGTGAAAGGGGTTATAAGATGGAAAATAATTCAACACACACAAGAACATGAAAATTCTTTAGGAATCTATCAAGACTGGAAAGTGAAGATTGTACAGCTTTTGCCCATATATGGCATCAGATCTCCATATTTAACATGATCTGGCTCTTGTAGAGGATAGCAGGATGAGTCCAGTGCTTACTGAAGCATTACAGGGAACTGACCATTTTTCCAGTATGTTTAGTGAGGGATCCTTTGTTTGAGTTCCAGTTGAGGTCTGGGTTGAGTTTGTCCCGATAGGGGCTCAAGGCACATTTTGTTTAGAAATGTTGGACATATGTCGATTATTATAGGCCCAGTTACAAGTCTGGTAAGTCAGAAGTAAGTGAGTAATATTCAAAATATATATATATATATATATATATATATATATATATATTTAATGAAAAACAGACCACTAAATATTAGCTCTGTTCTTCACATTGAGCTCTCAGGATTTCATCCTCCTTGGATTTACCAATTCGGTTTACCAAGTTCTTTATAACTTAAAATATATATATATATATATATATATATATATATATATATATATTATATAATAAATGTGAATGTCAGTGTGTCACTGTGTCACACTTTTTCAACTTAAAGACACACAACTCTCTAACTTTTTCAATGGGTCAAATCAAATGTAAAATTACTGTTCTCAAATTACAGTGTTTCAAAATAAAATGCTTGTGTTTTCAACTCTACTTCTAGAAGCCGTAGCCCAAACATATCATATCATTTTGGAATCAGGCTGACTCCATGAACAAATTAAAAACATTCTGAGCTGGATCCAGACCCTGAATCCTGAAATTTTGAATTCACAAATTTTCATTACTGCAAATGTTTTCAGTGTTTTTTTTCTGATTTTTTCACAGTGAAAGTCAGCCATGAAATAAAAATAACTGTTTGTACAGAAAGTAAGAACCTACATACATCAAATTGTCTTTAAATTAAGTGGCAACAGGAGAATTATCATTGAACTTCAAAAAGGTAAGCTTAAATATTAATGCAATACTTAAATACAGTGATCAATTTTGAGTTCTGTAGTTTATTGTTGCCTATCACATCTCCTCCTCCTATTGTGATGAAGGCCCAATCAAGAGCCTTCTGCAGGAGTGAGCTTAAATGTCACCTAGTAGTGTTTTAAGCTAGTATATATATATATATATATATATATATATGTGTGCATGTGGGCATGTGTTGTGTGTATGCATGTATATGTGGGCATGTGTTTGTGTGTGTATACATGTATGTGTGGGCACATGTACATGTGTTTGAGTGAATGCAACAAAAAGAAATGAAAGAGTGAAATAGATAAAAATGTCGTAAGTAGAACAGCTGAAAAGCTGCTATTTTTCATGGGCATCCACTTCCATTTCCCTGGAGGTGGGAGGTAGATGGAAAGAGGAGTTGCCACTTTTACAACAAGGGTGGGGTATCAAAAGGATACATTCGGAATCTATATAACTGGCTACCCTTCTACCCAATCACCCACAAATAATGATACAGTCTTTTTGTTTTGTTTTTTTAATATGAGAACCTAAAGATGGGGGTTACATAAAACAATTGCACTGCACCATTATCCTTCAGTGAGTGGAAATACAAACAAGTTTAAGTGCAAATGACCTGTTGATCCAGGGCGTGGGACAAATGACCTGTTCTCTGTACATGGAGGATGCTCATGAGTGTTTTCCAAATTTGTTTTCACAGAGTGTTTAAAAAATGTGTCAACATGAATATTTAGATGCAGATATTGTAAAGACGTTTTTGATATTTTATAAGCACAATAGTTTAATAAAATTGCAAAATGACTTACCATACATAGCATCATCATCTTATATGCAAAGCTGAGACTTCCTGTAGGTTAATTTTATCCACCAATGTTCATCAACATAGGCTATAACAGGGATTCACAACAAGGGGAGAATTTCAGGATTCCAGAGTCAGGGATCTTTTACTTTTTTTTGTTTTTCATTTACAGAATTTTGTTTATTGAATTACAATACACTGGCCTTATATTGAACTTTTTGTTTATTGAAGTATGCATCAGTTTATTCTTTATAGTGATGATTACTCTGTACAAGACCCAAGAGCCACTCGAGGTAGAGGGTTACTGAGTAAGAGGCACAATTTATGGGGTTATGTGGGGAATATAACAGTTAATACTAGATTTACACAAGTTAAGATTGTTTCTTAATAATTATGATTTAAAATAAATTACTGTACATGTATTCAAGTTTAAAAATGCATCAACATTTTTTATTGATATTCATTGTCTAAAGTGCCATAGGTTATCCACCCATAGATGAATAATCTGAAATTAGCAAGTACCATGCCATGCCTCAGTTTTTTGTTTCTTCAAACTCTTGTACTAAACCTGAGGAATCCATGATTTTCTGTTGTGTCTCAGAGGTGGGTGGAGTTCCTTTCTTTGAGAAGACATGCAAAGTGGATTTGTTTTTCACGTTACCTTCTTCTAGCCATTACCTAAAGAGACAAGACCTACAAGTCAGCAGGTCGTTTGAATTCCTCCTTCTAGACTGTTTGCCAACCAAAGCTATAGAACAGTCTGTCCTGCTATTTACCCATAGCTGGAGGGAAGAGATAGAGTTGTATCTTTACCAAGAGCATTAACATGTAAGTGAATGCAATTAACTTGATGGAAATTTGAACTCAGCTCTCTGATTCCTCATACTAAGCTGTTATCCATTACTCCACTGTGCCTCCATTTTATTGCTATTAAATTTGTAAAACACCTTTATAAATATAATCCATATAAATACATATGTACTAATATTTTAGAATGAATATTTTCAATAATATAAGTGTATTATTTGGAATGTACCTTTGGAGTTGGACAATCTTGGAAAGGGGGATGAAGCAACATCCTGAGTTATGGGGAAATGGGTGCATTAGGAAAAAAAGTTGAGAACTACTGAGCAATAATAATAGGCTACAATAAAGTTATGTTCTTAAATAATCTTGTCAGATCTAGACTCATATAGATATTGTTAAGAAAATCTATTTTCATGATTGAAACTAGGAGTTCTGGATGATTTTGATGTGGTTGGATGACCTTACAAAGTAGAGGTCTTTCATATGCTTTTGTTGGTTGGTGCCAAAATTAAGCAAGTTTACTCACTCAGTTGTTGCAGAAATCTGCATAAGAGCCGTTCATTTACTACCATTTGCTGATCTGACATGTAAACTATACCACAAAAAACCCCAGCAACTCCCAACTGAAGTTATTTTGAAGTATTTCTAACTTCTTGTTAGTAAGCCTTTATGTTTTTTTCCTTTTTAGCCAGTGACCAAATCACTAAAATTAAAATAAAGCTTTTTTTGTTTACTGTAAAACTTAGTTGGTCTTCCTGTCATTCCATTTGTTTTATTTATCTTATTTCTTTTGTTACACACATGACAATATGATGAATGGTGTCTAGCTTGTTCAGAAATATCTAAACTATCATCTATATACAACCGTTTTCTCAACTCCATGATTAAAAATGAATTCAAGTGAATGAATCCTCTTGTTTCCCAAAGAAGACCATCCTTCATCAAACCCTACAAACTGACACTACAAAATTACAACTGTTGCTTAGCCTCCTTGATCTGAGGAGGTCTTGTGCAATGGTGCCAATTCAATAATAAAGTTGCATTCTTCTCTTGCAGCCGGTGATCGCTAGTTCTTTTGAGTCCGGAAGTTAAAAGAATTTCAACACAGGGAATTTTAAACTTAACTATTTTATTAACGTCGATGTATAGCTATTCTAAGTATCCAGTTGGGTTGCTCTCCCTCACTGGGAGGCATTTCAGACACAAAAGAGATCATGTCTACATTGCTTACATGTAAGAAGCAGCTCATTGCAAAACCTTTCTATATCTCTGTCATTCCGTTCAGCCAAGCAAAATTGACTTCCTTATTTTGTCTTCCATCTGACCTCTAAGTCCAAGCAGAGATACACATCCCCTAAAAAATAATAGCCTGCTAAACTATTATTTAACACAAAGAGCATTACCAAATAACAAAAAACAAATATTCTTGAACACTTCCAAAAGGATGCCTGTCTGCAGATGTTGACTCTTATGTGCCACAAATACCCATGTATACGATTTTAAAAAAAGAAGCAATTTGTTTATTTACCAGAAAACTAGAGGCATATTCTTAAATAGCCTCATCAGATTGAAACTGTCATAGAGATGGCATGCACAGCATCTAACTCATTCAGAAATGTCTAAACTATCAGCTGTATACAACCATTATTTTCAGATCACCAATCTAAAGTGGATTCGAGTGAATAAAGCCTGTAAGTTTTCAAGAGGACTGTCCTTCATTGGTTCTCATAGTTTGGTACTATAGAATCACAAGCAACTTTACCAAATAACAGAAACCACATCACTTGAAGACTTTCAACAGTAGCAACAATTAAAAAGGATAGCACATATAAATCAAAGAGAAGATAGTAGCATAATCATGATGTTGACTTTTCCACACTACTTTAAACAAAAGGTTGGGAAGGAAGTCCTTCCATCAACACTGGAAAGAGTGATAACTATTAGTGAAACTTTTTTTCTTGAAAAACTGTTTTGAGAGAAAGATTTTATAAATTTCAACCTCAGGTAGTGCTAATTGTTCAGTCAATGAATGCCTAATGTTTCCTGTATGGAAACGGCTAATTTCACCATTTCCATTATAAATTTCAACCTCAGGTAGTGCTAATTGTTCAGTCAATGAATGCCTAATGTTTCCTGTATGGAAACGGCTAATTTCACCATTTCCATTATAAATTTCAAGCAACGGTAACGCTAACTATTTAGTCAATGAATCCCTAATGGTTCCTGTATGGAAACGGTTAATTTCACTTTTATCATTACCATAGTTTTCTCTCAGTCATTTCTACTTAGCCCTACTCCATAACAATATTATTTACTCAAATGACATTATTATTATTACTTCTACTACTACTGTTATTGCTGTTGGTTTTGTAAAAGGAATTAATGTAACAAAATACCAGCTTAACCATCACACCAAACTATGTCTCAATGAATTTCTATGATTAATCAGCTGAAAATTATAGAAGAAAGAGATGTAATGGAAAGGAAATACTGGTTATGGTAAAACACTAACTTTGAAAACATAAATTAAGGCTACAAAAAATATTCCCATCATGCAAAGCAGCCAAGAATGACTGGTGAAGCTGTGGGTGTGTTTGCATTGTAATTTTTATCAATGACCTTCACAATGTCATCAGTTCTCATCTCAATATCTATGTTGATGATACTGCTATTTATTCCTATCTTAAAGGTAAATCTGAAAGGTTCAGTAATGTCAAATTGCCAGCTGATATTGAAAATGACCTCCAATCTGTTGTTAGCTGGGGCAAGAAATAGCTTGTTAATTTTAATATAATTTAATGTTTATAATTTCTTTCATTCCATTTTTTTCTTTCCAGCTTCTTGTTTTCCTGTCAATTATGATCTACAAAAAATTTATATGTAACATCAACTTTTGGACCCTTTGAATCCTGTTTTATTGTCTTTTCTACTCAGCAGTGTTTTCTTAGTTCACTTCCCTTTTAGTAACGCCTTGGATTTTAGTGGCTTTATCACCTTGCTTGGGATGAAATGATTAAAAGAAAGAAAAAAAAAATTATTTTATCTTCAGCTATACTACTACTAGGCTGCTTTTTATATACAGTAATGTTTTTTAGCTAAAGGGCTTTTGCAATGTTTTGTCATGTACTGATTGCTTGCTTTATACATTATACTACAGAAGAAAGAGATAGAGCTGAAAGGAAATACTGGCTAGAATTAGAAACTAACCTGGAAAGCATGACATTGAAACTACCAATAAAAAATGACTATTATACAAAGTGGCCAAAGAAAAATGACTAGTGGGTGTGTTTTATGTTCACCTCTACTATTTACTTGCTTTTTATAGGCAGTAATATTTTGTTCTATAGCTAAAGTATTTTTAAGCTTGATTTGAGACAAACATGACAATAATTCCTGTCATCCTAGGAAAGCAGTTTCTAACTTGAGTGTCTGTGCTTTAGTTTATGTTCAGCTGTAATGGTAACTTGTTTTCTAATAAATCTTGCTTTTTTATATACATTGATGTTACCTGCTATAGATAAAGTGTTTTTGTAATGTACAATAACTTTCTTTTTATATATATATAGTAATGTTTCTTCTATAGCTAAAGTGTTTTTGTAGTGTACTGATAGCTTGTTTTTAAATATAGTAATGTTTGGGTGTCAATCTGAGGCCAGTGCAAAGGATTCAGAAAGAGTTGGATGAGTCTAATGTTAATTACAAAAGCACAGCAGCTTGAAAAACTCTCTGGTCATTCCAATAAGAAAAGAACTGAATTTGTTGTTGAGGGCCACAGACACAACACAGAGGCCTACATCAATTGCTTCAAGGTGGTAGTGCTGCCTTGGGTGGCTGCTGGAAAGCCCTATATCTGGCAACAAAACTCTGCATCATGGCACACAAGCAGGAGAATCCAGTCATGGCTGTCAGACAATTTCTGTGATCATATCACCCCTTAGACATAACTCCTCAGACTGCAATATCCTTGATTACTATGTGTGGGGTACAGTTGAGGGAGAGACTAACAAAACTCCTTGTAATACCAAATATAAACTGAAGGCAAGGATTATGGCAGCATTAAACAAGGAGATTGTCCTTAAGAGTTGCAGAAGATTCTGAAGTTGCCTGGAGGCCATGGTTGAAGACAATGGCAATTACATTGAATAAATTTACTCTTTAGTATTTCAAGATATTTTTGTGTAATTTTAGTAAATATATCTGTTAAAATGAGATGTCAGTGTTATTTTCCTTTTTGCATAATTAAGACAATTTACTTTACAGTAATGTTTTCTGTTATATATAGCTAAAGTGCTTTTGTAATGTACTGGTAGTTTGCTTTAAACATTACATGCTTAAATACACTAAATCTTTTTGAAATGGGAAAGGGTTTAAATGCCTGTGCATCTTTTATTATACTTCCAAATATGGTAACTATTACCATTATATTTTTACAGTATAAGTAAACTAGTTTATCATAATATTTGTTTTTCTGACTGGTGGTAAATACAGTCTGTGCAAGGCAGTCACTTTTAAGCATGAATTGATTTGAGACAAATATGACAATAATTACTATCCTCTTAGGAAAAAGGTTTCTAACAGCTATCTATAGTTTGCATAGTGAAAAGATTTAAAAAAATTAATGTTTAAAATATCTATATACTTTACATATGATTAATAATATTTGGGCGGCAACCTTTCTTTTAAATATCTTTCATTAAATATATTGGACAAGGAAATATTTATGAATTTTTTATTTAGTTTTTCCAGTATTCTTACATTTTTCCATTTGGTGGGAGTGAGGGAGTTCAAAAACTGTCTATATCATGGATCTATAGTAAGTACAAATCTAAAATGATTTACATCTTACTATAAGTCTCAAACATAACACCAACAACTTAGCCATATAATTACCTGTTAAAAGCTTAGCTTAGTTTGGTTCAAGGCCACAAATAGGAGGTACTCAGTGAGGATTAAACTGACTACTCAGTATTGATGATCAGAAAGACTAACTTGTTTATAATGTATAAGAAATAAATACAACCCCCTAATACTTTTACCATCAAGAGCAAAGGTATTTTTAGCCAATGAGTTGTTTAGATGTAATATTTTGATTAATATTGTTTCTGAGCACGACTGGAAGACCTAAGTAAATCTATTTTCATAGCACTGTCTAAGATGCCAGGTTGAAATGAATGTGATATCCATTGGACAATCAACCTAATGAGCCATATAGCAAAACTTATCTGCAGAATCAGACTGGAAATAGGACAAAAACAGTGTATGTTCATTAAAGACACTGGAACAAAGAATGTGATAATTATACTCAGAATGATATCAAAAATGCAAAACAAATGCAGAAGGTGTGCCTGTGTTTTATAGATTATGCGAAAGCATTTGATAAAGTATGTCACAAAGAACTGTTGAAACTGCTAGATAACCTTGCCATATTTGTGAACGATATTGGAGTAATCCAGAACCTAAACTGCCTGCATATGAACAGAAAATGAGTTCAGTAAATCTACAAAAATAGGAAGGGGTGTAAGACAAAGATGTGTCTTCACATCAAACTTATTCAATCTATACAGTGAGAGTTCTAACAGAATCGCTTATACTTAACATCAAATATTTATTATTTATTTTTTGTATATACTTTAAAGCACTCATTATGGCTTGTTAAATTTTAAACACATTATCTGTTGTTGATGTTTAAACATTAATTCTGTAATATTGACATTTAAGTATTCATGGTGTTATTATTAACTATTGAACTTGCATTTATCATATATTATTGACTTTTAAATATGCACCTATTATCTGTTGTTGACATTTAAACATCTATTCTGTAATATTGATTTTTAAACATTAATTATATGTTATAAACATTTAAGAATTCATTGTGCATCATATGCACCTATTATATCTTGTTGACTTTTAAACATTTATTATATTTTGACATTTAAGCATTGAATATGAATATTGAATTTTAAGCATACATCTCTTATGTCTTATTGACTTTTAAACATATATTTATTATGTAATATTAAAATCTAAGCATTCATTATGTATTATTGTCTTTTAAGCATCATTATGTGTTATTAAGCTTTAAATATACATCAATTATATATTATTGACTTTATTATTATTATTTGGCTGTGTAAGGATATAACAATATATGTTTAAAATTCAATATGTTGCATGTCTAAAACTTTTAAACATATATTACTATATCCTTACACAGCCAAAATCCCTAACCACACACATTTTACATTTAGTGAACCATCTCTCTTTCCATATCTCTATAATATAGTATGTTCACTCACCCTCTCTCTTTCAGTCTGTCATAGTAGTTGCTGACTACAAGAACAATTAGATTAGACAGACTGATGACATAGCAACAGGTCCAAGTGAGATCTAAAAATAGCTTCTCACACACATGCAGAATCAAGTATGAAACATCAAGTGGGAGAAATAATGAAAGGAATCAGTTGGAACATGAGTCTTAAGTGAGTAACATCTCTTTTACTTGTTACCATCAAGCAAAGGGAACCGCACAATGAAGACAAGTTCCAATTCAACTCAATGCACTATACTGCATATATCAAATGCATGGGTGAATTACTAAGTGTGATAATCACCTAACAGGCATGTGTGCCCCACTCAATTGGGCACAGGCAATGACTTATACAGCACCAAATCTTCCTACTTGAATAATGAATTTTATATTCCTGAATAAGTGAAGAAGAGAGTAAATGAATGACTCTTTGGGTCAAAACAGTGAAGAAAGAGTAATATATCAAAAGATATTACTACATGAGCAAAATGAACTGAACTGAAAGTAAAAAGAACAAAAGAGAAATATGAAGCAAGAGAAAGAGAGAGAAACGGGAAAAGAGAAAACCTTATTTTATTTCAGGCGGATGACTAAAGATAAGTGTGCTTTGACTATTCATATCAAATATATAACACATACATCTTTCCACACAGGAATGTATAGCACATACTACCTTGCATTAAAGTTTTCATGCATTGTCTTGTTATAATTAAACCTGATTAAATGATATATTGGTGTTTGTTGTTTGTTACTGTTGGTTGTTTCTATTCATTTCTGTATTTGACCCTGTAAGAGAATCCATCAACTACAAAGTGGTAAACCTTGATCATATCTTTTGATAACAAGTTGTTTTTTTTTATCTTTTTGTTTAAATTTTGTGTTGCTGCAATTTCTCCATAACAGTATCCATTATCTGTTATCAACATTTAAGCATTCATTATGCAATATATACACCTATTATATATGGTTAACCTTTATATATTTTGAAATTTCTACATTCATTATATATTATGGACATAAACATACATAAAATATATGTTGGTGACGTTATATATTGTATTATTTTTTAAACCATTCGGTAAGTATTATTGACTTTTAAACATAACACCTTTTATATATCATTTACTTTTAAATATTCATTATGTATTTAGACATGTAAGTATTCAGTATTTATTAGTGGCTTTTAGTCATACATACATTATGTCTTATGGATTTTAAATATACTTTTAAACATTCATTATAACTTATTAAATCTTAAACATACATCCATTATCTGTTGCAGATGTTTAAACATTCTAATACTGACCTTTAAATAGACATCCTTTATGTATTATTGGCATTTAAACATTCCTTATGTATTATTGACTTTTAAACATATAACAATTATATGTTGCTGATGCATAAGCATTCATTATGTATTATTGACTTTTAAAAATGGACCTATTATATATTGTTGATTTTTAAGCATTCATTTTGTATTTTGACAAGTAAATATTCAGAACACGTTATTGACTTTTAGGCATACATAGATTATGTTTTATTGACTTTTAAATATACTTTTAAGCATTCATTATGAATTATTACATTTTAAACATACATCCATTATGTTTAGATATCCATTCTGTAATACTCACTTTTAAACATACATCAATTATATGTTATTCACATTTAAGAATGCATTATATATTTATCTATTTATTAACTTTTAAATTCTCTCATTATATATCATTGACTTTTAAGCATTCAATATGTATTTTGACATTTAAGCATTCAGTATTTATTACTGACTTTTAAGCATTCATTATACCTTATACATTATTGATTTGAAAAATTATGTATTTTTGCATTTTATCATTCATTATGTACTTTGTCATCTATCAATAGCATACATCTATTATCTATTGTTGACATATAAAAATTCATTCAGCACACTCAAGAAAACTTAATAAAGAATATGTACTATTTGGCAGGGTTCAAACCTATGTCCTCTTTGTAGGAGAAACCTCAGTTTGATCTGGCATGCTTTAGACCACTCAGCTACAGAGATCATTGCAGACAAACAAGGTTCTATTTTCCCTTTTAAGGAATGTCCCATACCTTGTTCAGATGTTCTCAAAATTCCATATTTGCTCGATTTTGTATTTGAAATGTGGACAAAACAATTCCTAAAGATTTATTTTTAATCCAATATTTTTATTACTTCAAACTTTATTTTTAGTGGCTACACATGTTTGATTAAATTTTTTTGAGTACACAGGTCAGTAGGCATAATACAGAGTGCAGATCTTAAGCTAGTAATCAAATATATCTGATTTGCCATCATAATTTCTAGTGCTTTGAAACAATAATCAAGTAAAATTTATGCAGTGTTTATTTTTGGAGTTGACAACATGTAATAGAATTAAATATATAACTTGCATGTTACATTCACATGTAAAGTGTTAAAGAATCTTCTACAGGTTGAAACACCAGTTCTCATATGATCACTAATGTTGAGCAACATTGAGCCTGGTCAGTACACTTGGAAATAACAAGTACTGTACGCTTGGATGTGCAGCTGGTGTAATGGATACTAGCTCAGAATTGGAAATTGGAGAATTGAGTTCTAATTCCAGTTGGGTTTGTTATATTCACTTACATGCAAATACCCTCAGGAAAGGTATCCACCTCATTTCCCTTCAGCTATTAGTTAATTAGTAGTACTTGTATTAGAAAATTATTATTATCTCCCAAAAGATTCTTACACTCTAAAAGTATTTTTCTGTCTTTAGATAACCTGCAAAAAGTTGATAAGCTGTAAAAAGCAAATAAATCCATAATAAATAATTCTTTAATTTGGTAATATTCAGATTTAATCATAAATTTTCTTTAACTGTATTCAAACAAGTGAAATTACAATAGTTACTTACATGGACACTTCAGCTTTGAGTGATGGTTAGGAAGATGTTGTGCAGGGAGTAATTTTCTCCAACACAGCAAGATGTTGCAAAACCAAAACATTTACCTAAGAACTCAAGTCATAAATAGCTTTCTGAAATCTAGACTCTCATATGGATGTCATGCATAGCATCCAATTTGTTTGAGCATGTCTATACTAGCAGATTAATGATTAAAAATAGCTTCAAATAAATAAAATCTGTATGTTTTCAAGAGAACTGTACTTTGTTGGATTTTGTAGACTGGCAGTACAGTACCACAAGCAAAGAACTTTACCAAATAACAGAAACCACATCAGTTGAAAAGCAGCAACAACAAAAACAGATAGCACATTTAACTTGAAGAAAAAATAATGAAATAATCAAGATGTTGACATTACAAAATAGTTATGGCTTTCCATAATGCCTTAAACAAAAGGTTAGGAAGGAAACCTCCATCAGTATTAGAAAAATTTGAATGGGATTCTTATTTTTTTGAAAAACTTTTAGCAGAAGGATTTGACAATGTTTAATCTTCCTGTCTCAAAAAAAAAACTGACTCAAAAGTATGGTTTTTTCCTTGACATTGTTTTCATATGAAAGTGAATTTATACATTTTCTTAATTCTTGAGAATTTACAAGAAAAATATTATGACAACTATTTACAGCTAAAATAAAATTTTATTTACCATTTTATAAAGTTTGAATCAATTGGCAATTTGCTGATGTTTTACCAACTATTTTAAAGAACATAATTCACCAGCTTCACTAATTGCTTTAGTCGAAGTGCTTAGTGTCCACTATTCATTTAAGATTACTTTATCAGTCAGCACTTTTCTGATAATAAGTAATCTATTGGCAAATTTTCTAAGGATTTTCTAAAAATTAGCAAGAAGTTAAAAAGATTTTCAAAAAAAAAAGTGGCAAGTGAGCAACCTATAATTGCTAGAGGCTTATAGCCATATCATATTAAAAAAACAATTCTCATAAAGTCACTGAAGTTAAATAACTTTGAACCAAGTCAGTACCTAGATGGGTGACCGCTTGGGAATACCAGGTGCTGTAAACTTGGATGTGTGGGTGGTGTAATGGATAATGGCTCGGAATTGTTAATTGGAGAGCCGAGTTCCAATTTGAAGAAATCACTGAAGTTAAGCAACGTCAAGCCTGATCAGTACTTATATGGGTGACCACTTGGGAATACCAGGTGCTGTAAACTTGTATGTGTGGGTGGTTTGGAAGTTAAAAGTTCAATTTGAAGAAATCACTGAAGTTAAGCAACGTCAAGCCTGATCAGTACTTATATGGGTGACCACTTGGGAATACCAGGTGCTGTAAACTTGGATGTGTGGGTGGTGTAATGGATAATGGCTCGAAATTGTTAATTGGAGAGCGAGTTAATTGAAATCACTGAGTTAAGCAACGTCAAGCCTGATCAGTACTTATATGGGTGACCACTTGGGAATACCAGGTGCTGTAAACTTGGATGTGTGGGTGGTGTAATGGATAATGGCTCGGAATTGTTAATTGGAGAGCCGAGTTCCAATTTGAAGAAATCACTGAAGTTAAGCAACGTCAAGCCTGGTCAGTACTTGGTGACCGCTTGGGAATACCAGGTGCTGTAAACTTGGATGTGTGGATGGTGTAATGGATAATGGCTTGGAATTGGGTTCATTATATTCACTTTTGTGCAAATACACTTGGGAAAGGTATGAATCCATCTCTTCTCCTTTCAGCTTTCAGTTAATTAGTAAGACTCATATCACTAAACCATTATTATCTCCACACCCCACCATCAAAATAAATTCTTACAATCTAAAAATATTTTCTGGCTTTAAATAACATGCAAAAGGTTGATAAGCCATAGAAAATGAATGAATTGGATTTCTATCAATTAGGCATTCTTGATCATAGACAACGATTATAAACAAAATTGGAAAATTAAAACAAAATGTAATCTGAGATATAAAATAATTTGTGAGAAAAATGCATGATGTCCCAAAAAATTTATTTAAATTTTCTTGTTCTATACGTTATAAATATTTTAATAAAATTATGAATGAAAAGCTTGTTTTCATAGTTATTTATAAAATGGTAAATAATAGATATTTCATTGTAGCTGCTTCACATATTTTGAAAATTTTTATAAATTTTTAAATAAAAAGCTTTCTTTTCAAATTTATTTATTTCTAGAATGATGAATAATAAATCTTTACAAAATGGTAAATAATAAATGTCGTATTGTACTTGGTTCAGATATTTTTATAATCTTGTAAACAAATATTGCTGAGGGAAATAGCCAAAAAAACTGTCCTTTTGAATCGGTTTCTTTTTTGGGGGCACAAAGGTTCAACTTTGCCAAAGATTTTATAAATTTCAACCAATAGTAAATTATATATTTGATCAATGAATGCCAAATGTTTCCTTATAAGGAATACGCTCATCATTATCATTACTCTTACTATTATTGAGTAGTGAGTTCAGTCTTCACTGGATGCTTCATAGTTATGGCCTTGTGCCAAACTAATTTAATATTAATAAATAACTAATGTAACCACTTACAGTCAATAAATATTTATAGGAAGGGAGTATGGAGTGAGAGAGTAACATATTCTCACAGAATTTTAATTCTTTAATCAATGCCATATTGAGAGGGTGGAGTTCACAATGTCTGGCTGCTTCTTACCACTTTTCTTTCGACTAGGAGTGACAGATTCATGAGAAGGGAAATGGTGAGTGGGAGGCATCAAGGAAAGGAGGCACCAATTCTCTGGTGAATTTGGTTATTTCTTCCGCAAATCTTGTTTCTCTTTTATTTATTAATCCTCCTGCCTGCCCAAAGACCTCTTGCTAAATCCTGTAAGCAATCTGAAGTATGTGTAAATGGTCATTCTTGGAAACTGAAGCTTCTGATTTTGAAAGTAATTTCAAACTATTTGAATGGATGCTTTGTTGACACGACATCATTGAATGCAAAATTACTTGTGTTGCTGAATAATTAAAAAAAAATGTTTTTAATATTTTGGAGTCAAAAAATAAATCAAATTCTGAATCATTTTAAATGAACCAAAATAAGAAATTGGATGTTTATCCAATAATCTAATTTGTTCTTATTTCTATGAAGAGATTTCTCGATTTAAAAAAAATTATATTGTATTATTGAGCTCGTTTGTCATTTCTAAGGATAAATGGCTTGTGAACCATGCAGAAGTTACTTGTTTCAAACAAAACATCTTTCTTTGTTGACTGTTTAATGTTTGCTTTTGACTTATGTGGAGATTGTATAGAAGTTTTGTCGAGTGTTGATACAGTATAAATTGTATAGATATTATGTAGATTGTGTGTAGTTTATATGGATATTATATAGATGATGTGTAGATTATGTAGATAATATGTAAATTTTGTAGACTGTGTTTTAATTGTGTAGATATTATGTAATTTGTGTATATATTGTTTAGATTGTGTAGCTATGTAGATTGTGTTTAGATTGTGTAGATATGCAAATTGTGTAGATAGTGTGTAGATTGTGTTTAGATTATGTAGATATTATGTAGGTTGTGCAGTGTTTAGATTAAGTGGATAGTGTAGATCATTTGTAGATTATATAGACATTATATAGATTATGTATATTGTGTTTAGATTGTGTATATAGTGTTTAGATTATGTAGATATTATATAAATTTTGTAGATAGTATTTAGATTGTGTAGATATTATGTAAATTTAAAAACAAACTTGCTCAGATGTTTTATCAGCCAAGGATTAATTAGTTACAACATAATTAAGAGATTAATAAGGGAATTAATTAGGTAATTGCTTTTTGAGTTGTTCAACTCTCTCTTTTTACAGCATAACAATTTTTGGTTTGACCTCTAGGTTGTTTTCTTAAAATGTTTTTACCTGATTCACATTGCAAGTATGCTAAATTTAAAACTTTTGATAGCATTAATAGGACTAGATATGCTCACCTATTGTCTGGTTCACACACTGCTCCAGTCTTTTGAACAGGAGTAGAGGTTTATCCCTTGTTTCCTGTTTGGAATTGGGTTTCTGGTTCCTTCTAAAGTCTTCTCATTCTCTTTCACTCCCAGTAGCCCCCTTGCATCATAGTGGTAGTGGTGTCTTGCTTGGGGTGAATTAATTTAAGAAAAAATTAATCTTCTTGAGAACATTAGAAACAAATATAAAAAAAATTGTTTATGTATATGAGGGGGGTACAGAAATGTTATGTGGATCAAACTGAGATGTTTTCAGTATGCCAAAATATGATGGCTGCCACCTCAATGTCCCTCACTCTATCACACACACACATACATTTTGGCTGGAACAAATGAAAATTGCCAACAAGGCCTCATTAATTCATGGTTGAATTGGTGAGATGTAACCATAAGTTTGATGCTAACAGTTTCTTTTCTTGCATTTCTCACTTGTGAAACACACTGGCTCCATGCTTTCCAGTTAACTTGCAATTTCAAAAATTTAAATGCAATCTCAATCATTATCATTTTCCTGATTACTCTTCTTTGTTCTCACTCCTTAATGTTTCTGTTTTCTAATTCTTCCACACCCAGCAGCTCCTTGTGTCTTAGTGGCTTTACTGTTTTGCATGGGGTGAATTTGATTAAAAAATATATATATATACAAGTTTCATTGAAGATGATTGACAAAGCACTGGGATTAAGCTTTTTATTATATTTTTCCTGCATTCATACAAGAAATTTCTTTTTTGAACATAGAATGTAAGATCTGTTCAAATGATTTGTGGATCTGAGAACTTTTGGTTAATCTATCAGTCATTATTAAGAATAGGTTTTGCTTGCCTGAATATATAGATTTTCTTTTTTGATAATGGCTAATAGATAAGGCAAAAATGCTTGGATCTTGGTTTGATTTGATTTAATTTGTTTTGTTTAACAGCTTGTCGACTCCTTCCTGTGTCATTTAATGCTGAAATTTAATTTTCTTGGGAACTTTGAAATAATAAAAATCTCTATCTATAAAAGGCAGGATGTGTGTGTGTGTGTGTAACAAATGCACGGCTGCAATTTTCGATGGATTTGCACCAAAATTTACATGCACATGCTCCAAGTTAGCAGGAAGGCCAAGACCAACTTTGCATTTCCCAACTCGCATCGATAGTGGAAATAATCGATTTTTTTTTCATACTTCTATGGCAGTTTTCATGTAGTTTGCGGCCATTTTGTACTGGCCAGAGTGAGGGCTTATAGCTGGCTGCCAGGAACAGGCAGGAAGATTCTATTGGCCAGCGTGAGAGCCAACAGCTGACTGACATGAATGTAAACTAGCATGCTAGCATGCAAAAAAAATCGATAGCTGCATTTGTCACAAGTGGGAAAAATTTAAATCTGCATGGCACTTTACTCCAATTGGCTCATTCGCTTGCTTAAACTCAATGTTGATTCTGATTCCGCAGAACTAGGATGGGTGTAAAAGTATTTGTTGTTAACATTCTTTTTTCATTCGGTTTTTCCAGTTACGAGTCCTTTTTTAAAGCTGATCATTTTGTGTTCATTTTGTTTAGTTCTTTTTTCGTAACAGATTTAATGTTTAGTATAGAGCTTAGAAAAAATTTGCAGTGTGAGATAAGCAAGAAGTGAGGTATGTAGCAACATCAGCATGGCAAAAGGCACTCCTTTTAAAGGCAAGGAAGGCCAAAAATATTTTAAGTCAAGTGATAGCGATTGCTGTATGAGTTGTACGATTTTTGAATCAGGCACAGGCAACGCCGAGCCATGCTGCTAGCATGATATATGTTATTCTTCTTTCACAGTTGAATACATGGTAGATGATACTCAGCTTTTGTGCATATACATGTTTGTGTGGACATAATTACTAGAGACGGTGATATGGATGTTTTATGGTGTAGTTTTGTTGAAGTTATTGGAATTCAGTTTGATTTCTTTAAGAAATTGTCAGATATTATATGGATTAAAGTCATGAAAGAATTTGTTCATGTTGGTTGTTTAGTTGATTGATTTTGTTTAGTGGCATATCAACCTCTATATGGGTTATTTTATGCTGAAATCTAAATATTTGAAACACAAATTTATGGCATGACTACAGATAAAATGTATTGTTGGTAATTCTACTATGAATAGGTATTGTTGGTAATTTTACTATAAATATATATTGTTGGCAATTTTTTTTATATAAAAATATATTGCTGGTATTTTTACTATAAAAATCTATTTTATACTTTCATAGCTGGGACCCTAACAGGTATTATCACCCCAGGTCAGGGTAGACCTGGGAACAACAACAATTAAGAGATGGTTCCACATTCCTCAAAACCTTCAATATACCAATCAGAGGTGCCGCCAGATGTAGTTTATCATCATACCCAGGACTATTGGATCTTGGATTACTTAATGTCAAACATAATTAATTAATAGACAGGTAGACATAGATCAGGTTTATACGAGAATTGAGTAAACAAAAATGGGTTTGATTTATGGTCGTATTTCAAAGGTCGTATTTCATAGATCTGGTTTATCTTAGAATAAAAAAATGATAGACATAGATTTGAGTTTTGTTAGAGTTAAAAATGTAGTCAAATATACCTCCAGGTAATTGTTCTGATGAACTTTCCTATTTGGTATTTAAACTTTATGAATTTAAGCACTGTACTAGATTGGTGGCAAGGTATTATTATTGTATAGTTGAAATGACAAGAAGTAACTGTAAGTCCTATGCTAACAGCTTTTCTTGCACTTATTGCGCTTCTTGTTTGTCAATATCAATCATTTTCTACTGTCTTCCTGATTACTCTTCTGTTGTTCTCACTCTTTAGTAATGTTTCTGTTTTCTAATTCTTTCACACTCAGTAGCCACTTGTATTTTAGTGGTCTGACTGCCTTGCTTGGGATAAATCTGATTAAAAAATGGGTTATATTATTGTTATATTCCATGCTAATAGGAATATATACTTGAAAAATACAGTGGATAAAATAAGTAAAGGTTTATTGTAAAAACCAGTACAATAAGAATAAAGGTAACAGTTATGCACAAGGTCGTCGCAAGTCAATCCAGTAGTGAAGTGCTACTATAGGAAAAGTTGGTAGTTCTCGCATAACTCTGAGTTGTACTCAATAGATCCCAGCTAGAATATTCTGCCCCCTCCCTCCATGTGGGTTGCACAAGGCCGGGTTTAACATGGGTTCTCTGAGCCTGTAGGCTTGGCCAAAAAATGCCCGTAGAACAATAAACAGGATCCGGTTGGTCAACCTCCCCAAACAAGACTCTGCCCTTCCGCTGAGCCTTGTCCAGGTTCCTTTCTGCGCAGAGGCAGAGAGTTCGACCGTCTAGCTGAAAAGATTTCAGCTGGACTCTGTAGTCCATTGACTTACAGATACTTATAGTTCGTTACTACCTATAGTGTAGTCACTCATGGGGGTGACAGGTTATTCCATTACATCAACTATATAAAAGAGAGTATGCAGATAGAAAAAGTTTAGAAAATTATAATGGAAAAAGAAAGCAAATGAAATAGTTAATCTGAATGTATAAAAAATGCTTGATTGAAATCCATGAGAGTCAAAACCTGTAAGATTACTAAACTGTTATGTAATATCTGTTCTCCAGTATAGCAGTGAGTGCGGGACAATCTCTCCAAAGATAAAGAAGAGACTTGAAGCAACAGAAATATGGTTCTACAGAAGGATGCTGAGAATACCATGGACTGAACATGTGAGCAACAACAAAGTTTAAGAGAAAATAGAAACAAAAAGGAAACTTATACTTAACATCAGGAAGAGACAGTTGAGGTTTCTAGGGCACATAATGAGGAAAGAAGGCTAGGGAAATCTGATACTCACAGGACAGATTGAAGGTAAGAGAGACAGAGGAAAACAACATATAACATACTTAGTGAGCTTTAGTAATTTAACACTGTAACACTTATGACTTAGCAGTCATATGACGGGTATGTCGGAACCAAATGGCATTGTAAGTTGACGACTACCTGTACTTGGAAATAATACTTTGGAAAATAAAGAAATATATTTATAGCCCAAGCTTGTCAGTTAAAGGCATTTGTTTTTGTTTTGAGAATCTTTGTCTGAAGAAAAGGCCTATGTGACAATCCCAATGTCTGAAGACTTTAGAAACAGAAAGATTGACATGTGTAGTCACTGGGAGAGAATTACTCCAATCAGTCAGTAATGTCCATTTTGTCCCCTAACCATTATAGATATGGAAATAATTTTTAATGGAGTTAGAACAGAGTTGAGTTACAAAGAAATAAACTAACTTGATAGAAAGAACAGAGATGAAAGAAGTCACTACTATTTTTAAACTGGGTCTTTATAGTAGAAGACATAAAAGGAAACATATTGGATGTACTTAGGCAACAATTTTTAATTTATACAAGTTTGGTTAAAGATCAATGAAAGTTCCTTGTTAATTATATTTTTTATTTATTTTTCAATGTTTCTAATTTTTTCAATTTCCAGTTTATATTTGAAAATATATTTTCTTATCAGCTAGTGTTAGCCATTTTCAAAGATTTTCAGTGTTTAATGTTTCCCTCTTCAAGACTAGAGTTAACTGTTATCTTACCTACATAACCTCATGAACTGCACTTCTTGACTTCTCTTATGCTCATACAACACCACACAATAGCCATCTACCTTGAGTGGCTCTTAGGCCTTGTATTAGGCGAACATTAATAATAACTTTAATCAACTATGTCTCATCATTTTACTGTTGATGCAATTGCCACTTCTATTCTAACAGTTTCTTTTCTTGCTCTTCTCAACTTTTCTCACACTAACCCTCTGTGTTCATAGCATTATTGTGTTGCTTGGGGTAAAATGATTAAAGAAATCAGCTTAATCCTCTTTATATAGACACTTTATATGTAGGTCTTGACCTGTTATTTTGACTTTGGTCACCTTTGCACTGTTGTGACATGGCTTCCTTCTGCCTTTTCTATAAGTATTTTCATGGCAATTCTTATAATGAGCTTTTCTCCTTGGTATCTTGATCACATGAATTTAAGCATACCACTAGATTGGCTATTGGGTCTCAACATGCAAACTAGCTAGATGTAACCATCTGTTTTATTATAATTGTTTCTTTTCTCACACTTCTCACCTGTGGAACTCTCTTTTGGTTTCTTACTTCCGTGCCATCTACAATCTTCAAAATTTCAATGCAACGTCAATTGCCATCTGTTTTCCTGAATCTTGTTCTTTTATTGTCTTTCCTTCTTACTAACATCTTCTTATTTTCTTTCACTTTCAATAACCCCTTACCTCTTTGTGGCTTGCATGGGGTGAAATGATTAAAAAAAAGAAAAAAGAATATAAAAAAAGTAATTAAAGATATTCAAAAAATCATTAAAATTGAATTCTTAGCATATAAAAGCATAATTATTATGTTTTTTCTTGCACTTTTTTGCTTCTGGAACTCTCTTCCAATTTTTTTATACTTGTTGCCTATGATCTTAAATGTAATATTAGTCAACATCTTCTGTTTTCCTGTATCTTGATCTTTTATTGTCCTTTCTCCTCATTAATGTCTTCTTATTTTTCTCTATTCCTAGTAACCTCTTGAATCTTAGTGGCATTATCACCTTGTTTGGGATGAAATGATTAAATATATATATATATATATATATATATATATATATATATATATATAGTTGTATATTTAGGCAGCAATCCTTCCTTTATGCATGTTTCATTAAAAATGACAGACAAGGTACTACAGTTAAACTTTTATTTAATTTTTTTCTTGTGTTCTAACATGAGCTTTCTTTTTCTGGACAAAGGGTGTCCAGAAAAGAAAGCTCATGTTAGAACACAAGAAAAAAATTAAATAAAAAGTTTAACTGTAGTACCTTTGTCTGTCATTTCTAATGAAACATGCATATATATATATATATATATATATATATATATTTAAACAAGGACTTTATACCACAGAACATAAATACAGTTTTAAAAGTAAACGAGGTCATTTTCGCCTTGAGGAATCCTTTCAGCCAACACTTTGTCAGAAGGGAAACGTTGGTATAATTAATGATGAAAACAAAGATATGAAAAATTCACACAGCAAAAAAAGGGTGAGGAGGTAAAATTATGGAACATGATTAAAATTTATTTATAGGTAAAATAATTTACGAAGATTATTTTACCAATAAATCTATTTCCATAATTTTACCTCCTCCCTTATTTTTTTGCTGTGTGAATTCCTCAAGGTAAAAATGCCCTTGTGTACATTTAAAACTGTATATATATATATATATATATATATATATATATATATATTTTAAGACATTTTTATGTTTATATATTCTTTTTTTATAGATACAAATATTTAAGTAAATGCTCTGTTTATGATAAACAGTATTAACAACATTTACCAGCCTGAATGTTCAAGAAATTGTCATAGAAAATATTCGTCCTCTGACAGGAATCAAACATGTATCCTATACGGAACCATCATATAGCCTGACTTGCTTTTACAGAGGACACATATTTTCTATGACAATTTCTCGGACATTCAGGCTGGTAAATGTTGTTAATACTGCTAAAATGAGCCTTATGAAAGTGACAACGAGTATTCGTTGGCATCACAAAATAGTTATAATGCCACATCTCAGAAATATAGACAAATTTGTAGTTGAAAGCATAAAATTGTGTGCAGGATATTTAGATTTCGGCATTAAATGACCCATAGAGATGTTGATATACTGCTAAACAAGTGGGTTGGGCTAAAAACTTTTCAGCACTCAATTATATATATTTTATTAAATTTTGGCAATCAAAAAATATATTTACAGTGTATTTTCAAAATGTCTTCTGATCAGGTTGTTATGAGTAAAAGCACATTCTTGATGCTTAATACTGGTTCTCTCTTTTACTAAAGAAGAAGTGGTTTTATCCCGTATTCGCATAGGGCACAGGCACATAACTCACTCCTTCCTCCTAAAAGATGAAGATCCTCCTGAATGCATAGCATACCAGGAGGCTTATACTGTGAAGCACTTCCTGCTTGATTGCGGTAACATGGCACATATTCGAAAATTATTTTACGTGAACAACTTGAAAGAACATTTCGAAAAATCAAACCCCAATTTGATCTTGACCTTTCTTAGGAAAGTTGGACTATATAATAAAATATAATTCCAATTTGGTGCCTGATGATGAAAGGGGGAATTTTGATACTTGCCAGGTGAGAAATTTTCAAAGAACAACGCACCTCCGAAAACTGAATTTTTAAAGAAAAAAAAGCAAGACAACATCGAAAAAGAAGGAAAGGAAATGGAAAGTCTTTTTGAAAGCATTTCAACCTTATTTAAAGAAAAAGAAAAAAACAAAAAACAACTGTTTGACCTGAAATGATCTCTTGCTGATCGATGGGTCGTTAAGTTTTAAACAAACAAACAAACAAACTCTTTTACTTGAGAGTAAGCTGTTTTCTTTTCTATTTTTCATTTGACCCTCAGAGCAGAAAAATATGAGAACATTGTTTTACAACAATCTGAAGACACCATTGTTTTTATCTTATACTTGCATGGTCATAAACATTGACTAAATTTGCAAGTTAAATTTCTCAAATGATTTAGCTGATAGGTTGCCTGTAAGCATATATAAATTTAATTACTGCACAACTTCTAAAAATGTCTCCACCCAAAGATCATTTGCTTTTAATTGTCCTGTATACTACTTGATCTTTCAACAACCTCATCACTGAATCATTAAAATTCAATGATCTATAAATGAAACAAACTAAAAAAAATTTTTTTTTTCATTTCATGATTAAATCTGAAGCAGGCTTATGGCCAAATCACATTGAAACACTGGTTCTTATAGGATCACTGTAGTTAAGCAATGTTGAGCCTAGTCAGCACCTAAATGGATGGTTGTTTGGGAATACCAGGTGCTATAATCTGTGGTGTAATGGATAATGGGTCAGAATGAGAAATCGGAGAACCAAGATTTAATTCCAGTTGGGATCATTATATTCAGTTACGCGCACATACCATTGGGAAAGGTATGAATCCACCTCTTCTCTCCCCAGTTATGGGTTAATTAGTAGAACTTGTATCAGTAAATCATTATTATCTTCTAAAAATTCTTGCAATCTAAAATATTTTCTGGTTTAAATAACCTTCAAAAAATTGATAAGCTGTAAAAATCAAATCAATCAACAATAAAACCAAAGCATTGTATGTTATTTTTCTTTTTTTACTTCTAGTTCACCTAGGGCCACTCAAAGTAGTGGGTTACTGAATGAGATTATAAAGGAGGGGGAAGAGGGAAGTAAGAGAATATTATGAGGATAAGTAGGATAGATATTGGTTGATGTTGAACTTAAAGAGACTAAGATTGTAGTTATCAAGGAAGCATTCTCCTGGAGTTTGTTCCACAAAGTAACAATTTCTGGAGAAGAAGATGTTTGAGTGGAACTTGCTTTTTATCAATGGAACACAAAAGGACTGGGCATGGTTTGCCACTATGAACAATGGAATAGTGAGTCTGAGCTGTAAGATCTGTCAAATTTCTTTGTTTTTTTTTTATTTAAAAGAAATATCTAATAATAATAATGATAAAAAGGAACATTGTTATTATTAAAAATAAAGTTAAACAGTGCAACTTTCAACATCTGTTATATGCAGAATCAGATCATCCTTTAGGCTAGTATAAGCTGCAGCCAAGGACTCAGGGCCTGATTGTCCTTTAGGCTAGTATAGGCTGCAGCTTAGGACCCAGGGCCTGATTGTCCTTTAGGCTAGTATAGGCTGCAGCTAAGGACCCAGGGCCTGATTGTCCTTTAGGCTAGTATAGGCTGCAGTCAAGGACCCAGGGCCTGATTGTCCTTTACGCTAGTATACAATGCAGCTTAGAGCCCCTCAAGCTTTTATAAAGAAATGATTTTAATTTTTTAGATGTTATAACTTCTAAATTGAAATGACATCAATATAACAAACGCATATTTATTTGACTTTGCAGGAAGCAAAGCAAGGAAAAGAATGTTTTAGTTTATGTTATTAAGTTGCATGTAGATAACATGTTTGATTTCAGTTCAGAATATTTAAATCTGAGAAATATTTATAAAGCAGTGATTTTAATTTTCTAGATGTTATAACTTTTAAATAGTTTCATTAACTGAAATGATATCAATATGACAAATTCATATTTATTTTAATTGTTTATTGTTATAATGCTGCTCATAAAAACCTATTTTTTTTATTACAGCTGTGTTGAAGTATGGGCTTATTTGGTTTGTAATAAATAATAAAATATTGGGATATTTCTTAAAGAATAATTTTATTGATAAACAAAAGATAGCTATTCTAGTTTATTTAAGTTTACTTCAAGCTATGTAAATGTAGCTAAATTATATCATAAGAAAAATATATTCAAGACAGGTGCGAGTGAGTTAGAGGGTGGCTCTATCTGAGGTGGAGGCATAATTACATTAGCCTAGGGGTTCCAAAATGTCACAATCTGGCCCTGATTATATGCTTTATTATTTGGAACAGTATAATCATTTGATTGTTTTATTCACAACATTTTAGCTGTTATACTCCAGTTTTCTTCAGGGAAAGGTATGTCTCCATCTCTTCTTTCCCCAGCTATGTGCAAATAGCAGGACAGACTGAGTCCTCTAGCCTTGGTTGATGACTAGTCTAGGAGAAGGAAAACTCTGAATTCAAACCAGCCTTGAGAGAGTTTGGCTCCATCAGGCTATCTTACCCAGGAAAAAACCACTGCTGCTGAGGCTGCAGTACATGTGGTGCCTCTATGACCCTAATGGATTGCAGGTTTCATGATCATGAATTGAGTAGATTGTTGCAAATGGCCAAAATATTGTGTATAACAACCAAGATGACAAGACAGAAAAGATTCTCTGTGGTGATTAAATGAAAACAGTTTTGTTTTGAGGATGATAAAAATTTTCAGATACAAGTCCTACTATTTAACCCATAGCTGAGAGAGAAGATGTGGATTCATATCTTTTCCAAGGCTATTTGCACAAAATCCAACTGTACATCCAAGCTAACAGCACCTGGCATTCCTAAGTAGTCACCCAGTGATGTACTGACCAAACTCTACATAACTTAACTCCTGTGATCAAATGGTATTTCAGTGTGATATTGTGGAAAGCTATATCATTGTTGTCTTTGGTGGAACTCATTGCCAAGTACTGGGGAACTCATCGACATTTATTTCTGTGTGAAATGAATCCTATATTGGATCTGAAAAGATATCCACAGCCACTGCATGCTATGGTAGATGGGTTCAGGGGATGGAGAGTTCTAGCCTTTTCTTTGGGCTCACTTTGTCTCTTCTATTTGTCTTCTGGTGTTTTTGAAGGATGCTGTTTTTTCATGGACTGCTCTTCTCCAATTGGTTCTTTCTGCAGCTTCCATCTCCCAATTGACCAGATTGATTTCTGTTCTCAGCAACTTAAGCTATATATATATATGGTAATATTAGGCATTTCCTTATAAGGAAACATTCAGCATTCATTAATCAAGCAGCCAGTGCTACCTTTGATTAAAATTTATGGAATTTTTCTAATGAAAACTTTTTCAAGAAAATAGATTTCTCAAGTTCACTAAATGTTATTGTTCTTTCCAATTTTGATGGGGGATTCCTTCCCAAACTTTTTCTTGAAATAGTGTGCAATGTCACGATCTTGATTACATCATTATTTTCATTTCATGTTACATCTGGTATTCATTTTAGTTGTTCCTGTTGTTGAAAGTTATTGTAAGCCTGCTGTTTTTTGTCTGTTCTGGCTCTTGTTGTTGTAAGCCCATTATTTTTGGTCTGATCCAGCTCTTGTCTTAAGCTCTCCATTTTTTGTCTGATCTGGCTTTTGTTGTAGTAAGCTCTTCATTTTTAGTTTGGTCCAGATCTTGTAGTAAGTGTTTCAATTTTTAAACTAATCTGGCTCTTGGTGTTGTAAGCCCTTCATTTTTTGGTCTGATTCAGCTCTTGTTGAAGGAAGCTATCCATTTTTGATCTGATCTGTCTCATGTCATGAGCCTTCCATTTTTGGTTTAATCTGGCTCCTGTTGTTTTAAACCCTCCATTTTTGGTCTGATTTGGCCTTTGTGGGCCATCTAATTTTGCTTTGAGCTGGCTCTTGTAAAGATATAGCATAGCAAAAAGTGTCAGGTACTTACTGGAGCAGTACAAGGAACCAATCATTTTTTTCAGCATCTATTCAAGGACTGAATAGTATTATTTCCATCCTAATACCTTGAGCCAAAACAGATATTACATAATATTGAAATGGCCTGATGACTGAGAAATGCGTCCATACACAGTAAACAGAAAAGAGATTTAAATTAACAGATATGAATATAAAGTATTAATGTTATATTCTTAGTGTTGTATTTTGGGAAATAAAAAGTAAGTGGAAGTAACCACTTCAGCTATTTTGTATCTAGCTGGATGTGTTGTTCTGATTTTATGGATGGTAATCTGTGTATAATGTGACATTAGAATTCCGAGGAAAAATGCTAATTGCAATCTACAATCCCTTTTTCCACAGATGAAATGTTGCAAACCTTTCACTACTCTATTGTTTATTTCCATGGCAAATGTTCTGACCAGCTACATTGCTTAGTCCATCAAGTTCTTACCTTTACAGCTAAGACCTACCATACCATGTCCACTGGAAGGAATCATCCCCATTCCCTATGTATTCCATTAGTAGGGAAAAATATCCATCCAGACAGCTTCTTCACCAGAGCTGATACTTTTGTATGTACCTATAATCTTAACCTCTTCAAGTCTAGGGCAAACCATTATCTTTCCTACATTTTCTCATAAACTGCACTTTTTAATTAATCTTCTTACGAGTCTGTCTATATTTCTGAGATGAGGTATTATGTACATTATTTACATTATTTGGACTATTGTCCTCATCTTTGTCGCCATATTTACCACAGTGTTTCGGCTGTTGTACACTCTTCAGGTGGTTGGAATGTCGAACTGAACCCTTTATTTCGCTCACTGGGGTAGACTGTTCTAGTTCCACGTGCCATGTTTGATGGATGTCAGTTATCTCCTGTTAATTTCCCTCCGAAAGTTCTCCACTGCCTTAACCGGGTATTGGACTCACACTCGGCGTACAACAGCCGAAATGTTGTGATAAATATGGCAACAAAGATGAGGACAATAGTCCGAATAATGTAAATAATGTAGTCTTCTTACATTCATACAACAACTTCAGCCAGTAACTCTCTGCCTTGAGTGGCTCTTGGGTCATGTATTGGCTAAAAAAATAGTCAAAAAAATCTTATTTAGAAGAAAACAGACATTTAAAGCAAAAAAGATTATCCAAATATTATATTGCATGTTTTAGTATTATGGATTGAGTGTTTAGTATAGATGTCAGTAATCATACAAGATAGGAGGCTGGGAGGAATTTTGTTGAATAGCATTCCAAATGATTCTTTTGCACAGGCATGGGCAATCTTTTCTGGACAGTAGGCCACATGAGACATGGCTCATTAGGTGGTCTGTACTATTAAAAAATTTAAGGTAATTTTTCATTGAAGGTACCTCAGCTATTTTCACTACAAAAGACCTTACATGTAAGTCTCTACCTTAGAAATGGGGAAAAGTTGATATTTTTTCTTTGGAGATAACATTTTTCTATAATTAAACAATTTAAGTTTGGTATTATATTAACACAGATAACAGTGTGATTGTCACATACCACTTTGTATGATTAATTTTTAATTTATTCACTTGAAAAGACAAAAAAAATTTTTAATAAAAAATGTATTTCTTCTCCAGATAAAAAATTATTATGAACGTTCCTTGTTTCTAAATCAAAAGATATTTACACGTCTGATCTTCCTTAATGAAAATTGTTAATGCTTTAAAATTTTTGAGATCTGTCTACCCAGGTTGTTGCTTTTATTTGAATGTCAGGATTTCAAACATTTAACAACAACAACATATCTTTTAAATGAAACATAAAAAAGGTTATTTTCTGAAGGAAAACTAGAAGCAGAAAATCAGTTTAAATAACATTTATATATTCCTTTCAGGATTATACAATAACAATGAAATGTTTAATTTTACTTGTAGTGAAGTTTGTTTTCTAAACTAATTAAGTGTTCTTAGAGTGTTGTGAAATGTATGGACAGACTTACTTTATGATGTTTAGCCTAATGTTTCTGTCAATGTGTAGACTTAGCATTAGTCAGCAACTGCTGGTTCATCCCTTCCATTGTATGCATGTGTGTGCGTGCATGTGTATGCATGTGCATATCAAACACGCCTCAAGAAGCAGTAAGTTTCTATTTTTTTTTTTTTTAATATCTGTAAGGTGAATCCAAAATGTAATTTCACATTTTGAACTTTTTGAATACAGGGTTTTCATTAGTCAAAAAATAATTTAACACTGATTCACAAAAATCTTTTTCTTGAATTTGTAGGAGTGGTGAAGGGAGTTATCATTATTTTCTAAATGATCTCAAAATAACATGTAGTAGGTCTACAACTATGTCCACAAGTATTTTGGCAGTATTTGTTCTTGTTATGATTGTTTATCAAAAAAACCTTCTGATGAGATTTTAATGGTTGAAGAATATCTATTAATATATAGGATTTAATTTCTATAAAATGATAAAAAGATTACCTTTGACAAAAGTTTAACAATTCAAGAAACATTGCACTTAATCATTGTTTATGTATGTAGTTATGTATGAGAGAGTGTGTGAGTGAACAAGTGAGAATGAAATGAAAGAAAATGAACTATATGTGGCTTGTGGGCTGCAGTTGGTCCTTGACTGCTCTAGAACTTTCCACAAAGAATTGAAACCAACCTTAAAAATAACCATAAAGGAGGATTTTTCCTTTCCAACCTAACCTTCTTCTTTTTCTTCATTTTATCTGCAAACAGTTATCATCACATTATTAACTTAACATGAGATGATGTCTGATTTTTCTTTTATTGTAATGTAATAATTTCAATTTTTCTCTCAGTAAAAACAATTTATTTGTATGCAAGACAAGGACAGGTGCACGATACTGAGCATTTCATCCATACTTTGACTGATAGCTCTTTAACATGTTTGACAGAAGTCAATTATGAAATCTGACTTCAAGCACCAACTTTATAATAGCCAACTTAGGAAATAAGAAATTTTTATGAGTTAATTTATAGCTTTAACTGAAGTCTTAACATTGTTTTCACACTTCAAATAAACTTGTTGTTGGCACTTGCAGATAAAAATATATCAGAAAATTCCAAGCATGAGATAACATGTAGTTGGCATCTTAATAAAAAGTGCCAGATACTTTAACTGGTGATTAGCAGCCAAAGTGTTAATAATATACAATGCTGAAAATCCTGAATGTTTCCTTATAAGGAAATGGCTATGTTAGTTTGATTAAGCATCATACAAGAGAGTTTATTTATTTAAATTATTTACATTTTTACTGATGTACTCATTTTGGCTGTCTGTCTATATTTCTGAGATGAGGTATTATAATTATTTACACTGTTTACATTATTTGAACTGCTGTCCTCATCTTTATTGTCATATTCATGTCGTTACAACCGTTGTACACTCCAACCTTCTTCAGGTGATATACGTTGGAATTTTGAACTGAACCCTTTATCTAGTCCACTGGGGCAGATTATTCTAGTTCCACATGTCATGCCTTTTCTGGATATCTCAGTTTAGTAACTTAACTCCTCTGATGTGGCCAAGTACTGAACTCACAATTCTTTAGATCAAGTTACTGGATAACTCTAACCAATGCTTTTATCCACTAGGCCAAAGAGTTGTGAGTTCAATAACTGGTCACAGCAGTGGTAAACAAAAAACTTGGAGAGTTGAGTTACTAAAGGGAATTAACTGAAACTGAGATATCCAGAAAAAGCATGGAACTAGAACAATCAACCCCTGTGGATTAAATAAAGGGTTCGGTTTGAAATTACAATGTGTATCACCTGAAGAAGGCCAGAGTGTACAACAGACGAAACATTGTGAATATGACATTAAAAATGAGGACAACAGTTCGAACAATGTAAATAGAGTAAATCTTTGTTATCATCACAAAATATCAGGTGCTGGGCCCTTTGGATTTCTTTAAGTGTCTGTCAGTTTGGGCAACCATCAGGGAATTTTGAACTGAACCTGTTATTTTACCTACAGGTGTAGATTGTTCTACAGATTTTGATAATTTTAAATTTAAATTTTGATAATTTTAATTAAATTTTAATTTTGATGATTTTAAATTTTATATTTAAATTTAAGTTTTAAGTTTAAAATTTTTAAAGATTAAATTTTAAAGTAAAAAATATACATAGTTTTAAGACATTTTTTTATGTTTATACATTCTTTTTATATTTCATATCTTTGTCCATTTCATAAATAGTTTTCTTTATGAAAACTGGTATGTATAAGAACATAAAAACACATACAAGATAACCATAGAAATACTTACCATTTTTTATTTATTAGAACAAAAAGGTATACAGCAAATTTGACATACCATTAATCCTCAAAGTAATCCCTATCAGCATCCAGAAACTTTTGTGAATGTGCCTCCAACTACTCAATGCTCTGGCAGTTAAAAATCAGGTGTCTTGGGTGCAAAGAAATCTGTGAGTGTCTGCCACAAGTCTGCAAAGAATTTTCCATGAAGGTGATTGTTCAGAGAATAAAAGAGGTGGTAATCTGTAGGCACAAGGTCTGGTGAGTAAAGCAGGTGGCACAGTGTTGCTGTATGATATCCATGGCCACCTCCACTACATAAGGCTTGGCATTATCATGAAGGAACAATACAGCCTTGTGATTAACCAATGTTGGCTCCTTCTGCTCCAGTGCCTGTTGCACACATTCCAACTGCTGTGAGTACTGGTCTACAATGATGATAGCAGCTCATAGTGCACCATTTGTTGACTAGTCCACAAGATACAGAGCTTGTGTGGTTGTAGAGGTGATCTTGTGGTGTGAGGCACAGAGTCCTGTGTTGACAACCAATGTCTAGCACACTTGGGAATGTCATACAGAACCCTCTTTTCATCACTGGTGAGCACTCAATCAAATATGGCTATGTTGCAGTGGCAAGAAAGCAAGAAGAATCAGGCTGTCACCCTTTGCTTGTTGGCTTCCAACTGTGTATGGGTACCCACTTGCTCAACTTGTATGCCTTCGCTATGCAGTGCATGCGAAGTCTGACTGTTTTATCAAAAACCTCAAAGCATTCAGCAAATTCATCACAAGTTTGGCTTTTATCCTCCTCTATGGTTGCCTTCAGGGCCTCATCATCAAGGACCTATGGCTGGCCAATGTGGGGTTCATCACAAAGAGACTGATCTCCTGACCTGAACTTATGGAACCAATGTCTGGTGGTGTGTTCACTCACAGAATTATCTGCAAAGGCTTGATGTATTTGGCAACTTGATACAGCTGTAGACAAACCCACCTTAAAGTCAAAAAGCAAACAACTCCAAATAAGCTACTTCAACACCAACATGTTTCCTTGCCTCTGCTTGTGCTATGATTGATGTGTGTACACAACACACCTACATTGGTCAAGAGCCATGATCCCGGTCCCAACCAACCTGGTAATGGTAATATTAACCATTTCTCTATAAAGAAAAATTCCTCATTCACTGACTGAGCAGCCAGTACTGCTTTTAGTTGAAATTTATAAAATCTTTATTTGAAAACAATTTTTCAAGAAAATAGATTTCTCAAGTCCAGTAGCTGTTATTGCTCTTTCCATTATTGATGGGGGGGGGGCTTCCTTTCTAAGGTTTTATTTGAGGTATTGATTATGTCCTTATTTTTTCTTTGAGTTACATTTTAGTTGTTGCTAAAATATTGATCTCTCTCAAGTGATGTGGTTTCTGCAATTTAACAATTTCATTCCAAGTAAGGTACTAAGGCTACAAAACCACAAGGGGTTACTGGGTACAGAAGAATTAGGAACTGAAAAATTACTAATTAATGGGAAGAGAAAAGAGTAATCAGGAAGACAGTAGATAGCAATTGACACTGCATTTAAATTTTTGGAGACTAAAGTTAGCAGGAAAGCATAAAGCCAGAAGTGAGTTCCACAAGTGAGAAGTGCAAGAAAAGAAACTGTCAGTATAGAATTTGGTAAACTTCTTTGTGATTGTGTAGCACCATTCCAGAATGTTCAAAGAACTGTAGTCTTTACCAAGATCCACAGGCTTCACTTGCTCAAAGCTATTTTTAATCATTAATCTTAGAAAGTGGTTGTATGTAGCTGACAGTTTTGTTATTTCTGAACAGGTTTGGCAACATACATGATGTCCATTTGAAAGTCTAGACATGATGTGGCTATTCAAAAACATGACTTGAATTCTTTGATTAATGTTTTGGTTTTGTAGCAATTGGTGGTGTTGGGAGAAACTACCTCTAGCATAACCTATTCTATGTTCAATTTCATTTTCTCCTATACATAATTTGTTATATAATCCTTTTAGTTAGTTAAGTGCCATATGTGATACACGCTTGGGTGATCATGTCTCTCTTGATTCATGACTGACTAGGCAGAAAATTTCCTACAGTAGGTTGCTGTTTCTTTTTGTGGTGGACTAGTTGCCAATCAAGGCTATAGGACACAGTCTGTCCTGCTATTCAAGCCATAGCTTGGAGGAGAAGACATAGATCTATACCTTACCCCAGGGTAGTTTCACATAAGTGAGTGTAACTAATCTGACTGGAATTCAAACTCATCTCTCCAATTTCTCATTCTGAGCCAATATCCATTACACCACAACACACATCCACTTCATTCATACAACAAAATATTTGAAGTGCTTAGTATTTACTAATTCCACATCCTGAATTTTTATGATAGCCTAGTGGATTTGATGACACAGCAATTATGTATTCAATCCTTAGGCTAGGCAGTGTGTACTTGGACTTAAGGGAAATGGGATGAGCAAAAATGGAACAATCTCTATCTATAAAAGGCAGGATGTGTGTGTGTGTGTGTGTAACGAATGCACAGCTGCAATTTTTGATGGATTTGCACCAAAATTTACATGCACATACTCCAAGTTAGCGGGAAGACCAAGACCAACTTTGCATTTCCCAACTCCCATCGATAGGGGAAATAATCAATTTTTTCATGCTTCTACGGCAGTTTTCATGTAGTTTGCGGCCATTTTGTACTGGCCAGAGTGAGAGCCAATAGCTGGATGCCACGAATAGGCAGGAAGATTCTATTGGCCAGTGTGAGAGCCAACAGCTGACTGACAGGAATGTTAACTAGCATGCTAGTATACAAAAAAATCGATAGCTGCATTTATCACAAGTGGGAAAAATTTAAATCTGCATGGCACTTTACTCCAATAAGCTCATTCGCTTGCTTAAACTCAACATTGATTCTGATCCTGCAGAACTGGGTTGGGTGTGAAAAAGTATTTGTTGTTAACATTTTTTTCATTCAGTTTTTCCAGTTACGAGTCCTTTTTTAAAGCTGATCATTTTGTATTCATTTTGTTTAGTTCTTTTTTCGTAAAAGATTTAATGTTTAGTATAGAGCTTAGAAAAAATTTGCAGTGTGAGATAGGCAATAAGTAAGGCATGTACCAACATCAGCATGGCAAAGGGCACTCCTTTAAAGGCAAGGAAGGTCAAAAATATTTTAAGTCAAGTGATAGCGATTGCTGTATGAGTCGTATGATTTTTGAATCAAGCATGGGCAACGCCGGGCCATGCTGCTAGTACTAAATAAGAACTATACCTAATATCCCTAGACATGGGCAATGGAACAAGTACAATCTACCCCCTTCCCAGATTAAATAAAGGGTTCATTATGAAATTCTCTAATGGTTACCTGGATCAATAAGCACCTAATGAACCCTGGAGGGTACAATGATTGAAACATGATTAGAATAATGTAAATAATGTTAACTCCTCATCTTAGAAATTTAAGCAAAATCAGTCTTTTCTTCATTTGTGATGAAATTGTCCAGCATTCACCGCTATGCAGAAGATTAGACATTGCACCCTTTTCATTGTTACTAAAAATATTATTTAATTAAAATGGCTGACATAACTTTAAAAACAAATTCTTCAGACTTATCTCCCTTTTATCCTACAGCATTTATCATGTTTGTAAACTTTTGTACAAAGGCTGTTTTAACATGATTTGAATTTAAAGATGAAAAAAATCATTATTTGCGCTGACTTATGTCATTTTAAATTAGAAAGCAAAGATTGGGTGCTGATTAGTTGAATGTAGAAGGATAAGAAAAAAGCATAATAATTATGCTTTTATATGCTTACAACTAAGATTTAATGAGTTTTTGAGTGCCTTTAATTACTTTTTAATAGTCTCTTTTACATTTTTTAAAATCACTTCACCTCATGCAAGGCAATAAAGCTACAAAGAGGAAAGAGATTATTGAAAGTGAAAGAAAATTTGAAGGCATTAGTGAGGAGAAAGGACAATAACAGAACAAGATTCAAGAAGACAGGTAACAATTGGCTTTGAATTTAATTTTTTGAAGATTGTAGGTGACAGGGAAGCAAGAAACCAGAAGAGAGTTCCACTAGTGAGAAGTGCAAGAAAAGAAACAGTTAGAATAGAACTTATAGTTACATCTAGCTGTTTCAACAGTAAAATGCTGAGACCCAGTTGATTAAATTGCTTAGTATGCTTAAATTGATATGGTCTTGCTTAAATTCATATAGAACAAGGCTAAAAATGGGGATAGGGGAAGGCTGGTCTTACCTTGAACATAGCTATCCATCATTACTGACCCAAACATACCATAGTATTCCTTACACCAAAACAACACATTCTTACTTACCAGTCTTACTACAGCCACCATAATACCTCCATCCTGGGTATGACGATAAACTACATCCATGTTCAGGGTAAGACACTAAACTACATCCAACAGCAAGGCCTCTGATCAGGAGGTTTTGAGGAGCGTGGAACCACCTCTTAATTGCTGGTGTTCCCAGGTCCACCCTGACCTGGGGTGGTAGCACCTGTTAGGGTTCCAGCTATGGGCAAGTAGTTAACCCCCAAACTGAGGTAAAAAGCATTAATAAAGTGAAAAAATAGGTTTTAATACCAGAAATACTTTGTAAAAAATTATTACCAGAGATAAATTTTTGAAGGAAAAAAAACTATTACCAGCAATATATTTTTGAAAAAAAATATTACCAGCAATACATTTTTTAAAATAATATTACCAGCTATAGCTTTTTGACAAAACAAAATATTACCAGCAAAAAAAGTTATTGGCATTAAATAATGCATTGAGGTTGATATGCTATAAACCAAACCAAACCATAATACCTCAAAGTGTCTATGTAGTCCTAACTTGTTCTCATATGTACAAAAAGGAAACCTACTCAGAACAATTACCTTGAAAACATTTATAGAAAAATCACAAGGAAGCCATGTCATGGTGGTAGGTAAATGACCGAAGTCAAGATCTCATGATTACTGACACTTTAGATATTTTCAAGAATCTTGAGATATATAGCAGAAGTAGCAGACAACATGTGCATGGATAAATGGTAAATTTATAAACATACAAGAAGGATTCTGGCAAGAAAAATTGTCTGGCAAAACAGTGAACCAATTTTTAGTAAAACTGGAAGATAATGTTTATTATTATTCAACTATTAAATGGATTGATGCACTTCATATTTTGCAAAGAATTATTAGATAATATTTAAAATATTTCCATTTCTTTTTAGTAATATTCAACATATCATGCCAAAATCATACATCCATGTATATATACATAATTGAAATTATTAAATTTCAATTATGTATATATACATGGATGTATGGTGATGTTATCAGAAGTGGCTTTGAATGAGAAACCATATTGCTGAGGTTAAATTCCAGCTGAGTTTGTTATATACACTTATGTGCAAATACCCTTTCTATTTTTATATATATTTATCTATTCTCCCCACCCCTTGCTATAGGTAAATAGCAGAGCAGACTCATCTTTATAGCCTTGATTGGCAACTAATCCAGGTGAAGGAAATCTCTGTGTCCAAACCAGCCTGGAGAGAATCAGTCTTGGTCACGCTCATTGCCCAAGACATACCACTGCTGTCATGGTCTGCAATACATATGGTACCCCTATTAATGGGTTATGGGACTTGTGATCGTGATGAATATATGTATATATGCATATACATTTAAGCAAGATTTGTTAAATTCAACTGACAAGCTCAGTTTGTTTAAATTTTCATTGTATTTTTCTATTTTTCAGTAAGATGCATATCCAAAACAAAATTGTGGATAAACTGCCTAAACTTCATGGTTTTCTGTTTTGTTCAAGTACTTTTGGTCATCTCAGTCATTATCAAGAATTGGTTGTTGTCAGTATGGTAGACAAAGTTTATTGGCTATACTGAGGCATGTTGTTGGAATGTTAAAATACAAATTAATTTAAATATATTTGTATTGTATAAGTGACATCATATATAAAATGATTTCTCAGAACTAGACTCCACCAGAAGAGAATGATATATTTATAAATACATACATACATACATACATAAACAGGTGTATTTTTTTGTTGAGGCAGGACTGGGATTAATCTCACACAAATCAAAGTAGTTCTTGCCTAACAAAGGATTAATCATAATGATTTGAGGCATAGGTTTACAAGACCGGATGCTTTTCCTGATACCCAACTCAGATACTTACAGTAGTCCAAGTACACCGAGTGTTTTTATTGGGAAACCATCTTTAGGAAGGGTGCCATTCAAGGCTTGAGACCCTGTCCTATATATATATATATATATATTGATAATATTAGTGGTCAATATATATATATATATATATATATATATATATATATATATAAAAAATATATGAATATATATATATATATATATATATATATATATATATATATATATATATATATATATATTTCCAAGAGAATAGAATCCTGGTAGAACTCAATGTCTAGGACAGATAAGAATATAATATAAAATGATTAGATCTGATGGTTATAAATTAAATTTCAATCATGATCCAATTCATCAGACCTACAAATTAAAAATTTTGAATTTGTAGATCTGATGAATTGGATCGTGATTACGATTCCAATGTAATAAATTATAACCATGGAATATTAGTGTTTGAGCCTTTTTATTATATTTAATATATATATATATATATATATATATATATAAAAACAAGAGGTAAAACTATTCTTACCTGACATGTTTCATCCTTTGAGAAACTTTATCAAGGTGTTGTCATCTAATGGACTTTATCAACACTTTAACTAAGAATAGTTTTTCTTATTGACTTTTTATTCATTTTGTTCCTTTACCGATACATTCTATCTGAAAATAATTTGCCTGTGTTGAAACAAAATGGCTATTTTTGTAGTGATTTTATAACATATTTATGTCTTAATTTTTAATAAATAATTATATATATATATATATATATATATATATACACTCAACTCTCCCTTTGAATTCACCATATGAGGGTCAAGCAGATCAGTTCCCAGGAAACCGACAGCCTGACAACAGCACATGAGATTTGATTATAGTGGTGAAGGTTTCGTGCCAGACCATCCACACTTTTAAAGGGCCTAATACAGAGACCTGGTGCACTAAGTGCCACAATGCCCCCAAATGACCCTCCGCAGGTTTTGAATTCAGAGTTGTCCTTCTCCTAGACCAGTTGCCATCCAAGGCTATAGAACCCAGTCTGTCCTGCTATTTACCCATAGCTGGAGGGAGAAGATGAGGATTCATACGTTTCCCAAGGGTATTAGCATGTAAGTGAATGTAATGGATTTGACTGGAATTCAAACTCAGCTCTCCAATTCCTCAATCCAAGCTGCTATCCATTACTCCACTGTGCCTATATATATATATATATATATATATATATTGGCCAATATATATATAAAAAGCTCATCTACCCTTTGATAGGTCTTGTTTTTCGTCTTGTGGGGTTACATGCTCACCTCCCTCACTAGCAGAAAAGCTAGTGAAGGAGCTGATTTAGATACCAACCACCCATTCATGCAGCAGGTTGTACTGGTTTACATGATCAGACTGAGAAATGTACTACTACTATTATTATTATTATTTTATATACATATTAATTATTTTATACACACTTTAAACTATATACATATTTAACCAAAATTCTGAAGATCCTAAAAAAAATAAATAAATATAATTTAAGAATCAAAAATCCTTTCATCTTCTTCTTAATAATAACTAAAAACTTTTAACAATAAAACTCTATTTTTATTACTTTATGATCACTTTTTCATCATGTATGCTCATTTTTTTTAGTGAATCTTTGGAGCTTACCTATATATATATGTGTGTGTGTATGTGTGTGTATGTGTGTGTGTGTGAAGATAATGAGACAAAATGGAAGTTATTAAAAATTTGTTTCACCAGGGTGCTAGCTCTTTTTGACTTCTTCAGGTTAGAATGAAAGAAAAACAAAACTGTAAGTGAGAGAAAATGCCTTGAGATCTCTGAGGATAAGTACTAATCATAAATCAAACTAAATTAGATTAACTTATCAGCTACAATGTTCAGAACCCGAGAGAGTGTCTGTCTGCCTGTTGTTTGTTTTATCTATATCAGAGGCATTTGATGTTGATGGATTTTAAATCACTCCATGGAAACCAATGAGTGTTTTTTTTATTATATCTATATATACATATATATATATTTAGAAGAAAGAGTCCATGTTTGCTTCTTGTAATATTTAAAATAGATAGACTGGTTAATAAAACAAGGGAAAATGAAAGGGTACCAATGTGATCAGTGTGAAAAACATTTATTATATATTAATTATTAACCACAAAACAGAAATGAAGCATGGAGATTAATGTTATTAGTCCGAAATTTTCGGACACCTGTGTCCTTCATTAGTAGTGTGAAAAATAAACAGAGAAATGGGGAAGACTCAACAATGGTGGCTCTTGTGTTTGGTGTTAATTTGTTGTAGATAGTATTATTAGTAAAAATTTGATCCCTGTTTGATTCCTTGCGTGCGAAACTTTTCCTGAATATTTGAGAAATCTTGTTAGAAATATATGCACTCTCCGGCAGGATTCAAACCTGCATCCCCTAGTGGAAACTGTCCTTAGATCTGACATGCCTTGATCTATGAGCCACATAGAACCTCCTGATCAAATAAAGCCCAAAGATCCTACATCAGATCTAATGACGGTTTCCCCTAGGTTCAAATCCTGCCAAAGAGTGCATATTTTTTCTAACAAGCCTCCTTGAATATTCAGGCATGTAGATAGAAATAAATTAATATGCTGTTTAATAATTAAATAAAAACAGGGCATCTACTCAAATATGAATATCCATTAAAAATAATGTTTAAACAAATAAATTAAATATGTCAGTGTATAATGCCTTTTGATGCAGTTGGCACCCAGTGGTGTAACTACGTTTAGTGGTCCCATTCTCAGGGATTTAGGACGATGTTTTAACCACAGGGCTAACTCTGTGCTGGTCAATGCTGACACTGTTCTAAACTGGTTGTTGGTCACTGGCCACTTTGATCCATAACAACTCTTCCCACGTTATGTTCTTGATCTCAGAGCAGTGGAAGATTGAAGGTTGTAGTAATCATAACACTGGTTCAAGCCATGGCAGATGTTATATTAAAGAAGAAAAATATCTTCACATTGAAAAATAAAAAGATTTATGGGGTTAATCTTCAATTGATTTATATAGCTCTTGGTGCAAAATTAACCCTTCTCACATTAAACTCTATGGCCTTGTCTAAAAGTCTAGAGGAGCTGGGTTCAAATTTCTTTAAAATCAGGAAATCTGGTGGTAGTGTGAGATGGATTCCAGAGGCACTTGATATGGGATTTCCAGCCCAAGTCTCCAAGCTCTCAATGTCATCTGCTTATATGTACTTTGGCCCAATACTGGAGTGGAGCCAAAGCGTTCTGGTGATTTGGTGATTCCTCAATCCAAACAAAGATTTTTTTATTCCCTATTTTTGCTTCCTTAATCAATTTTTGAAATTTAGAGAATTATCTACCCGCCTTGGGAGTAGTCACAGGGATTGCTTCTCTTCTAACTTTGACCTGCTTTATTTCACATCTTGCACCACCACTCCACACAGGCAACGCTAAATTCTGTCTATTTCTTCATTCTTGGTATTCTAACTTTGGGACAAATCTAATTTTCAAAGCACATAAGTTATTCCAATCATCAATTTCAATTCCCTGACTCCTTTTTATTTTCCTAGAATCAACATATTTGAGCAGATATTTATTTTTATGCCTACATGTAACCATTAATTCGTTTCTCTTGTTTAATAAGCTAGGGTTATTTAAGTGTTTTAAGATAACTATTTTTCAACAAGGCTTAAATTACATCTATTGCCTTTTCCATTGTAAGATCTGGCTACAATGTCTCATGTAATAATAGGGGTATTACCATCAATCTTTAACTGCCAGAAATGTTTGAAAAAAGCAGAGCTGTTTGTGTATTATAAAATACAGAAACTGCTCTGCTCTCTTGAAACATTAGGCTAGAGTCATTAAATGATAAAAAATGAATATTCACAATTATAAAATAGTTTTTTTACACACACACATATATATATAGTGATTTTCCAAGTGTAGCTTAGATGTGGCACAAGGGCGAAAGAATGGGGCACCCGGTGAGAATTGAACTCACTACTCAGTTGTAACTGTTGTAGTGAGACAAGTTTGTTAACCATTACACACCACCTTGGCATATATATATATATATATATATATATATATATATATATATATATATATATATATATATATATATATATATATATATATATATATATATATATATATATATATATATATATATATATATATATATATATATATTTATTTATTTTTTTATATATATTTATCAATTTTTATTTATTTTTTATTAATCTTTAATTTCAATTAATATATGTGTAATATATATATATGTATATATATATATATATATATATATATATATATAATTTTATTTATTTTTTCTTTGTGCATCTGTTATGCTAATTTTAATTTTAAATTGTCAATCTAAATGTGCAGATGTAACTTAAATGGTAACTTTGGGTTTTAGTGGAAGTCTCTTAAGAGAAGGAATTCTCCATTCATATCCTAGATTTCATATATGTGGGTTAAAGAAAAGATTTTCAAATTTGTTTTTTGATATACCTCATTGTGAGCAGGCAAAACCACACTTTTTCTCACTCACTGTTTGACCTCCCTCCACATGCCCATAGGCTTAGCAGGGTAATGGGATGTAAGCTGATAGATAATTTCACTTCTTACTAGGCGCCAACCTACCAAGAGTTGTTTTTTTTTAAATTTTTATGAGACAGTGCAACTATGTTAAAATAATTCGAATTCATTAAGGAATGACAGTTACATAATTAACTGTCTCTACCTGAATACATGCATTTGAATTAAAAATGCTCTTAGTTTAACTCTACACATCTAATGTCTAAATTCCAAAATTTTATTTACTCTTTAATCTTTGTCAATATGAGTAGATATGTTCACCTATTGCTCAGTTCCTGTCCTGGGTATGACGATAAACTGCATCCGTGTCCTGGGTAAGATGATAAACTACATCCAACAGCAAGGCCACTGATCAGGAGATTTTGAGGAGCATGGAACCACCTCTTAATTGCTGGTGTTCCCAGGTCCACCTTGACCCAGGGTGGTAGCACCTGTTAGGGTCCCAGCTATGGGTAAATAGTTAACACCCAGACTATATCTGCGTCCTGGTATGATGATAAACTACATCCAACAGCAGGGTCTCTGATAATACGTTTTTGAAAAAATAATGTTGCCAGCTGTATGTTTTTGAAAAAATGTTACCAGCTATATTTTTTTTTTGAAAGAATAGTGTTACTGGCTATATGTTTTTGAAAAAATAATATTACCAGCTATACGTTTTTGAAGAAATATTAATATAAGCTATATGTTTTGGGAAAATAATATTACCAGCTGTATGTTTTGGAAAAATAGTATTACCAGCTGTACATTTTGGAAAAATAGTATTACCAGCTATACGTTTTTGAGGAAAAAAAATATTAACAGAAATAGATTTTTGACAAAACAAAAATATTAGCAAAAAAAAAAAAAGAAAGGAAAAAAAGTTGTCAACATTAAATGACCCATTGAGGTTGATGTGCCATAAAACAAAACAAACAAACTATTGCTCAGTTCACACTCCTTCCCAGTCTTTTGAACAGGACTAGAGGTTTATCCCTTGTTTCCTGTCTTATATAGTCACAATATAAAGTAGAAGTTTATATAACCTTATTAGACTTAATTCAGCTTTAGCGCTGAAAACGTTATATTTATTGTAATGGATTGTTAAAAGCAAGAGAGGAGATGGGATGTGTTTATTTTATTAGTGAGAGAGGAGATGGGATGTGTTTATTTTATTAGTGAGAGAAGAGATGGGATGTGCTTATTTTATTACCACAGATTGAGTTTCCATGTTCTAAAGCTTTCTCATTCTCTTTTACTCCCAGCAACCCCTTGTGTCTTGCTTGGGATGAAATAATTAAAAAAGAAAATAGATTTAAAGGAAACAAAAATTTGGTAATATTTGTTTACTAAATTCTGCTCTTCTACCACAGACTACATAAACAAGGAATAAAATGTTAGTACAAGTTAAATATCCTTTATCTGAAATTCCAATATCTAAAAATCTTCAAAATCCAAAAGTTTTTCAGGTGCTGACATGACTTGCCACAAATGGAAAATTTCAGAAATCAACATGCCTACCAATAACATGATTATTGCATTGCAGAGTTACAAATAAAATGCTGACCTTTTTCAGTTTTTATTACATTTAATTGTAATCAGAATCCATGTTTTGTTTTTATATAAATACTGTATCTGTATCTATTGTAAGATTTTAATCAAAACACAACATTGTTGGTAGAGACTGATAGCTTACCGAATTTTCCTTCTCACACTTAATGTCATTGATTATGTACCTTGAATTTCCAGTTTCTCACACCTGACCTAGAGTTAGTGTTTGGTGTTGCATTTATATATTTTTTGTAAGTGGTGATCATATTTTTTGTATATGAACAGAAAGTACAAAATATTATTTTTAGGTTAAATCTTAATTTTACCACTTAAAAATCTATGTGAGCATTATATGACTACCATCATTACCTGTATCTGTATGTACACAAAATTTATTAAATTTTATATAAAACTGCATTCAGGATATATGTTATTTATATAAAACTACCTTCAGGGTATATGCATAAGCTGTGTTATGAAATGTAAAGGGATATTGTATTTATACTTGGATTCCATTTCCAAGCTGCCTCATTTTATAGATGCCATATACAAATTATATAGCCTGTATTCCAAAATGTGAAAAATCAGAAAACTGAAACACTTCTTGTCCCAAAAATTTTGGATGAAGGATTCTCAACCTGTATAATAATAATTAGTTGGCCCCATGGAAATTCTATGGATGGCAGTTGACATAATGCCTTTATGCTTTAAAGGGAGATAAATTATAATCATTCATTAAATATCCTTGCAGTCATATACTGCATATCATGTAATAGTAATTTTTAAAATAGCTTTTTATGACATTTATTTCCTTTAATCATGAAGAGCATGTCCCATGGAAATTCTATGCTTTTTGCTAATTTTTTGATGTAATGGAATAACCTGTCACCCCCATGAGTAACTACACTATAGGTAGTAACTACCTATAAGTATCTGTAAGGCAATGGACCACAGGAGTCTAGCTGGAATCTGTTGAGTACGACTCAGACTTACGCGAGAACTACCGACCTTCCAATAGTAACACTCACTATTGGATTGTCTTGCAATGACCTTGTGCATAACTGTTACCTTTATTCTCATTGTATTGGTTTTCACAATAAACCTTTACTTATTTTATCCACTGTGTTTTTCAAGTATATAATCCTATTAGCATGGAATATAACATTTTTATTACTGAAACTAATTTTAGACTGGTATATTTCATATTACTATACCATTTCACTGAAGTAGATGTTAAATGCAAAAGAAAGCATTATCGCTTCTCTTATCTTCCCCTTTTTCTCTTTCTAGAAACACATATAAACAACTTCAATACATCTCAGAATGAGGCTTGCTGGAAGTTTAAATAAAAGGGTTGGATATTTACTCTGCTGCTGTTATACCAAGAATTTGAAGGCAAGGGACAGGCAAGCTAAATTGGTAGGCAGGGGACATGTTTCATGCTAAACACAGTTTTCAGACCTTACGATTGTGTTTAGTATGAAATATACTGTCACCTATGGTTGTTAACTTCAATGTCTTATATATATATATATATATATATATATATATATATATATATATATATATATATATATATGTGTGTGTGTGTGTGTGTGTGTTATGTTTGCTTATATTTATGTAATTAACAACAGCAAGAAACATGAGGACAATATTATGCACATAAATATCATTGTTTGCACTATTCACATACAGACTGAGATGAGGAATTTATCAAGCTCCACATCCCAGTAATTCAGAGAGAAACTGTCATATATTACTTACAAATTATAATAAACTGGTAGTTTAGTATAGTTTAGTAAGTCTTGTGGCATGGTTATGGGTTGTTAGAATTTTGCTAGTTTTGTGACTGACCTAGTTGTAATAAAATGCCAAAATTATACTGAATTAGGCAACAAATGCTAAAGATGACAAACTGAAATTGGGTTGTTACTTTATCTACTTTTAATTTTAATCTTATGGGGGAAATAATCATTATTGTTGATTAGAGAAATAATCCTATTACATAAACTGAAGTATAAGTTGACAGGAACAGCCCAAGATGCAAACTTTGAATTGGGGACACTAAAATCAAGCAAGTACAAAAATTGAGTGTTATAACTGAGAATGGAAAATGCAACACTGAAATCCAAAAGATGCATTGAAATAGTGAAAGATGACTTCCAAAAGTTAAGCAAAATATTAAGAAACATGAAAATTATAAACAAAGAAAAGAGTACTGAACTGTTATGTAATATCAGTTCTCCTATATATCAGAGAATGCTGGACAATCTCCTCACAGATGAAGAAGAGATGCTGAAAATACCATGGACTGAACATGTTTTAAAGAAAATGTAAGCAAAAAAGGTCACTTATACTTAGAATCAGAAAGTGTTAAAATTTCTAGGGCACATAATGAGGACAGAGGGCTTGGAAAATTTGACACCCACAGGACATGTTGAAAGCAAGAGAGACAGAAGAAAGCAGTGAATAACCTACCTAACAAGCTTGTATAAATGGTTGGCAGAACAGGGATTAGATGTAGCAAAAGAACAAACACCATTAAACAGGGGACAGGAAGTTGTGGAGAACCATGATTGCCCATGAACACAACATATAGAAAAAGATATTATTTGGATGAGGTGACATCTTGCATATATACATAATGGCTGGCTACTCTTGTTTTCTGAGCACACTCATCTTCTAAGGTGGCTAGCCAGTCCCTGTCACAGACAGATTCTCAGGCATATTTATGTTTATTCAACATCTACAGAGTACACCTGTGGTTTATACTGCAACTATGCAGAGCAATTCTTAGTTATAGTTTCTGAGAGAGAGCACATAATAGTCATGATCAGCAATTTGAAGAACACCAGTATGTTTAAACTCTTGATCACGATGACTTCCAAATAATGGCTTCCAAACAGTTCTGTCTACCAAATTTCAGTTACAAGTTTTAAGTCAGTCTGTGCTGTGGTTTTCATACACTTACCAAATGTACTGTACATTGGCATCACCTCCCCAGCCAGATAATGTCAAGAACTTACCTTCTTGACATGTCTATCATGGTGAAATTTGAGCCTCGGTCTTATAGTCAGAAAGGAAAATGTTCTACCCACTCAGACCCGTGCCTATACATACATATACAGTCAGTCAGCCATTGTGCATAATAATAACTGATTGCTCAGTGTTCCAGTCTGATAGGGTGGCTAGCTAATCCCTGTTACAGAAATGTGCTCAGGCACATTTGTGTTTCTTCAACACTCAATCAACCTCTGTTTTATACTGCAACTTTGCTAAGCAGCCCTTAGGTACAGTTTCTGGAAGAAGGGTGCATGATCACTACTTGAACAAGACTTATAAATTCAAAACCTTGGTCACAAAGGCTCATGATTTTGTGTGAGTACAACCAATGAAAGTTCCTGAACAGTTTTGTCCACCCAATTTCATAAGGTTTGGGTTGACTATTTCCACACATTGATATTATCAAGATGTCAGCTTCTTGACAAATTGATCATGGTGAGATATGAAGTCAAATGCTAACATTCTAACCACTCAGCTGCCATGCTCATAATATTATACATAATACATAAATATAGACAAAGATACATTTACCCTCCAAATATGCATGATGACTGCCACCTCAGTTAAAACCATCACAAGATAGTACTTAATTGTACTTTAAATGAATTCTTCTTTATGTGCTGAGTCCCCTCAGGATATAGATGATCATGGCTGTCCACAAATTTCTGTCCTTTGTAGCACTTAATAAATTTTGTCTTTTTGCTATTTCTTCTAAACTCTGTTCCACCATCCATTTGCTCAAGCCCATAAAATATGTTATGCATTGTTTTCCTCTGTCCCTCAGTCTGTCTTATGAGCATCAGATTTCCCAAGCCTTCCTTTCTCATTACGTGCCCCAGAAATTTCAACTGTCTCTTCTTGATGTTAATTATAAGTTTTCTTTTTGTTTCCATTTTCTCTAAAACCTCACATTGTTGCTGCTCACATGTTTTGTCCATAGTATCTTCAGAATCCTTCTGTCGAACCACATTTCTGTTGCTTCAAATCTCTTCTTCATCCTTGAGGAGATTGTCCAGCAGTCACGTAACAGTTCAGTACTTTATTCTTTATTTTTAGCAAAGTTTTGAATATGGCTTGTTAAACCAGACAAACTTTTAAAACCAGTGGCACAAAAATTAATTGGTTATAAGTGCCTTTTTCAGCTTTCATTCATAATGTAAACACATCTTATATATCAAGCAATGCCTCTGCATTAAATTTTTAAAGTGAAGAATGATGTTGCACTTTCTAAGCAAGAACAGCATGTGCCCAAAAAGAAGAACCAGTCAGTATTATTGGATGCGGTCAAACCGCAGATGTCATATCAAAATTTTCCTTCTCCTAGTTGGATTACCTTAACAAAGTAAGGAATACAACTAAGAGAACTAGACATGTATTAAATAAATATAGACATTTAAATATGAATAAAGGCAAAAGGAAAAATTATCTTAGCTGATGCATTTTGTCTTCTGATAGACTTTATTAAGGCAATTGTAAGGATTTTATTTTGTAACAAGTATATATAAACAAAAGTAAAAATGCAGTTAGTTTTACAAAATTTTTAAATTTAAGAAAACTCATAAATATTCATCAAGGTTAACTGAGAAGGCTAGGTAAATTAAACAAAAGTGAGTAAATGATCTATTTTTGTTGATTTTTTTTAATGGATATGATCAGAACCAAAAATACCCATAAAAAAATAATAACTCTAAAGAAGGTATATATAAAACAAACTGTCATGACTTCTCTTCACAATACATTGGGGAAGCTTGCAGAAATTTAAAAAAAACATGTCTATGAACACATAAGGATCTGATACAAATTTTATCAAATGCATTCGTCATACTTAGAAATAAATTCAATCACAACTTTGATCTAAACAGTACCACACTTATTAAAAGAGAAAGTAAGTTACTTAGACAGAAAATTCTCAAGAGTGCCATTATCAAATGTTATCAAAATATAAATCTGTGCCCTGGATTTTTTTCAAATATCTGTTCTTGAAAGGATTACTCCTTTCCCAAGCCAACATTAATGACTATAAAAATTGTTAAAAACTTAAACAAAAATTGTTAAGTTTATAACCTCCTTTTATTTAAAATGCATAATACATAATTTATCCCAAACTAAAATAATATAAATATTTTTTTCTAATGTTTTAAAGGGTTTTATACTAATTTTCATTAATAACTTTTCTGATGTCATCTGTTCTCAACTTGGTATCTATACTAATGACACAACTATTTACTCCTGTCTTAATCGTAAGTCTAATCAGTTTGATAGGGTCAAATTGGCAGTTGATCTCAAAAATGACTTACAATCTGTTGTTAACTGGGACAAGGAATAGATTGTTAATTTTAATGGCTCCAAAATGAAAATGCTTTCTTTTAATTGTCTGAGAGAACCCTTGTTGCCTTCCATCAGCAGAGAGTGACTTATTGCACCTTCTCAGGTAACATTTTCTGCTGACATGAAGTGGAAACATTATATTGAATCAGTTGCGAGGTCTGCTGCTTAGAAAGTTGGCTTCCTGTGTCATGCTAGACAATTTTTCTTAACAGAATCTATTGTACATATTTATAAGTCTACCATTTATCCTTGCTTTGAAAATTGCTGCCACATCTAGTCATGTACTTCTGATATATATTTATAGATTCTTGATAAAATCCAAAGAATTTGTAATGTTATTGGTGCTGACCTGACATTTTGGCTTCAGTCATTTTCCAACTGCTGTAACGTAGCATCCCTGCACTTTTTCTATAAATACTTTCATGGTAATTGTTCTGATGAACTTTCAACTATGTTACCTAGATTTTATGAATTTAAGTGCAATACTAGATTGGCAGCTAGGTCTCATCATTTTACAGTTGAAATGGCAAGACGTCACCATAAATTCTATGCTAACAGTTTCTTCTCTCACACTTCTTGCTTGTGTAACATTCTGCCAAGCTTCTTGCTTTCCAGTCAAGTCCAAAAATTTAAATGCAAGGTAATATTGTTATCTTCTGTCCTCTTAATTCATCTTTTTTTGTTCTCTCTCTTTAATAGTGTTTTTTTTTTTATTGTTACCCTCAGTAAACCCTTGCATTTTAGTGACATTATTGCCTTGATTGGGGTGAAATGATTAAAAAGTAAGAAAAAAGGTAATATTAACTGTTTCCTTATAAGGAATCGTTATTTACTAATTGCATATCTTGAATTTTTATAATGGATTCAGGTAGGTGTTATCACTGCTTTGTTTGTTTTGTTTGTTTAGCTGCATATCAACTCCTTATGTGTCATTTAATGCTGAAATTTACTTTTCTTGGGTGCATTTGTAATTACTTTAACAAATGTATTACTGGTAATTTTTTAATATTTTTGTTACAAAAATGTATTGCTGGTAATATTTTTTCATTATGTAAATGTATTGCTGGTATTTTTACTATAAATTATTTTATACTTTCATAGTGAATTTGGGGATTGACTATTTGCCCATAGCTGGTACCCTAACAGGTGCTACCACCTCAGGTCAGGGTTGACCTGGGAACACCAGCAATTAAGAGGTGGTTCCATGCTTTTCAAAACCTCCTGATCAGAGGCTTTGCTGCTGGATGTTGTTTTCACTGCTTTCTTTACAATATTTATTAAATTTATCTTAGTTTGACACAAGGCTACAATAGTTTAGCATCCTGTAAAGATTGAACTCACTATATGGGCAGTTCTTTGAGAGAATCATTGCCCTACAAAAAAATGCTCTGCATACACACACACACATGTGTGCGTGTGTCATTGGAGTGGGGATGGATCAATTATAATAAATCTAATTATCTTAGGATTAGCAGTTTAATGATAATCCATAAGCCTTTTCATTCATCACATTTCAAAGTCAGTAATCCATAACATCTCACCATCTTTCCCTTTCTTTTTCCTTCATCATTTCTTTGTTCTTTTCTCTCCTTTTACATTTTCTTTCTATCTCTGTTTACTGCCACTTATCATCACCTTCTTTTTCTTTCTTGTGCTCTTCATTTTTTTTTCTTTTTCTTTTCTCCTTTCCTACTTTACTGGTTTTCTAAAGTCACTGGAAAAAAAGACAATGAGAAGCCTGCACATATAGCTTGAATACTCTTTCTTTCTTTCTTTCTTTCTTTCCAACTGTTCCTAATTTCTATTTCTTTCTTTCATCTTATTCTTTCTTTCTTTCTTTCTTTCTTTCTTTCTTTCTTTCTTTCTTTTCCAACTGTTCCTAATTTCTTTTTCTTTCTTTCTTTCTTTCTTTCTTTCTTTCTTTCTTTCTTTCTTTCTTTCTTTCTTTCTTCCCAACTGTTCCTAATTTCTTTTTCTTTCTTTTATCTTATTCTTTCTTTCTTTCTTTCTTTCTTTCTTTCTTTCTTTCTTTCTTTCTTTCTTTCTTCCCAACTGTTCCTAATTTTTCTTTCTTTCTTTCTTTCTTTCTTTCTTTCTTTCTTTCTTTCTTTCTTTCTTTCTTTCTTTCAATGTAAAGGTTTTTTCTTTTCTTTTATTCCTCTCTGTCCCTTTGTATTTTTCTTTCTTTCTCTTCTCTCTCTTTCTATATTCATATTTTAAACATTTTTGTTTACTCTCAATCAATTTGTTCCCCCTATCACCCTTTTCTTCTTTCTTTCAAAAAATACCTAGCTTTTTACTATCTTAACTCAACTGGATTTTACTTCATAAAATATAACCAATTTAAATTCATATTAAATACACAATATGACAATTTTTTAAATTCATTGACTGTAAAATATTTGTAGTAGTAGGCTAAGTTTAAAAAATAAAATGAAATAAAAATATTTCTTAAATACCTCGAAAAGTATCACCTACTTATCCTCTTAACACTTCATTAATATTAACACCAGCTTTCATAAGGATAGGGCTATCAGTTAACTTTGTTTCTGAAACCAGATAATGGGATAAGCAAAACAAAAGAACAGAGACTCTGTACTGAAGCAAAGGGCAATCCTACACACACACTACACTCCCTGACCATTTACTAACCTCAATATAAACCCAGAAAAAGAGGGGTTTGAGGACAGTTCTCTCTATCATTTCATCAGAAAGCTGGACAGGCTGATCAACTCCTTTAACCACCAAAGAACTAATTGGGATAACTGCCTGCTAAAAAGTAGGAAGTGTCTTACTCTCTCTCTTTCTGTTCCAATTTTCCACAAGCTATAAATGTTGTCACACAAGAAGGATACAATTTGCATCCATAAAAAAGAAAATAAACCTTCCAAAATGATGTTGGCTCAGCGTTAATTCATTTTGAATGTAAAACCAACATTCCACATAGTTATCTCTGATTTATGTTAGCAACTTTACTTTGAACTTTAAACCTCACTGATGTAAAATATCTGAAGAAGTAACTAGTCATTTCTATTAAATGCTGCTGCTGGCTTAGGTATATTTTTAACTTGTTGGTTGTTGACTGGTTGATTTTTGTTTAGTGGCATATTAACCTCTGTTGGTTACTTAATGCAAAAATCTAAATATTTTTTGTATGCAATTTTATTTTATTTTTGGAGATAATAATGGTTTAATGACACGTCTTACTATTTAACCCATAGCTGGATGGAGACGAGTTGGAGTCATACCTTTTCCCAGGGAGATTTGTGCATAAGTGAATATAACGAACCCAACTGGAATTAGAATTTGGCTCTCTGATTAACAATTTGGAGCCATTATCCATTATATCACCTGCAAATCCAAGCTTACAGAACCTGGTATTCCCAAGTGGTCACCCATCTAAGTACTGACTAGACTCGATACTGCTTAACATTGGTGATCATACAGGAACTGGTGTTTCCTCATGTTGTGACTGTAAGCCATTTTAACTTGTGAGATAATATCTTGGACTTTAAAAAACCTGTTTGTTTTGATGTTATTTTTTGACAATAAAAAGCTTTTGAATAGATTTTGGCTTTAAATGTGCTCACAAAAACACACACATGCATGAACACATACACACTAGTAGATATACTATATTTAGTATCTTTCACTTAAATTTAATATTTGGCTGAATGTGCAAGTGTTGTATTAGATAATGGTTTGGAACAAGAAATTGATGAGCTGTGTGCAATTTCCAGTTGATTTTGTTACATTTTCACACCAATACCCTTGGGAAAAGTATGAATCCATCTTTTCTCTCCCCAGTTACAAGTAATAGCAGAGAAGGCTAAGCTCTTCAGCCTTGGTTGGTAACCACTCTAGGAGAATGGAAACTCTGAATTCCCAAACCTGAGTAGATAGATGTAACTTGATAGCATGTGAACACATAGTTGCCTAAGAGAATCTAAACACTAAGAGAAAAGTAATAGTCCCTCAGAATATACAGGTTGGGTATGGGGCCAATTAAACCATCCTGTGGAACAGTTCAACAACAAAAATATTACCAGAAGCCTTATATGCCATGTGGCACTAGGTTGATAGCACATATGAAGTTTGGTAAAATACAAGAATTAGTAATCTACAGTGTCAAGGGAAGCATTAAGCTATCAAACAACAAATAAGACTTGGGAGTTATTTTTTCAAGCATTTTTTAGGAGTAGTCTTATTGGAGGGGGCTATTATATGCCATAAAATATATCAACATGATAGAAATATAAAAAAATGTATTCATTATGCTAGATTTCAAATAATAAAATCAGATTTTTTCTTTTTTCAGTAGTGAATGCTGAACAGTCTCCTCACAAGTGAAGAAGCGACTTGAAGCAACAGAAATATAGTTCTACAGAAGGATGCTGAGAATACTCTGGACTGAACATTTGATCAACAATGTAGTTTTAGAGAAAAGGGAAACAAAAAGAACACTTATATTTAACATCAGAAAGAGATAGTTGAAATTTCAAGGGCACTTAATTAGGAAAGAGGGCTTGGAAAATTTTATACTCACGGGACATATTGAAGGCAAGAGGGACAAACGAAAAAATGCATAACCTACCTAGTGAGCTTGTATAAGTGGATGGCAGAACAGTGTTTAGGAGAGATAGCAAGAAGATGAAATTTACTAAGAACTACAAAGGACAGGAAATTGTGGAGAGCCATGATTTCCAACATCCTGAATGGACATGGCACATAGAAAAAAGAGAAGAAGAAAAAGAAGAAAAAGTAATTATAAATGGTGTTTTTGAAACTTTCATTAGTTTAAAAATTTATATCTAATTATATTTCTGGCAAAGTTTTAATTCATTATATATATTGTAACTATAAAACATACATATTTTATCATATATATTTAATTCATACTTTAACACACACTCATATATATATATATATATATATATATATATATATATATATATATATATAATATAATATAAAAGGCTCAAACACTAATATTCCATGTTTATAATTTATTACATTGGAATTGTGATCATGATCCAAGTCTGATGAAATGGATTGTGATTATGATTCCAATGTAATAAATTATAACCATGAAATATTAGTGTTTGAGCCTTTTTATATTATATTCTTACTCAGTCCTGGACATTGAGTTCTACCTGGATTCTATCTTCTTGGAAATTTATGTGTATATATATATATAGACCACTAATATTATCTATCTATATATATATATATTTAGTGAATATACATAATATCCAATGCCTCTATTTGATTGATGCATTCAGTGGATTCAAAGCCTGCAAGGTGGTTTCTAATGGATGGGAATAGGAAGTCTCTATTGATATGGTCATATATGAGATTGACAAAGCAGGTATGTATACAGTTTCCTATAAGAGGGGTAAGCAATTTTTTGGAGTTGATGATTGATGACATATAAACCATCATTGCATTCCTTGCCAAAATGAAAACCAAACTTGTTTATGAGGAGCTGACTTTCACAAAACGATGAGAGCCATGTTAATATAATGTTCATTAAAACCTTTACCATGATGGATTGAATTGAGATACCTCTTTATATGTGAGGATCTTGAGGGCAAGAGTCACAACCAAGTCAATGTAACTCTTGCATATATACAACATCAAGGTTTGCTTTCTTGCATTCTTCTAAATGGAAGCACACCCTGAAATAATCTGATCCTGGCTGGATGTTGATTTGTCCCAATGTTATTTGAGTTACACTTTTCTTCATTCCCTAGCCATTGTGCTGTGACCAAAGTGTAGTATCTATTCTCCTCATCTCTAATGGTAATAGTAATATTAGCTGTTTTGTTATAAGATTTATAGATTTCTATTATTTTGTATATGCTTAACATGTGACCTGTGTAGACATATACAGTTTGGAGCTGCCCAATTTTTTTGTTCTATTCTTCTCCTTTTTACTTAGCTTTTTTGGAGTGGCGGTGGGTGGTGGTTTTGGCTCCTAACCTTTGCTTATGTGACCTGGATGATTGTTTTTTTTTTTGCCAAAATTAGCAGAAGAAAAATTAGTCAAGTCTTTAAAGTGTCAAATTTTAAAATTTAATGGTAATGGTGATATTAGCTGTTTTCTTATAAGGATACATTCTACATTCATTTACTGAGCAGCTAGTGTTACTTGAGTTACATTTTTCTTCCTCTCCTGGACATTGTACTGGGACCAAACTGTTCACCTCATCTAATGGTAATGGTAATATTAGCCACTTCCTTATAAGAAAACTTTTGGCATTCATTGACTGAGCAGCCAGTGCTACTTTCGGTTGAAACTTATAAAACCTTTCTATTAGAACAAGCTTTTGGAAAATAGGATTCTCAAGTCCAGTAATTGTTATTGCTCTTTCCAGTATTAATGGCTTCACTCCTAACTTTTTGTTTGAAGTAGTGTGGAATGTAAACCTCTTGATTATGTCATTACTTTCTTTTTGAGTTACAAGTGATATCCATTTTAGTTGTTGCTGCTAGAAAGCAGTTATATATAATTGGCAGTTTAGACATTTCTGAACTGGTTGGGTGCCATGTGTGACATCCATATGAAAGTCTTGACAAGTTCTTAGGTTAATGGTAGCATCTTGCAGTGTAGGACAAAACTATACCTGGTGCAACTATTCAATGTTCAATTTCCTCATCTCCTATACTAAATTTGTTATAACTGATCCATACACCAAGTGTTTAGTATTTACTAATTCCACATCCTGCTATCATTGCTTTTGTTTTAATTCCAGATCATTGTTTATATTTTGAAAAGATTTGTTATGAGTCCTATTTGATAAAGGATGTTGATTTTTTTTGTTCAAGATAATTCTTATCTCAACTATGAATACCTAGGTCATCAACATTACCCCCACTGATCATCAGTACATTGGCCTTGGGAGAGAAAACAGAAATGCTGTATTATTATTATTCCATTAGCAAAATATTTGTTGCTATTGATATATAATTATAAGACCTGTGAAAATGTCACAGTTTTCCTATTTTTAATTTTCTGATGAACCTTAATTCTTCAGTTAATGATTAGTGAATATTATGACAATGAAATATCTGTAGAAATTCACCTTTTGCATTGTTAAATATTTGAGCTTAACAACTTTAACAAAATATTGCAATAACAATTATAAATATGAATGCTGGTCATTATTTTAAGAAGTTGGTACAAATGAGAAGATTTGATATTGACTACTTTTCCATTTCACTAAAACAGATGTTAAACATTTCTTTCTTTCTTTCTTTCTTTCTTTCTTTCTTTCTTTCTTTCTTTCTTTCTTTCTTTCTTTGATTTTCTCACTGAAACCAAATAGTGTCTTTTCCCCTCTTTCCACACAATCAAAACGAAATAGTTCATTATTTATGAGGTATCGGTAGGGCACAACAGTCATGCAAACTAACGAAGGGAGGGAGCAAGCACAATTGTAAGCAATGTTTGTTAAATTCGGTAAAAAATAGAATTATTTTCCATCAGTTTTAACCCGTGAAAAATTCATGGTTTTCCTATTTTAATATTCTGATGATTCTTAATTCTTAAGTTTAATGATTGAGTAAACTCATGGTGAGTTCTATGATAATAAAATATCTCTAGAAATTCCCCTTTTGCATTGTTAAATATTTAAGCTTAATAACTTAACAAAATATTGCAATAACAATCATCCTATTATAATAATGCTTGTCCCTTCCTTCTCGGTCTTTAGGCTAAGATCAAAGTGTAGTATCTGTTCTTATATTATCTCTCTCTCTCTCTCTCCCCCCTCTCTCTCTCACCACTTTTATCTTCACTTCTTTCTTATTTATATGTGAAAAGGATTGACTGAGCTCATGGCAAGTTCTGCGACAATAAAATATCCGTAGAAATTCCCAAATTGCATTGTTAAATATTTAAGCTTAATAACTTATATTGCAAGAGCAATCATAAATATGAATGCTAGTTTTTATTTTAGGAAGTGGGTACAAATGATAAGATTTGAAATTGACAACTTTTTCAATTTCACTAAAACAGATGTTAAACATTTCTTCTTTCTTTCTAGCCCAAACAAACATCTTACAAACATATCTCTTAATAATAATTTTAAAATAATTCAGCAGACAATGTTATTTTATTTATGATAATTGGATTTTTGGTGATTACTTTACTTGGTTTCTGTTGTTTGATACTGTGATTCTGAAAAATGGCACAATTATCATGGTTGTCATTGCTCCTTGGCCTTTTGGCTTAGGGAGGTTCAAATAATTTTAAGCCCAAGCTTCACAGTTGCTTTCTCCCAGGCAGTACCTCTCTTTCAGGAAGGGGTGCAGTTTATTACCTGGTGGTTGAGGCATCCCCAACAAGGACAGTGCCAAGGGACTTGGTCAATTTTTCCACATATTCTTATCAGCTTAATCTGATTCTCTCTCCCACCTTCTTTCTTTCTTTCTTTTTCTCATTGAAACCAAGTAGTTTTTTTCTCTCTTTCCACGTGATCAAAACAGAATAGTCCATTATTTATGAAGGATTGAGAGGATAAATGGTTGTGTGATCTAATGAATGAAAGGACAAGCAAAATTATAATAGGATAAAAAAAAAAAAAGCAGTCATGATAGCTGTAAAAAGGATCTATTTGTATAAAACAAAAGAATGGTGGGATTAGTTCAAATGCCTTTGAACAAAGACTGAATATTGTTTTTGCTTTTATTTTGTAATCCTTTTAGCATTCTGTTATCGTACATTGTCCATGTTAATATCCTGTTCTTTTGCTATTACTCAACCTAAAATATAAATATGTTTTTGTTAGTTTTTATGCATGACTTCAGTGCATCGTTTCTCCATACAAGCACCAAATATATCAATAGCATAACACGTTTAATTCTGTCACTGGTAATCAAACAATATTTCTCATCCATGACACAGTTGAAATAGCTTTCTCTCAATCCCTCACACTTTTTCACTTTTCTATAGATGTTCATATCTATCTATCTATCTATCTATCTATCTATCTATCTATCTATCTATCTATCTATAGCTGTTCATTATCTATTTATCTATCTATCTATGCATGTCCATATCTATCTCTCCATCTATCTACACACACACATATATATATATATATATATATATATATATATATATATATATATACATATGGGAGCCCATATCTATCTATCTATCTATCTATCTATCTATCTATCTATCTATCTATCTATCTATCGTGGTTCATATCTATCTATCTATAGCTATTCATATCTATCAATCTGTCTGTCTGTTTAAAAGAATAATATTAGCCCATATAGATATATACACAAAATAATCTAATTTAATGAATAATCAAAGTGAGAATAGTTTTGCCATTAAGAGTGCTCAATATATATCTAGAGCAATAATTATTGTCATCAATAAATAAAAAGGTTCATGATACTTATATAAACCAACTGTATGTTTTGCACTGTTAACACTCCTCAGGCTCAAGATAAGAATAAATAATATTATTAGTAGAGTATGTATATATATATATATATATATATATATATATATATATATATATATATATATAATTTAAATAAAACAGCCCAATTTTAAGGTTCCATGTAATAAATTATTTCACCACAGCCCTTTTTAAAAGAACTGCGGATCATCAGACTTTACTTCCAAACAAAAATGAAAAGAAAATTATTTACTCTGAATTTACATTGAGCTCTCTGGATTTTATCCTCCTTAAGTTTACCCATACGGATTACCTAGTTTTTCATAAACTATATATATATATATATATATATATATATATATATATATATATATATATATATATATGATATATAATTTTGTATAATTTTCTATATCAACAAACAGTTTTTAGAAAAATAATGACAAATTGGAAAAAAAGTTTTTTGTGACACGTTTCATCTGTCCTAATGGATGAAATACCTCACAAAAAACATTTTTCAAATTTGTCATACTATATATATATATATATATATATATATATATATATATATATATATATATATAGATATAAACATTTGCACACTATGAAAAAATATTTTATAAAAATAGGAAACAAAACATTAAAAAATTATGGGTTATTTACTTAATTAAGTAAATACTTAATTTTTATTTATTATATTTAAATTTATAAAATTATAATTTAAATAATTAATTCATATAGTTAAATAAAAAAATGAATATTTAGGTGAGTATTCAATTCTCTAGGCCAACTTTTCTCATAATATACCATTGAAATTTCAAGTTCTCTTTCTGATTCTAAGTTTAAGCATCTTTTTTGTTTCTTTTTTGTTTTGTATCTTTTTTGTTTTTATCTTTAAAATATCCTTGTTACTCACATGTTTGGTCTATAGTATTCTCAGCATCCTTCTGTAGAACCACATCTTTGTTACCTCAAGTATCTTCTTCATCCATGAGGATTGTCCAGCATTTACCGCCATATAGGAGCAGAGCTGTTCAGTACTTTGTTTCTTAATATTTTGCTTAGCTTTTGGAAGGCAACATTTGCTGTTCGAATAACCCTTGTATTTTTGTGTCAAATTTTCCAGCCACTGTTAAAACAGTTGCCATATATTTAAATTTTCATGCCTGCTTGATATTTGCATCTCAATTTGTAGCTTACATCTTAGGCTATTCCTCTGGCTGACAACTATATATTCTCTCTTCTTACAGTTGATAGTTAGTCCTTTCTTCTCACCTTCCTTTACTACTTTGGTGTTCTTGCAGTTTCCTTTCTGTACTTGCTACCAACACTGTGTCATCTGTAATTCTTATGTTATTATGATTGTGCCTACCAATAATAAATCCAGGTAGGACTTCTAGTTCTCTCAGAATCGCCCCGCTGTAAAGGATTGGGGCTGGGGACAAAAGACAATTAATTGGACCAACATGAACAAGTTGAAGTGATTTTGTTTCATTGATCAATGTTGACTTTTTTATAATGTTCATCCTGTACAAGGCCCAAGAGCCAATCGAGGTAGAGATTTAACAGAGTAAGAGTCACCACCCCAGGTAAGTAGATAATGCCACAAATAATGCAAGGCTCCACCAGAAGTAAAAGAGAAGGGAAAAGCTTTAGAAGAAACCAGAAACCCAATCCTAAACAGGAAACAAGGGATAAACCTCTACTCCTGTTCAAAAGACAGGTGTTTACTGCTTAATTGGGTAATATTTGCTGTCAGCAATGAAATATACTGGGATAAATCAATAAGTCTGTATCCAGAAAAATAGTTATTGTCACTGTATAATATTTCATCTGCGTTACATAAATAATAATTCTAAATAAGAGAAATTTAGTCTTGTTTCCTTATTGGTCTGTACAATGAACATGTTACATCAACAATATTTTCATTTTCAGGATTCTAACAATATCATTGTCCAAATATCAACCAATGATTGACTGAGGAATCAGGCTAATTGCAGAGCAGAGACTATAGAAAATGTAATGACAAAAAAAGAAAAAAAGTAGAAAAAGAATGTTTTATACGCTATTCATTTCTGAGGAATCTCTTAATGAATATTTCTTTCATTAGTTAATTACACACTTGATGAAGTTGTTGGCAAATTTGATGATGATTTTATTCTCTTAGTTACACATGATGT